>CM026897.1:63044434-63416728 GCA_015227895.2 Colaptes auratus
TTTCTTGTTTTCTTGGACTTCTGAATCATCTACACCTGAGGATAGCCGAATGGACTATGAACTCACTACAAATGTAGCTATTGCTTTAGATTGGATGGACAGTGTGAACAGCCATGAAAATGTTTAGAAGAGGTGGATGTGACCGGTTGATGCTATGCCTTTAAGAAGAGACAGTTGCTGAACACTCTGGCTGAATGTTTTTGGATATTTGAACAAAAACAAGACTGTCTAAACTAATTTTCATTGGTGCTTGTGGGGGGCAGTTTGGAGTTTGGGTTCTGTTGGTTCAGTCAGTCTGTGTCTGGTCTGGGTGCAGGCTGGGTGCAGGTCTGTGCTTCTCTCTTGCTGAAGCAGGAACGGCCTTGAGTTAACAGCTAACCAGATAAGAGAACTAATTTTGCATGTGCTTTTTAGCTAACAGAATTTTTCCTTCTTAATTGCTTTCTCTCTCTCTCTAACCCTTTGGGAAAAAGGGGAGGTGGGGAGGGAGAGAGGGGGTTCAGGGAACCCCCTGGCCGGCTGGAGGAAAAGGTTTTTCTGCATTGTGTTCATTGCTGTTTTCCTGTATATATTGTAAATATTGTATATTTGTGTATATATTCATTGCATTCCATTTATGCTTGTAAATATAGCTTTCATCTGCTTTTCCGACTGAGCTAGTGATATAGATAACTAAATACAATTAAATAATTATTCCCTTATAAATATTATTAATTTTAAATTAATACCTCATTCTGCAGAGTTTTTTCAGAAGTCCACTTTGTCCTTCTAAGGAGAAGAATCTAAGGAGAAAGCATCATGCAATGTAGAGCATAGCTTGCATGTAAGAAAAATAATGGTCCTTCTGCATCAAGCTGTTACTGAAGAAGTATGTTTGGGAAGTTGTGGAATCCAGTTGATAATCCAGACTGACCTTATGATTTGTTTCATAAGATATAAACTCTCCTTCTTCAGCTGACAGGTCTTAGCTTTGTTGGTCTCTTGCATAATATACTGCTGGACAAAGCATGCTCCCATAAACATCTAAGACAAAATGTCTGAAATCAGTGCCATCTGTGCAACTCGTGTTGCAAAGTTAAGGTTGCACAGCATGAATATCACAAAATACGATCTTGTGCAATGGCTTTCACTGAGATTTGTAACTGCAAATGACAACTGAGTTTAATACTCCATTTCTGGACAGAGTTACCAAAGACAGCTCAGGGGAGAAAGCAGCAGCTGAAACAAAACCTAATGAGTTTTCTTAAGAAGTAAATGGAAGAATGTCAAAAAAAAAGCCCTTTCTAGCTACCAGTGAAGTTGCATCAACATTTCACTCTGGGCTATCTGAAATCTCTAAGGCTATATATGGTATTGCTTAAAGCTGAAGTACTTCCGCGGTTTCTCCTCTTCACGCTATGGGATCGGCTGGGGACGTGGCGCTTCCTGCAGAAGCTGCGAGGCTCAGAGCGGCCCTGATTTCACGTGCCCGCGGCTCATGAGCCCAGCGTCTTCGGCGGCGGAATTTGAACAGACGCAGCGCGGCTCGTGGGGCTTCCACTCGGCAGCATCCGCCTGCTCTGGTACTCTCACACGCCGCCACACTTTTTCTAAAATTTTTTTGTTTTTGTTTTTGTCCAGTGGGTGCTGTGGCCAGGGGCAGCATGGTTGTAACTCGCAGCAAAATCTTAAAAAAAATCAGTTTTCCACCCAGACTGAGGTTAGAACACAAGCAGGTAGCTGTCCAGTATCTGGCTGTTAATGAGTGCTGGAGCCTGGCTCTTGAGTGCTCTTGAGATGCGGGTAGTGGAAGCATCTCTTGCATTAGGTGTGAGCAGATTGGCTATCTGAATCAACCTGGTGGCCAGACTAAAGGACGAGGTTGCTAGTCTTAGAGATGTATGGGAATGTAAAAGAGACGAGCCAGAGGAGGAAAGAGATGAACCAGAGAAAGCAGGCTCCGCAGGCTCCCCCAGCAGAGGCTGGTTATCCAAAAAGCAGAGGGGAATGGACACAGGTTCCTCTCAAAAGACACCAATTAAAACCTCCTTGCCTACCCCCACCTTCCTCGCTGCCCTTGGAAAACAGGTATGGGGCACTGGAGATCGAGGGTGAGGTGATACTGATGCTGGAGGACACACCAACTGGGGTTTTTCCTGAGGCTAAAACAGCCTAAGGTTAAACAGCCTAAGGCAAAGCAGCCTAAGTTAAACAGCCTAAGCAAAGCAGCCTAAGGTTAAACAGCCTTCCCCTGGCATCAGACTTGCTCCCTCAAAAAAAGAGGAGGGTAATTGTTATTGGTGATTCCCTCCTTAGGGAACGAAGGTCATATGTCGGCCAGACCCATCTCATAGGGAAGTTATTAGCCTAGCAGGAGCACAAGTTAAGGATGTTACCAGAGACTGCCTAGTCTGGTACAGCCCTCTGACTACTATCCCTTATTGGTTCTGAAGTTAGGGAATGATGATGTTACTACCAGAACTCCCAGGGCTATCAAAATGCCTCAGGGCCTGGGAGATCTGGTTGAGGGGTCAGGTGCACAATTTATTTTTACATCGATACCGTTAGCTGCAGGAGGGAATATGATAAGGAACAGGTTGGCAGCTGCAGTCAACAAGTGGCTTAGAGGCTGGTGCAGTCAAAAGAATTTTGGGTTTTTCGATCTTGGAGAATTTTTACTGCACCAGGTCAGCTGGCAACAGATGGAGTACTCTCTCCCAGAGGAGGGGAAAGGTCCACAGTATACGAGAATGCCTGTCCCCCAAAGGGAAAAAGATTCTGGAAGGAATTGGCAGGTCTCATTGATAGGGCTTTAAACTAGCTTTGAAGGGGGAAGGGGCTGGAACCAGTACCCTCAGGCAGGAGTCTGGGGGAGTTAAGCTAGAGCTTAACCAGCAGCCCAGCTGCAGTGCATGTACACTAATGCATGAAGCATGGGTAACAAACAAGAGGAGCTAGAAGCCTTGTTGCAGCAGGAAAGTTATGATGTAGTTGCCATCACAGAGACGTGGTGGGACGACTCACATGACTGGAGCACTGCAATTGATGGCTACAGGCTGTTCAGGAGAGACAGGCAAGGAAGAAGGGGTGGAGGGGTGGCTATGTACATCAGGGAGGCACTAGATGCCATTGAGATGGAGATCAGGGATGATTGGGTTGACTGCTTGTGGGGGAGAATTAGAGAGAAGATCGGGAGGGCAGACATCCTGGTTGGAGTCTGTTATAGACCACCCAACCAGGAGGAAGATGTCGATGAAACATTCTATAGGCAGCTTAAGGCTGCCTCAAGATCACCTGACCTCATTCTCATGGGTGACTTCAACCTGCCTGATATCTGCTGGGATCCAACACAGCAGAAAGAGGCAGTCTAGGGGTTCTGGAGTGCATGGAGGACAGCTTCTTATCCCAGGTGCTGCATGAACCTACCAGGGGTAAGGCTATGCTTGACCTCCTCTTCAACCACAGGGAAGGCTGGTGGTGATGTGTGGTCGGAGGGTTGTTTAGGCACCAGTGACCATGAGATAATTGAGTTTTCAGTATTCAGCCAAGCCAAGAGGGTAGCAAGAAGACCTCCACTCTGGACTTCCGGAGGGCAGACTTCAGGCTACTCAAGGAACTAATTCAGAATGTTCCTTGGGAAACAGCCCTTAAAAATAAAGGGGTCCAGGAGAGCTGGAGCTGCTTCAAGGAATAACTCTTGAAGGTGCAGGAACAGGCTGTGCCAGTGTCCCGGAAGATGAGCCGCCGGGGCAGATGGCCAGCCTGGATGGGTAATAAACTCTTAAAAAAGAGGGTGTACTACCTCTGGAAGAAAGGGGAGGCAACCTACAGAATGTTTAGGGATGTTGCTAGGACATGCAGGAAGAAAATTAGGGAGGCAAAAGTCCATTTAGAACTTAGACTGGCCTCTGCTGTGAAGGACAACAAAAAGTCCTTCTATAAATACATCAATAGCAAGAAGAAGGGCAAGGACGAACTCCACTCCTTGGTTGACACAGAGGGGAACGTTGTAACAAAGGATGAGGAAAAGGCAGAGGTACTTAATGCCTTCTTTGCCTCAATCTATCCTAGCATGGCAGAACATCTTCCAGACAGCTGGCCTGCAGAGCTGGCAGAAGGAGCCAGGGAGCTGCATAGTTTCCAGCTGCTCCAGGAGGTAGGTAGAGATCTTCTGAGCTGCTTGGACCCCCACAAGGCCATGGGACTGGATGGGATCCATCCTAGGGTGCTGAGAGAGCTGGCAGATGAGCTGGCCACGCCGCTCTCCATCATTTTTCAGCAGTCCTGGCTCACTGGAGAGGTCCCAGAAGACTGGAAGCTGGCCAGCGTGGTGCCCATCCACAAGAAGGGCCGATTGGACGAGCCAGGGAATTCTAGGCCTGTCAGCCTGACCTCAGTGCCAGGCAAGATTCTGGAACAGGTCATCTTGAGTGCAATCACACAGCACTTACAGGATGCCCAAGGGATCAGGCCTAGCCAGCATGGCTTTAGCAAGGGCAGGTCCTGCCTGACCAACCTGATCTCCTTCTATGATCAGGTGACCTGCCTGGTGGATATGGGGAGGCCTGTGGATGTGGTCTACCTGGACCTCAGCAAGGCCTTTGACACCGTCCCCCACAGCAAACTCCTGGCCAGGCTGGTATCCCATGGCTTGGATGGGAGCACACTGCGTTGGGATAGGAAGTGGCTGGAGGGCTGAGCCCAGAGAGTGGTGGTGAATGGTGCCACATCCAGCTGGCAGCCAGTCACTAGTGGTGTGCCCGAAGGATCAGTGCTGGGCCCCATGCTCTTCAACATCTTTATGGATGATCTGGATGAGGGCATCGAGTCCATCATCAGTAAATTTGCAGACAACATCAAGCTAGGGGCAGGTGTTGATCTGCTGGAGGGTAGAGAGGCTTTGCAGAGGGACCTCAACAGGCTGGACAGATGGGCAGAATCCAACGGCATGAGATTGAACACATCCAAGTGCCGGGTCCTGCACATTGGCCACAGCAACCCCATGCAGTGCTACAGGCTGGGGTCAGAGTGGTTGGAGAGCGGCCAGGCAGAGAGGGACCTGGAGGTACTGTTTCATTGTAGGCTGAGCATGAGCCTGCAGTGTGCCCAGGCAGCCAAGAAGGCCAGTGGCATCCTGGCCTGCCTCAGGAACAGTTGGGCCAGCAGGAGCAGGGAGGTCATTCTGCCCCTGTACACTGCACTAGTTAGGCCGTACCTTGAGTACAGTGTCCAGTTCTGGGCCCCTCAATTTAGGAAGGATGTTGTCTTGCTGGAGCGTGTCCAGAGTAGGGCAACAAAGTTGGTGAGGGGTTTGGAAGACAAGCCCTATGAGGAGAGGCTGAGGGAGCTAGGGTTGCTTATCCTGGAGAGGAGGAGACTGAGGGGTGACCTTCTTGTTCTCTACAACTACCTGAAGGGAGGTTGTAGCCAGGCAGAGGTTGGTCTCTTCTCCCAGGCAGCCAGTACCAGAACAAGAGGACACAGTCTCAGGCTGCGCCAGGGCAGGTTTAGGCTGGATGTTAGGAAGAAGTTCTATACAGAGAGAGTGATTGCCCATTGGAATGGGCTGCCCGTGGAGGTGGTGGAGTCACCTTCATTGGAGGTGTTCAAGAAGAGGCTTGATGGGGTGCTTGGTGCCACGGTTTAGTTGTTTATTTGTTTAGGTGGGTTGTATTGTATTGTATTGTATTGTATTTAGGTGGGTTGGATTGGTTGACAGGACGTGATGATCTTGAAGGTCTCTTCCAACCTGGTGTATTGTATTATTATTATTACTCTCATAGGACCAACTGGAATGTTTTCTGTTCCTATGTGTACTGCCAAGGCTCTGGAATTTGGAGATACTAACTTGAGGTATTGAATACTGTTAACACCGCTACTGTTGCTGCTAGTAATATTGTAGATAAAGAAATTATTGGTTTGTCATAGATGTAAACTTTTGTAGTGGAGTAAGTCCTGTAAAAGTTTCTGTACAACAATACAGGAAGAAATATCTGGATCTGAAGAACAAATTTGTTCTGGGTATGGGATTGACACGAAGTTCAAGCAAAGTGGATAGCTCACTTGAACAGGTAGTTACTGCGTTTGGGGTACTTAATGCTAACAGTCACAAATTTTCTTGCCTGCCTCTTGTTTCACCTCTGGCACTGTGAAACTGGTTCTTCAAGGGTAACCTCAGGTGTCCTCATCTCTGCGAGTGCTAATCATCTCTGCTCACACCTGTTGGCCTGCCCATCACTGATTAGAAAGGTCCTTTCCTACAGTATGTCAGGCAGTAAGTTTTGCTGACAGCTTTGCATTTGTGGGAATTACTTGGTGTAATCTGTGGGAGGCTTCAGGCTGGGTCTGACTGCAAAGCTCCTTTTCTTTTTCTCTTTTCCTTCCCTCCCCCCCCTTTCTTTTTCTTTTTTTTTCTTTTAATTTGTTTTTAAAATTTAAAATATTGGATAAAATGAGAAGATCAGTAGATCAGTTTAATTCTTATTAAAAAAATATGTTGGCCCCATGACTTCAACTCAAGCTTCAAACACATTAGCATAGATCTCTTTTAAAGTTAGGTAGATATTTACATTTAAGACAATCGTATTAATCCATTAAAAATCAAAGTCAAATTTAAGTACTCTGGAATGAAGTGAAGATACGAATCTATCGCAAGTGTGTAATACAAAGCTAATATTTTTAATGTTTTTTTATGACTTTCTTGAAATAAATGGACAACAGAGAAGCAAATAAAAAGATTTCATGTCTTTGTACTTAATTGTGATGACTAAGATATTTTTACTGGTTTTGAAGATAAGCGAACCATTAGTATGACCTGTGCATTAAAGCAGCCAATGTAGACTGGCTATTGTTTCAAAGATATTTTCTGTCACTTCTTGCTACAAAAAATATCTTTACAATTTACTGTTCAACTCAAGTATTTTTAAACAGATAAGCCAAGGAGAAATATAAATTCATGTTAGATTTAAGGATGTGAAATTACCTAAGACTCTTGTCTTGTGTCTTAGATTCAGCATTTTTCATATACAAGAATGTTACATGTTCACGAGGGGATTGGACGTGGCACTTGGTGCCATGGTTCAGTAGTCATGAGGTGTTGGGTGACAGGTTAGACTTGATAATCCTTGAAGTCTCTTCCTACCTTATTGATTCTATGATTCTATGATTCTACGACCAGAAAGAGACATGAATGGGCTCTGTTGTTCTGACTTTTTGTACTAGTTTTGGCTCAGGATCATGTTAATTTTCTTCACAGGCTTATATATGATTTTAGGATTTGTAATGAAAACACTGTAGACAGTGCAGGGATGTTTTAACTGTTGTAGACCAGTTCTTACACAGAGTCTAGCCATTTTTTGCTTCTCAAACCATCCCATCACTGGGAGTCCACAGGAATTTGGAAGGGAGCACAGATGGAGCAGCAGAGTTCAACTGACCGAAGGGATATTCCATGCCGTGTGAAGATCAGTATTTAATGTTTGTCATTGTTATTTAATTATAACTAAAAAAAAAAGTTTTGTTGTGTATTTTATCAGTTTTTTTATGCTGATAAACTGCTTTAGTTAAAGTATGTAACTATAGACAACACAAATGTGCTGTAAACACTTGGCTTCAACCATCCCACGGAAATACTTGGTTTATTTACTTATTACACTACAAACCCATTTTGAACTCTATTCATACCACTGTCTTAATGCATAGGTATTTGAATGACCATGTTATTTAATATCTGTAAATCTGGACTACCTACCCTCATACCAGCATTATGAGACAGGAAAATACTGTCCTAATCATTTCACTGAAGGAGAAAATGTGTTTTTGAAATCTTGAAATTTTGCAAAATACAGGGTTTATGTATAAGAGGACTTACTGCATGATGGGGTTATTTCAATCACCCAAATCTAAGGGCAAAGAGTATTGTGGAAAAGATGCAGATGAGAGTGTGTTGAATCTCAAACAAAACAGCTCCTTAAGTTTTATAATCTGTGAAGAAGTAAAACATTGTTTGACAGTTCTAGCTGCCCCTATAGCCTGCCACTAATTGGTATTTCCTGCCCTAGGAAACTAAGCTTCAGCTGGTGTTAAGGGTTGTTGGCTTCACTAATAGTGTTGGAGTTAGGCTGCTTCACAGGTACAGAAGGTCCAGTGCCCTCTGCACAAATCAGTGCAATACTTAGTCTGGATTAATGAACATTTGTGTCCTCTCAGTTCAGAGTGACCACTTCTGTTCAGAAGTTAAAAGAAGGCAAAAAGAGGGATTAAGTTAAAGTTTGAATGAGTGAAATAATCCATTATTTTTGTTCCTAATAGCACTTGCAAACGAATATTTCACTGATTCAATACCTGTTTGTTTACATCACCTTGTTTTTTTGAACTGCACGTTTATGTATTACATTTACATTTCAGGTGCTGTACGCTGCATTTCATGGTAACACTAAAAATTAAATCCCAATGCAGTAAGCTCTGGATCAGATAACAAAAAAAAACAGTTAGAGAAACATTCTTAAAATGCTTCCATTGTTAGGCAGCAATTGGTAATTGTGTTTATAAACAGTTTCTCTCTTTCATTGTTTGTCATAGTAATATTGTGTTTTAGATGAAAAATTTAAACCCAAACATATATTTCAAAATAAATTATATTTGATGAGTGCTTGAAAGTTGCCACTATACAACATAGTGTTCCCACACTGGATATATAATAACATTAGCAGCAACCTCAGCCCATCCATTGCATTGAATGTGGAGTTGGAGAATGCTACCATTAGGGACATGAGGTGGAAGAGCAGGAGAAGGAGACCTTCAGGCAGTAAATGGCTATGAGTGAGGATGATCCTTTTCCAAGGGCTTAGGTTCCATCTGTATCTCCATGTGATTCACTGTACACTCAGCATGATTCAAGATAACATGTTGCTGCTTCCTTCTTCCATTGGTAATGGAAGACCATTGGAAAATGCTTGAAGAATGCACATGTTCCATATACCCATGTTAAACCAAAATAGCAACTTGTGTCTGTTTGTGACTAAGGAGGGGAATGAGGTCAGTGATAATGCCAGCAGAAAGCTGATGATCTTGTCTGCACAGCATGATGAATTGGAAGACAAACTGTCCTGCACAAAGGATTTGTTTACACTCCTGCTTGGGCCTGGACAACCCAAAGATAAATTAATAGGCAGTGGCAGTTTGAGTGTCTAACATGCCTTTATCTTTATATGTGACTTTTCTACTCTTTAGGCACAAATGTTCCCTCCCCTGTAATACAGGGGGTCTCTGTGGAGAGATGGGGATCAGAGTATCACAGTATCACCAAGGTTGGAAGAGACCTCAAAGATCATCGAGTCCAACCTGTCACCACAGACCCCATGACTAAACCATGGCACCAAGTGCCATGTCCAATCCCCTCTTGAACACCTCCAGGGAAGGTGACTCTACCACCTCCCTGGGCAGCCCATTCCAATGACGAATGACGCTGTCAGTGAAGAACTTTCTCCTCACCTCAAGCCTAAACTTCCCCTGGTGTAGCTTGAGACTGTGTCCTCCTGTTCTGGTGCTGGTTGCTAGAGAGAAGAGTCCAACCCCTTCCTGGCTACAAGCACCTTTCAGGTAGTCAATAGAAAAGACTAGACTAGACTAGACTAGACTAGACTAGACTACAGTAGAATAGAGTAGAATTAACCAGGTTGGAAGAGACCTTCAAGATCATCGCATCCAACCCATCAATCAATCCAACCCACCTAAACAA
Organism: Colaptes auratus; assembly: GCA_015227895.2. Classification (NCBI taxonomy): domain Eukaryota; kingdom Metazoa; phylum Chordata; class Aves; order Piciformes; family Picidae; genus Colaptes; species Colaptes auratus. Next base: position 63,054,153 of record CM026897.1, read on the forward strand.
CTAAACCATGGCAACAAGTACCCCATCAAGTCTCCTCCTGAACACCTCCAATGACAGTGACTCCACCACCTCACCAGGCAGCCCATTCCAATGGGCAATCACTCTCTCTGTATAGAACTTCTTCCTAATATCCAGTCTAAACCTACCCTGGCACAGCCTGAGACTGTGTCCTCTTGGTCTCGTACTGGCTGCCTGGGAGAAGAGACCAACCTCCCTGCTGTCTACAACCTCCCTTCAGGTAGTTGTAGAGAGCAATAAGGTCACCCCTCAGTCTCCTCCTCTCCAGGCTAAGCAACCCTAGCTCCCTCAGCCTCTCCTCATAGGGCTTGTCTTCCAAACCCCTCACCAACTTTGTTGCCCTTCTCTGGACACGTTCCAGCAAGTCAACATCCTTCCTAAACTGAGGGGCCCAGAACTGGACACAGTACTCAACGTGTGGCCTAACCAGTGCAGTGTAGAGGGGCAGAATGACCTCCCTGCTCCTACTGGCCACACTGTTCCTGAGGCAGGCCAGGATGCCACTGGCCTTCTTGGCTGCCTGTGCACACTGCAGGCTCATGTTCATCAACCAGTACCCCCAGGTCCCTCTCTGCCTGGCCGCTCTCCATCCACTCTGACCCCAGCCTGTAGCACTGCATGGGGTTGTTGTGGCCAATGTGCAGAACCCGGCACTTGGATGTGTTCAATCTCATGCCGTTGGATTCTGCCCATCTGTCCAGCCTGTTGAGGTCCCTCTGCAAAGCCTCTCTGCCCTCCAGCAGATCAACTCCTGCCCCCAGCTTGGTGTCATCCGCAAATTTACTGATGATGGACTCGATGCCCTCATTCAGATCATCAATAAAGGTGTTAAAGAGCATGGGGCCCAGCACTGATCCTTGGGGCACACCACTAGTGACTGGCCACCAGCTGGATGTGGCACCATTCACCACCACTCTCTGGGCTCGGACCTCCAGACAGTTCCTAACCCAACGCAGTTTGCTCCTGTCCAAGCCATGGGCTGCCAGCTTGGCCAGGAGTTTGCTGTGGGGGACAGTGTCAAAGGCCTTCCTGAAGTCCAGGTAGACCACATCCACAGGCCTCCCCACATCCACCAGGCGGGTCACCTGATCATAGAAGGAGATCAGGTTGTTGTAGAGAGCAGTGAGGTCTCCCATGAGCCTCCTCTTCTCCAGGCTAAACAATCCCAGCTCCCTCGACCTCTCCTCATAGGGCTTGTGCTTGAGGCCTCTCACCAGCCTTGTTGCCCTTCTCTGGACACGTTCAAGTGCCTCGATGTCCTTCTTAAACTGAGATGCCCAGAACTGGACACAGTACTGAAGGTGTGGACTAACCAGTGCAGAGTACAGGGGCACAATGCCTTCCCTGCTCCTGCTGGCCACACTATTCCTAATGCAGGCCAGAATGCCATTGGCCTTCTTGGCCACCTGGGCATACTGCTGGCTCATGTTTAGGTGGCTGTCAACCAGCACCCCCAGGTCCCTCTCTGTTTGGGAGCTCTCCAGCACCTCCGACCCCATCCTGTAGCTCTGCATGGGGTTGTTGTGGCCAAAGTGCAGCAGCCGGCACTTGGATTTGTTGCATGCCATCATATTGGACTCCGCCCATCTGTTCCATCGGTCGAGGTCCCTCTGCAGAGCCCTTCTGCCCTCCAACTTACCAACAGCTGCTCCCAGCTTGGTGTCATCTGCAAATTTGCTGATGACTGACTCAATCCCCTCATCCAGAACTTCAATAAAGATGTTAAAGAGCATGGGGCCCAGCACTGATCCTTGGGTGACGCCACTGCTGACTGGCCTCCAGCTGGAGGTGGCACCATTCACCACCACTCTCTGGGCTCGGCCCTCCAGCCACTTCCTAACCCAGCACACACTGTTGCGGTCCAAACCACTAGCTGACAGCTTAGCCAGCAGTTTGCTGTGGGGGACAGTGTCAAAGGCCTTCCTGAAGTCCAGGTAGACCACATCCACAGGCCTCTCCACATCCACCAGGCAGGTCACCTGATCATAGAAGGAGATCAGGTTGGTGAGGATGGACCTGCCCTTCCTAAATCTGTGTTGGCTGGACCTGAGCCCTTGGTGGTCGTTCAGGTGCGCAGACATTGTCACCAAGATAATCTGCTCCATCATTTTGCCTGGCACTGAGGTCAGACTGACTAGCCTGGAGTTTCCAGGTTCCTCCATCCATCCCTTCTTGTGGATGGGGATCACATTGGCCAGTTTCCAGTCATCTGGGACCTCACCAGTGAGCCAGGACTGGAGGAAAATGATGGAGAGCGACTTGGCCAGCTCATCTGCCAGCTCTCTCAGCACCCTAGGATGGATCCCATCCAGTCCCATGGACTTGTGAGTGTCCAAGTGGCTCAGCAGGTCCCAAACCAATTCCTGCTCCCTGACCCCATCACCCAGCTCAGGAGGCCACTTGTCCTGAACTCCTCCTACCTTGCTGTTAAAAAATTGAGGCAAAGAAGGTGTTCAGGACCCCAGCCTCTTCCTCATCTTCAGTCACAGTGTTCCCCTCCAGGTCCAATAAGGAGTGCAGGTTCTTCTTGACTTTCTTTTTAGTGTTAATATATTTGTAAAAATGCTTTTTATTTTCCTTCACAGAGGTGGCCAGCCTCAGTTTCAACTGGGCCTTTGCCTCTCAAATCTTTTTCCTGCATAATCTAACAGCTTCCTTAAACACACCTCAAGAAGCCTTCCCCTCCTTCCAAAGGTGATACAGCCTCTTTTTTTCCCCTTAGTTCCTCCAGGAGCTGCTTGCTCATCCAGGCCAGTCGCCTTCCTGGCTGGCTCATCTTTCGGCACATGGGAACTGCCAGTTCTTGTGCCTTCAAGAGCTCCTGTTTGTAGTAGGTCCAACCATCCTGGACCCCTTTGTTCTTGAGGGCTGATACCCAGGGAACTTTCTGAATAAGTTTGTTAAGCAGGCTGAAGTTTGCCCTCCAGAAATCCAAGGTGAGGGTTCTGTTCATGCTCCTCCCTATCTCCCTGCATATTGAAAACTTCACTATCTCGTGGTCACTGCACCCCAGGCAGCCTCCCACGGCCACGTCTCCCACCAGCCTTTCTCTATTGGAGAACAGCAGGTCAAGCAGAGCTTGACCCCTGGTAGGCTCACTTAACAGCTGCATCAGGAACTTGTCCTCCATGCACTCCAGGAATCTTCTGGACTGCCTCCTCGCTGCTGAATTAAGTTGACAGCAGATATCTGGCAGGTTAAAGTCACCCACAAGAACAAGATCTGATGATCTTGAGACAGCCTCCAATTTCTTATAGAATAATTCATCTGCCTCCTCATCCTGGTTGGGTGGTCTATAACAGACTCCAACCAGGATGTCAGATTTGTTAGGCCTCCCTCTGATTTTAACCCACAGGCTCTCAATCCCTTCATCCTCCACCTCTAGCTCTGTGGCAAAGTGACTCCCTAATATACAGAGCCACCCCTCTTCCTCTTCTCCCTTGACTGTCTCTCCTAAAGAGCCTGTAACCTCCCAGTGTAGCACTCCAATCGTGTGTGTTATCCCACCATGTTTCTGAGATGGTGACTATATCATAGTCACCCTGGTGGACCAAGACTTCCATCTCCTCTTGCTTATTGCCCATGCTGTGCGCATTGGTGTACATGCACTTCAGCTGGGCTCTCAACTTCTCTATTGACCCTAATCTGTGTCCCATTCTTTCCTCTTCAGAGGGACTGATTTCCTCACCCACCCCCTTCAGATCTAGTTTAAAGCCCTCTTAATGAGCCCTGCCAACTCTAGTTACTCTCTTACCCTTTCTAGATAATCGCACCCCATCAGGACCCAGCAGGTTGGGTGCAGTAAAAGTTGCGCTATGATCAAAGAAACCAAAATTTCGCTGTTGGCACCATCCCCTGAGCCAATTGTTGATGCTGTGGGTTCTCCTGTTCCTCTCAGTGTACAGCCCTGCCACTGAGGGAACTGGGCAGACCACCACTTGAGCTCCCGCCCCATCAATCAATTGTCCAAGGGCCTTGAACTCCTTTTTAATCCCCCTGGTGCCCTTCTTGTCAATTTCATCACTTCCCGCTTGTATTACCAGGATAGGGTAATAGTCAGTGGGCTGGATCAGCTTTGGGAGTCTCCTTGTGATGTCCCTTACCCACACCCTGGGTAGGGAGCAGACGTCCCTGTGGGATGGGTTGGGGCGACATATGGGTCCCTCAGTGCCCCCCAGGAGAGAGTCCCCAGCAACTATAACCCTTCTCCTTTTCTTTCTGGAGCTGGTCGTTATAGTTGGTGGGGACTGCTTGGCCTTAGGCTCCTCCCCAGATGGCTGCTCCTCAGCCCTCTCATCCCCGCTGCCCTCGGCCTGCAGGACCTCATACTTATTATGCAAGGGCAGCGGAGGAGGAGGAGAGGGTCTAGAAGGATTCCTCTTGCCACCACTGGCAGGGACCTGTATCCATGCCTCCCTGTTACCAGGGACCCTTCCCTCAGCAGGGGAGATCTGCAGAGCCTTCTCCCATATATCTAACTCTCTTTCACTTTCCCTTGTTGACCTGAGCCTAGATACCTCATCCTTCAGCTCGGCCACTTCATCTTTCAGCTCTGCCACCAGACTGAGGAGAAAGTTCACCTGGTCACATCTGACACAGGTGTTTCCTCCTTCCCCCTCCATTGCAAGTGCCAGGCTGAAGCACTCTCTGCAGCCGGCAGCCTGGACTCCTGCATGCTGATGCAGCAACTCTGTCTGGGTAGATATTGTTTTTCTGGCCTTTGTCCGAATGACAACCATGGTTCACGATTTGACTGAAAGAAATTTTTAATTTCTTTTTCTTTTTTTTTTAATGTGAGCTGCAGGAAGGGTCTGCAGCCAAAATGGCATCGTGTGCACAGCCCTGGCGTGATTGACACTTCCTGCGGCTGATGTCACGCTCCTGATCCTGAGCAGGCTCGTGAGAGGATGATCCTGATGGACCTCCCTGCCAACCAGGGGGTCCTCCCCACCTGTAAAGCTCCAAAAAGAAAGCGAAAAGCCAGGCAGAAAGCTCACAGTTCAAGTGCAGTGGTCCCGAATGCTGATCCCAGTCGTGTCTCAAGCCAAAATGGCCAAGGCAGGTGAAGTCAGGAGGGTCAGGAAAAGCCCAGTACCTCCCAGAGTTCCTTCAATATTTGGCAGCAGCAGCAGGAAGGGCTGAAATCCATGTGGCACAAGGTGGTACAGCCTAAAGTGTCTCCCAGCCTTCACCCTCATTATTTTACTCACTCACCAAGAAATGAGGTACAACATAGCCCTGAAACTTCCCAAAGAATGAAACAATGTGTTTTGCCTTGAACCTTAAACTGTATCACAGCATTAGCCATAATACATTTGAAGTATTATGGGTGATCTCAGATCAGTCCCATCAGGATGACGAAGAACAAGAACATTTGCTTCGTCCTGATGAATTGTGACTGCATTTCTATTTTCAATGAGTGAAAGTCTATCGTTTGTAGTCTAAAACCTTGGTGACCTTTGCAGAGGAATTGACGAACAGATGATTTTGCCTTTCTGAAGTATGGAATTTTCAGGTTGTGTGTGTAGTTGCAGTTTAATGAAATTCCTGTTTTGTCTTGGTTTTTTTTTTTCAACATATATTTATAGGGATCCACTCACTATGTTGGTAAACAATTCTTTCAATTTTTACATATAGCTGTCTGCCTTTGGAAAGTTGTCATACTTAATTTGCAAGGTTGATAATCAAAGAAACTTATTGCCTGTGAAAGGTCAGCAGAGGTTTTGCATGCTCTTGACACTGCATGGTGTATTTGGTTTGGCTGAGCTGGAGTTAATTCTCCTCACAGCATCTTTCTAGTGCTGTATTTTGCAGCAGTAGTTGATAACACAGCAGTGTTTTGGCTACTGTTGAATAAATATCCAGCCTGTGTCCTTTAAACATTTCCCTGCCCCCAAGAGTACACTGAGGGGTGGGCAAGATCTTGAGAGGGGACATGGCTGAGCCAGCTGACCCATAATGTCAAAAGAGGTGTTCCATGCCATATGACGTCAGCTCAGATATAAGAATGAAGTGAAAGAAGTGAGGGATTCATCCATGGGATCTATCTTCCTCAATAACCACCAAGCTTAGAGATCCCTGCTTCTCAAGACTGACCATCATCCTGTTGATGGGAAGTAGAGACTAACATCTCTCTCTCTGCATTTGCTTCCATGTGGTTTATTGCTTTTTGCTCCTTATTGTTATTAAGATGGCTTCTATAAAATTACTGGATTTTGTTATTTTTTTTCCCCTCTTCCCTTGTCCATTTAAGAGGGGGAGTGATAGAGTGGCTTTGGTAAGTATCTGGCCACCAGGCTAGGGCCAAACCACCACAGTAGGTGTGGTAGAGGTGATGGCAGCTCATGATCTGTCCTGGTTTAAGGCTGGACAGATTCTCCATTGCCCCTGAAAGCAGCAAAAGAATGACACTCACACAAACGGATTGGAAAGTGATGTAAAGTTTAAATGGAAAAGCAACTGGTGTTTTACAGAAACTACAAAGCATAGGCCCCAAACACTTCCCTTCTCCCCACCTAAGGGTGTACCCCAAACCCCCAGGAGTCTTTCTTCCCCCCCTGCCTACTGCTAGGCTAGTATCAGGCTGGCCAGATCTGAGACTGCCCCCCCACCCTCCGCCCCTTATCCTCCTGGCATTAGGCCTAGACAGGCCTAAGAGGCATTGAGATACTCCCCCACTGTTACCCAATAGGGAGCATCTCCCATGGGAGCAGAGAGGAAAGAAAGAGGAAGATAATAACTTTGCAGGCAAATTTATAGGGCAAAGGATTTAAGGGTGGAAATTAGCTGTTTCCTGTGTCCACCTTATTGGGCTGGATACTTGGGACACCAGAGGTGTAACTTACATGGCAGTAACAGGAGGTACCCAGCCTAAACTGCCACACATGGTGAGAATTAGAGTAAACTCCTCTATTGCTTCTATTCTCAGTGTTGCTGCCCTAAAATTGTATGCTGGTCACAGGTTTGTTCAGTACATTCATTGTGAAATGTTTCTTCAAACCAGAACCTGCTATGCCTCATCACGTAATTTGTATTTCATCACATGATACTGGTACATATCAGATATCTAACAGATTAACTGTCTTGTAGGAGAGGGTAACAATGTCACTGTCTACATATTCAGTTCCTGTTTTTTGGTTTGCGTTTGTTGTTTTTTTTTGTGGGTTTTTAGGCTTGGTTTGGGTTTTTCTGTGTTTTTTTTTTTTTCAATTGTACTAACATTTTCTCTTCTGCAGGAGAAATGATCTAATCTTGTGAACTCTGCAAGTCTAAATGGACAAGTGTTTCACTAGCTATGGGTTTGCTGACTTTACAGGGAGCCCAGCTGTCTTGTGCAAGCAAGAAAATAACTCTGATGAAATAAAAGGAAAAATTACCTTACAGACAAAAAACTATGCAGCTATTATTAAACTGTTTTCCAAATAAGATTTGTGACATGATTCAAGCTTTGTACTATGTCAGGCTATGACATTTCATATAATATTTTGAATTCCTTATTTTCCCTTTTTATCCTTGAAAAGAGATTGTTCACAAAGATTACTCTACTTTATTGTCCAGAAATATCAGCATCGTATCTTCCCTTTGGGGTACCAAGTGCAGTGTCATTTCATACATGCTTCCATCTTGTCAAACGGGTTCAGCTACATTGTGTTTACATGATGACATGTTTTCCGATGTTTACCATCTGCACGCATTATCAGATTGGACTACAGTATCTAGGTCTTGAGATAAATCCATACAAAGCAATATATACCTTCATGATTATTAAAAACTGGAATTTCAGAAACTCTGTTGTATTATCCTGGTTTGCAGCTTGCTACAAAGTAAAACCAAAACATGAACCAGTAAGACCAGAGTTTTAGTTCGTAAGATCATAGAATCATAGAATCAATAACGTTGGAAAAGACGTCAGAGATCCTGAAGGCCAACCTATTACCTAATACCTAACACCTTATGACTAACTAAACCATGGCTTCAAGTGCTACATCCAATCCCTTTTTGAACACCTCCAGGGACAATGACTCCACCACCTCCCTAGGCAGCCCATTCCAAAGGACAATTACTTTCTGGGAAGAACTTTCTCCTCACCTCCAGCCTAAACCTCCCCTGGCACAGCTTGAGACTGTGTCTTCTTGTTCTGATGCTGGTTGCCTGAGAGATGAGACCAACCCCCACCTGTCTACAACCTCCTTTCAGGTAGTTGTAGAGAGCAATAAGGTCTCCCATGAGCCTCCTCTTCTCCAGGCTGAACAACCCCAGCTTCTCCTCATAGGGCTTGTGCTTGAGATCTCTGTGGTGGTTTAGGCTCAGTGCTGGCCCCAGATGCCACTATACAGACCACACCTGGGAGGTCCCAAAAGGGTCCAGCCCACTGGGTGGTCACAGCAAACCAGGTATTTCACCCGCAATCCTCTGCTCCTCTATAAAACGTCCACGCAGGTTCTTCACTTCCTCTTTTGTCCCCCGCTGCTGCCTAGGTAAAATGGCGTAAGCTGCCTCCCTTGGGCCTGCCCAGGCCCAAGGCTGGCTTGGGGGGGGGGAAGAAAGAGCCCTGGGGGTGTTTTGGGTGTACCCCCAGGTGGGGATGGGACATTCTTGGGTATGTTTTGGGATCTCTCTCTCTTTGTCATGGTGCTTGTGGTTTTCTGTAAAAGTTTTCATTGTTTTTTCCATCTAAACTTTCCACCATTTTTTGCAATCCATTTGTCTGAGTCATTATTTTTTGCCCGTGGTGGGAGGATTGCTCTCCTAAACCACCAGCCTCGTTGCCCTTCTCTGGACACGTTCCAGCATCTCAATGTCCTTCTCAAACTGAGGAGCCCAGAACTGGACACAGTACTCAAGGTGTGGCCTAACCTTTGCTGAGTGCAGGGGAACAATGACTTCCCTGCTCCTGTTGGCCACACTCTTTCTGATGCAGGTCAGGATGCCATTGGCCTTCTTGGCCACCTGGGAACACTGCTGGCTCATGTTTGGTGGCTGTCAACCACTACTCCCAGGTCCCTTTCTGCCTGGATGCTCTCCAGGGGGGTTGTTGTGGCCAAAGTGCAGCACCTGGCACTTGGATTTGTTAAATGCCATCATGTTGGACTCTGCCCATCTGTCCAGCCAGTTATAGACTCTCTGCAGAACCCTTCTATCCTCTAACAGATCAACACCTACTTCCAGCTTGGTGTCATCTGCAACCTTACTAATGGTGGACTCAATCCCCTCATCCAGATCATCAATAAAGATAAAATAGCACACTTGCTAAAGAAAAGTTAAAAAAAACTACTTTGCATTCAGTGAATTAAACACAAAGTTATCACATGTTTTACCTCAGTCCTAAAAAATAATGACTAAACATGAGAAATTCTTTCAGAATCACAGAATAGTTTTGGTTAGAAGAGACCTTTAAGATCATCAAGTCCAACCACTAATCCAGCACTGCCAGGTCACCACTAAACCATGTCCCTCAACATAACAGATGTCTGCAAAGGCAAGCAGTGATGGGCTTCTCTTGTACTAACCCTAAGACTTGTCCTCCACACTATTTCCCCTTAACCAGCTCGCTATCATCCACAGACCTCTGCCACTCATGTGCCTTTCTTTGTCTGAGTGGTTTTTAAACACTCTTTTACTCTTCAGCTTTGTAGCATTTTCTCTGGTTCCCACACTTGTCTGAGTTAAACCTATGCTCTTAAGGTCATGTTTGTTATATGGTCAGTCTGCCTATTTGTTCTGCAAAGTTCATTTAAGAGAAAAGTTAAATTGCTGTTGCATGCAGCCACACAATGACCATAGATGTCTGGAAGGTCTGCCTGCAACTGCTGACATGTTGTAAATAAGAATGGTATGTAAGAATTGTATCCTTTTGAACACTCTAGATGTCATCCTCTGTTCAACTAGACACTTGCATCTTCTTGTTTTCTTGATGAGACTCCTAGATAGATATCGTCTTTTTAAGCAAGATAGAAGATAGAATGAAGAAATTTGTGAGATGACCTAAATCATTATATTTATTCAAGACAAGAAAATGTAATCTAGGCACATATTATGAGGAGGTAATTATATACTTTTTCAATTGTGCACCTTGATGTAGAAATGTGTTTATAGAACTTTGATGTTTAAATGCTTACAAGCGAATAATTATCATGTTTTTATTTTGTTTTTGAGATGTCAAGTTATATTTATTGTCACTTACTGTAGTTTCTTTGCAAAAAATTATTTAAAAATGAAATCATATTTGTAAGCTTAAATTGCTTGTCTCTTCATTTATAGAGTTGTAGCTACTTAAGTTTCAAATACCCAAAATTCCTTTTAAATGCATGAAATAAATAGAACATCAACAAAAAATGAAACAAAGAGAAAAATCAACCAGCTGGATGTGGCACCATTCACTACCACTCTCTGGGCTTGGCCCTCCAGACAGTTCCTAACCTAACACAGTGTGCTCCTGTCCAAGCCAGGGGCTGACAGCTAGGCCAGGAGTTTGCTGCAGGGGACAGTGTCAAAGGCCTTGCTAAAGTCCAGGTAGACTACATACACAGGCCTCCCCACATCCACCAGGTGGGTCACCTGACCATAGAAGGAGATCAGGTTGGTCAGGCAGGACCTGCCCTTCCTAAATCCTTGCTGGCTAGGCCTGATACCTTGGCCATCCTGTAAGTGCTGTGTGATTGCACTCAAGATGACCTGTTCCTTAATCTTGCCTGGCACTGAGGTCAGGCTGACAGGCCTGTAATTCCCTGGCTCATCCAACTGGCCCTTCTTATGGATGGGCACCACGTTGGCCAGCTTCCAGTCTTCTGGGACCTCTCCAGTGAGCCAGGAATGCTGAAAAATGATGGAGAGCAGCTTGGCCAGCTCATCTGCCAGCTCTCTCAGCACCCTAGGATTGATCCTATCCGGTCCCATGGACTTGTGTGGATCGAAGCGGCTAAGGAGATCTCTAACTACTTCTTCCTGCATCACAGGGGAACTATACTGCTCCCTGCCTCCATCCACCAGCTCAGGAGGCCAGCTGTCTGGAAGACAACCTATCCTGCTGTTAAAAATTGAGGTAAAGAAGGTGTTAAGTACCTCTGCTTTTTCCTCAGATTTTGTTACTATGTTCCCCTCTGTGTCCACCACGGATTGGAGGTTGTCCTTGCTCCTCCTCTTGCTATTAATATATTTATAGAAGGATTTTTTGTTGTCCTTCACAGCAGAGGCCAGTCTGAGCTCCAAATGGGCTTTTGTCTCCCTAATTTTTTTCCTACAAGACATAGCAACATCCTTAAACATTCTATGGGTTGCCTCACCTTCCTTCCAAAGATGATACACCCTCTTTTTTTCCCTTACTTCCATTAGAAGTTTATTGCCCATCCAGACTGACTGTCTGCCCCGGCGGCTCATCTTCTGTCACATTGGCACAGCCTGTTCCTGTGCCTTCAAGAGTTCTTTCTTGAAGTAGACCCAGCCCTCCTGGAGCCCTTCTTTTTTAAGAGCTGTTTCCCAAGAAACCTTCAGAGTTTACAGCTGAGATATAAACTGCTGAAAATCTATTTTTTTAAATGGAAATACTGACAGACTTTTAGCTGCAGTGGTATTCATAAGACCTAATAAAAAAATAAAGGCAACAACATAAATCTTTTTAACTCCTGTAAATCACATGTGCTTCTCTGAACAGGAATGATATTAAGCCTAGTGTGACAGCTGCGACAATATGTACAATGGTATGATTAAAGAATAAAGATCAATATATTAAGAAAAATAAAATCTTTCAGTTCTTGACAGACATTAGTGAGAGAAAGTATCTTAAGCCCTCAATTACCTTTTCCACTTAGTGTCAAAATAATTAATTGGTTAATAGTTAATTAAATCTGGTGGAAGAATAAATACTGTTCATTGACCTATCTGTTCCTGTGTCTTTCTGAGCAGAATTGAAGCTTGAACCAAAACCTATGGGAACATGGAAAGACTGTCTTTGGCATCTTGGCACTCTCTGATAATGGCATCACTCAACATGCATGTAGTCTACTGCTAGTTTGGTTTAATAGTGTTAGCTGAAGGATGAACTGTTCTGGGTAGGTTGGATGCATCCCTTGAGCACAGGATTTAAATTTTGATTATTTATCCTTACATGAAATCCAGTAGAGAAACACAGATATTTAAGAACCTGAATATATAGAGGATCCTGTATCTGAGAAGCAGTGGTCTAGGAAACACCTAGGAGATGCCTGAGTGGACTGTGGTCCTTATGCTCCTTGCTTGTCAGTCTGGGGCAACATGACAAAAAGGGTGTTAGGCCTACTGTTCTCCCTCTGCCTTCAACACATGTTTTGGAAAAATGGTTGCAATAGCAATCTGGGTGTCTACAGGATATTGAGACCTGTACTTACAACACTTCTCTCCTTGTTCTGCCTCCTTGGTAATACTGAACAGAGGTCTAATATGTAGAAGTTGTGTGTTAGTTACCGTTGTAATTTTAAAAGTGTATTTTTTTGCAGGTGGGGAACATTTTACAACTGATTCTGCAAATCTCATATTCTCTGTTTATCTTGACAGACATTTCTTCAGTTTAGAAGGTTATGAAATACTTGTGATATGGAAAATAAACCTGCTTGTCCAGCTTTGGTAACCTTCTTTCCAAATACCTGTCTTCATGTCTTGCATTGCCATAGTGTGCACAAAATGTTTAGCTCCACAAAACATACTTTCAGGTCACTTTCCTCCACAGTATCACAGTATCACAGTATAACCAAGGTTGGAAGAGACCCCAAGGATCATCAAGTCCAACCTGTCCCAACAGACCTCACAACTAGACCATGGCACCAAGTGCCACGTCCAATCTCCCCTTGAACACCTCCAGGGACGGCGACTCCACCACTTCCCTGGGCAGCCCATTCCAATGACGAATGACTCACTCAGTGAAGAACTTCCTCCTCACCTCGAGTCTAAACCTCCCCTGGCACAGCTTGAGACTGTGTCCCCTTGTTCTGGTGCTGGTTGCCTGGGAGAATAATATCCAAACTGGTAGCAAATAACTTCATGGTTTAAACATATTGAGAGAAGAACTCTGATAAGAATAAACTTTCACAGCCACAAAGACTCATGATTTTCACATGATCAAATATTTCTTCCCCTTCCTCCCCAGTCACTCTGCATAAACACATGTAAGAGACAGTTTTTGGCTCTGTCTTACCACATTCCCTTGACTTAACAACACTGTCAATTTTTCACTATTGTATTTTTTTTTAACTAATATATTGCTCTATGAGAGCAAACCATACTAGTGGTTTCTGCACCTATTATTTGTGATCTGTATGATAGGGGTACAGGAAGCGCTTTAAAGAACAGCGTTCAAATATATGTTCACATACATGTAGTAACAGGCTTAAACATATTCTCTGCAGTGCTCTGGAAATTATCTTAATACATTACCCAGTCATTTAATTTCTGTGTATTTAGGAAGAGATTTTCATTTGGATTAAGAGTCCTATATACTCTGACAGGGAGTAAAGGGACATTTAAATGACTACATCTTTTATGAACAGAGGTGAAAAGGATCTTATCATAAACAAGGATTAGACTTCTAAGGTAGTGTTTAATGTGGTGTGAGAAGATCCTACCTGCCATTTGAAGCCAGAGAGCTACACAGTTCACTCTGCTGTGTAACTAATAAGGCTGACGGCAGAAACTGGACAATTTTGGATGTTCAGTTACTGTGCAAGCACTGATCATAAAAGCAAAGCTCTCATAGTTTCCAGTGATGTCAAAACTAATACTTTATGGTGGGGAAGGTTCTTGGCTACTATAATTGGTCATATCTCTCTATTGATATCATATAAATGTACTTCATAGTTCTTACAAGAATTATATTCATATTTTCTTTTGTTATTGAGGAGAAACTAGCAAACAAAATGATCTATTTATTTATTTATTTTAGATCCTACTGTTCATTTTATATATATAAGAAGGAAAGGAAATAAGTAGATAGATGGGGAGTGGGTGAGCTCAAACTCACATGAAAATACGGAACAGGAAATGTGGGAACAAGCCAGGATGTATTAAATGATTATGGAGAGATTGAAGAATAGTAAGTAAGGAGTTTTAATTTACAGAATTATGAACAGAAATGAGAAATTATGAGAGAAATTATGAGAGAAAGACATTTGAATATGCCCTCAAACTTGTCTCTTTATGTAATGTTTGCATCCTTTTCATCTTCTATATATATCTTAATTTACTTTTTTTTTTTAAATTAAGATCTCTTCAGCATTGATGCCTGAGGAACAGTTTGTGTTTTGAGACCTGCTGCATCCTAAATGCCTTAGCTCTATATGAGAGATAAGTGCCATCCAAAGTAAGGTTTGTGTCTCATCTGAAACTTTAAAGTGCAATGGACTCCACAGGCCTTAACCAACATTACCTCACAGTGGTGTGCATAACTAGTGGCTGCTTTTAATATTCTTTGTCAAGGAGAAGGGACCTTTTTGCTGCTTTTGAAGCATTAAAAACACAATATTGGTTTTAAAGTGCCTATTTAAACATTGCTAAGAAGTGAGCAACAGCATTATGAATGGGAGATATGACCGACATTGAATCTTGAGAAAATGCAGCTCTTGGTCATTCATCTCTCCTACTCTCAGAATCATAAAAATGGTAGGTTAATTGTCTAACACCATTTGCTGGGTTAGGCTATTTGCTTTAATTGTGTTTGTTACACCACTTGTATGCTCACTTATACCTGTTCTTTGTTAGATGTTTGTAAAGTTCTACTTTTATTTGCTCTGTTTTAGAGACTTCTGAAGTAATTTGTGATGCCAGCAATCTCCCTCAAGGAATGCGTTGCAGGACTGCCCTTTCCAAATTCACTCAGGAACTAATAAGATGCTTGTCTGTGTTTGCATTTATAATGCACTGGGACTGTGTGCCAATATTAGGTAACTGCACGTATAAATGATTAGACCTGTACTTAAAGCCCAGCTAGACAAAATGTTGATGTATCTATGCTAATGTTATGTTCTAAAATCCCCATTTCCCTTAGATATGTTAAATACAGTGACTTCACTTTTGAATCTTAGAATCACAGAATCAATCAGGTTGGAAGAGACCTCCGAGATCATCCGGTCTAACCTATCACCCAGCCCTATGCAATCAACTAGACTGTGGCACTAAATGCCTCATTCAGTCTTTTCTTGAAGGTCTCCAGGGACAACAACTCCACCACCACCCTGGGCAGCCCATTCTAATCACTCTCTCTGTGAAGAACTTCTTCCTAATATCCTGCCTGAACCTCTTGAGACTGTGTCCTCTTATTCTGTCACTGGTTGCCTGGGAGAACAAACTGACCCCCACCTGGCTACAACCTCCCTTCAGGTAGTTGTAGACAACAATAAGGTCTCCCCTGAGCCTTCTCTTCTCCAGGGTAAATAACCCCAGCTCTCTCAGCCTCTCTTCATAGCACTTGTGTCACCCTTCTTTGGACACATTCCAGCAACTCAGCATCTCTCTTGAATTGAGGGGCCCAGAATTGGACACAGTACTCAAGGTGTGGCCTAAACAGTGCTGAGTACAGGGGCACAATGACTTCCCTGCTCCTGCTGGTCACACTGTTCCTGGTACTGGCCAGGATGCCATTGACCTTCTTGGCCACCTGGGCACTCTGATGGCTCATGTTTAGCTGGCTGTCAACAGACAACCCGAGATCCCTCTCCTCCTGGCCACTCTCCAGCCATTCTGTCCCCAGCCTATAACTTGGGGTTGTTGTGTCCAAAGTGTAGAACCCTGCACTTAACCTTATTAAATCTCACCCCACTGGTTCTCTCCAGCCATCCAGCCTGTCAAGTTCACTCTGCAGGGCCCTCCTACCCTCTAACAGATCCACATCTGCTCCTAACTTGGCATCATCTGCACACTTACTGATGGTGGATTCAATCCCCTTGTCCATATCATCAATAAAGATACTGAACAGAATTGGGCCCAGCACTGATCCCTGGGGGACACCACTAGTGACTGACTGCCAACTGGATATGGCACCATTCACCACTACTCTCTGGGCTGGGCCCACCAGCCAGTTGTTGACCCATTTCAGAGTGAATCTGTCCAAGCCATGAGCTGCCTGCTTTGTCAGGAGCTTGCTGTGGTAGACAGTATAAAAGGCTTTGCTGAAGTCCAGGTAGACTACATCCACAACCTTCCCTACATTCACTATGTGGGTAACCTGATCATAAAAGGGGATCTGGTTGGTGAGGCAGGACCTGCCCCTCCTAAATTAATGCGGGCTGGGCCTGATCCTTTGGCCATCCTGTGAGTGCTGTGTGATTGCACTCAAAATGGCCTCTTCCATAATCTTGTCTGGCACTGAGGTCAGGTTGACAGGTCTGGAATTTTGCAGTTCTTCCTTCCAGCCCTTCTTGGGCACCACGTTGGCCAGCTTCCAGTCATCTGTGGCCCCTACAGTGAACCAGGGCTGATGATAAATGAAGGAGAGTGGCTTGGCCAGCTCATCTGCCAGCTCTCTCAGTACCCTAGGATGGGTCCCATCTGGTCCCATGGACTTGTGAGGATCCAAGTGTCTCAGCAGGTCCCTTGCTGCTTCCTCCTGGATTACAGGGGGACTATACTGGTCCCTGGCTCCATCCGCCAGTTCAGGAGGCCACTTGTCTTGAAGACAACCCGTCCCACCTTTGAAGATTGAGACAAAGAAGGTATTGAGTACTTCTGCCTTTTCCTCATATTTGTTACAATATTCCCCTCTGCATCCAATAAAAAGTGGAGGTTGTCCTTGCCTCTCCTTTTGCCATTAATGTATTTGTAGAAACATTTTTTGTTGTCCTTTACAGCAGTGGCCAGTCTAAGCTCTAAATGGGCCTTTGCCTCTCTAATTTATTTCCTGCATGACCTAGCAACGTCCTTAAACTCTTCCTGGGATATCTCCTCTTTTATTCCAAAGGTGGTACACCCTCTTTTTTTCGCTTAATTCCTTTAGAAAATCCCAGTCTGTCTGTCTCCCTCATTGTCTCATCTTCCAGCACATTTGGACATCCTGTTCCTGAGCCTTCAAGATTTCTTTCTTGAAGTAGGTCAAGCCTTCCTGGACCCCTTTGTTTTTAAGGGCTGTTTCCCAAGGAACTTTCCAAGTTAGTTCCTTAAATAAGCTGAAGTATGCCCTCTGGAAGTCCAACGTGGAGAATTTGTTGATGCCCCTTCTGTTTTCACTCTATATTGAAAACTCAATTATTTCACGGTCACTGGACCCCAGGTGGCCTCTGACCAACACATCTCCCACCAGTCCTTCTCTAGTTGTAAACAGCAAGTCAAGCAGGGCTGCATCCCTGGTAGGCTCATGTAACAGCTGGGATAAGAAGCTATCCTCCACACACTCTAGGAACCTTCTACACTGCCTCTTCTCTGCAGTGTTAAATTCCCAGAAGATGTTTGGCAGGTTAAAGACACCCACAAGAACAAGGGCAAGTGATCTTGAGGCAGCCTCCAGCTGCTTAAAGAATAATGAATCAACCTCTTCCTCCTGGTTGGGTGGTCTATAACAGACTTCAACCATGATGCCAGCCTTGTTGGCCTTCCCCCTAACTGTTACCCATAGGCATTCAACTTGATCATCCTTAATATCTACTTCCATAACATCCAGAGCCTCTCTAATATACAGGGCCACTCCTCCACCCCTTCTCTCTTGTCTGTCTCTCCTGAAGATTCTGTAGTCATTGATTACAGTGCTCCAGTTCTGTGAGTCATCCCACCACGTATCTGTTTTGGTGACAATATCATAGTTTTCTTCTTGTACCAAGGCTTCCAGCTCTTTTCTAGCAATGGAAAAGAGTGCTGGTGACAAAAATATTTGAAATGCACTTCTCTGCACTGACAGTTTCTGCTGAATTTCTGGAATTGTCCTTTGACTCATGGAAAATGTTTGCTGAAACAAAAAACTTCTGTCAGGCATGGCTTTATGCCTTGCTTTGGCACTGGATAATGCCCTCAGAAGACAGACAAGTATCATCATCTTCACCTCATTTAACCACAATTTTACCAAAACATGTCCACCTAAGAGGAAAGTCTGCTACAAGATGTTTAAAACAATTTGGTTCCCAAAATTAAACAATTTAACTCAATGACATTCCCCCATGACATTCCTGTTGCAAGTGTAAGCCAAATACCCTAAGCCTTACAATTTAGGGACCACTTCCACAACTGTTTTAAACACTGGTTATGTGTGTGGTAGTTTTAGGCTATGTCGTTAAATTTTTTCACAGCTCTTGAACAGAAAAGTAGTAAAATATAAATAAATCACTACTGTGTGTGAAAAAGAAAATAAAGATAATTCTAAATAATTCTGTTGGAGAGGTATCTACCATAAGACTGTTTGTACCAAAATAATTCTTTCTTCTTGTTGTCTTCCATTCTTGCCTCTTTGCTCAGGACAGATAGTAACTTGCTCAGCTTGACCTTGGCTGCATTGTTTTGGTTAACTCTAACAGCAACTTTCTCTGCTCCTTTCTCCCTTTTGGACATGGGGGTGGGGTGGCAGAAAAGGAGAAGCTAGCAGCCTCCTGAGATCATAGATCAACTTGCTGCCGAAAGAGGACCACCTAGGGCAGGCTGCATAGGAACACATCCTGGATGTTTTTGAAAGGCTCCAGAGAAGGAGACTCCACAACCTCTCTGGGCAGCCTGTTCCAGGGCTCCAGCACCCTCACTGTACAGAAGTTTCTCCTTGTCTTGTGGTGGAATGTCCTGTGTCCTAGCTTGTACCCATCATTCATTGCCCTATCACTGGACAGGAACAAAAAGAGACTATGAGTTTTGACACCCACCTCTCAGATATTTATGGATGTTGATAAGATCCCCTCTCAGCCTTCATATCTCAAGATTAAACAGCCCCAGTTCTCTCAGTCTGTGTTTGTAGGAGAGATGTTCAAGTCCTCGTAGGTCTCCATTGGACTGTCTCCAGCAGATCCCTGTCTCTCTTGAATTGGGAAGCCCAAAACTGGAAACAGTATTCTGGGTGTGGCCTCATCAGGGCAGAGTAGAGCGTGAGGAGAATCTCCCTAAACCTGCTGGACACACTTTTCTTATGGCACTCCAGGATGCAGTTGATCCTCTTGGCCACAAGGACACACTGCAGTCCCATGGAGAACTTGATGTGCGCTAGGACTCCAAGGGGCTGGTTTTCAGCAGGACAGGTGCTAGTCTGTTGGTGCCTGGTGTTATTCCTCTCCA
This sequence comes from Colaptes auratus, assembly GCA_015227895.2. Classification (NCBI taxonomy): domain Eukaryota; kingdom Metazoa; phylum Chordata; class Aves; order Piciformes; family Picidae; genus Colaptes; species Colaptes auratus. The sequence continues at coordinate 63,073,371 of CM026897.1, forward strand.
GATGCAGGAGGCTGCACTTGTCCTTATTGAACTTCAACAGGTTTGCTTTCACCCAGCTGTCCAGCCTGTCCAGATCTCTTTGGACGGCTGCAGAGCCTTTCTGTGTGTCTTCTTTCATCATCTTCTTGATCTTCACAGCTCTTAAGAAGCTGCATTTTCTTTGACCCGTTGTGGCCTCTATAACTGAAAATACATTATTTTTGTTTTCTTTCTTTTTAGACTGAAATAAATACCCAGTTTGCATTTAGCAATACTGTCATACTGACTGAAACAGCATACAGTCAACAAAATATGCTGATATCTGTAGCTTTTTTAAGTTAAAAAGAAATTATTCAGTGACCTATCACAAATTTGTTGCAGATGCCTCCTACAATCACTCTTGTCTGGAACTTTGCCAGAATATTAGAAAACGGCAAAACAAAAATTTAATTCATAATATGATTGCAAGAAATTTTCTTTAAAAGCTTGTGCATATATTTCCAGAAAATTGTTGTCATTTTTTTTTTTTTATGACAGATTTTCTCATTCTTACTTTATTCCACAGCACTATAAGCACTTGAGATGAGAATCCTTCTCTATAGAGGATTTTCTCTTGAGTTCAGTATATCCTGAATTTCACTTAAGATGAATGGCTTCTGACTTACTGTTAACAAGATAGTATATTCTTACTATTAAAAAAAAAATCCTCTCAAAGGTATTGTGTGAACATAATTTGGACAATACAGTGGCTATAAATGTGGAAGAAAGCAGTCTACTTTATGGTCACAAAAAAAAATAAATTGCAGAATGTGTTATCTTGCACAATAAAAATATCCTTTTCAAAACTGTTACTGGGATATTTTATTGAAAGTCGATACATCACCAACACTTGATGAAATAATCCAGTAGTTTTTTAGATCCTCTTGGGGATTTCAGAAAAATCTTTCATATATTTTTTCAGGATATCGCAGAAAGGAGAAGCTTAGCTGAGAGTTTTTTCTGTGTAAATCTACAGAAATGATATTATTACCAACAATCTCAGGAACAATGTTTAAAGACTTGATGGTTCCCCACTGATTACCAGTGTTGCTATCTTCTGAGATGTTTCAGTAGAAGTTCATGCACTCTAGGGTTAATTTCTAGCACACATTTCTTTCTGCTCCACAGTTGCTTGTAGACAGGGTTTCTTCAAAACTAATTTATTTAATCTTTTGAACATGTGCAGACCCAAATGTCTTGGACATGATAGACAGCTGTCTGCATTGTGAAGAGCTTTGCTATAGATTCTTCATCTGAATCAGATGGGACCTCACGTATGAGACTGAGAGACTCCAACAAAGCAAAATGGATGGCACCATAGTCAAAATTATTTTAAAAAGGGTTAGGGTCAATGGTCCTACATGAACACCCCAACATGTACACAATGCATCCACTGCTCTAGATGTGGTAGGTTGAAAACTTCCCCCAACATTAAATTGCCAGACCAGACCAGTTTGAAGCAAATGAAGCTGGATTTACAAGCAAAACTACAGTCTACAGTGAAATACAAGGAGTATGTACAAAATACACAGTATTTACAATAGTTACAGGTATTTACAATTTATAAACAGCACAAGATCCCCTCTGTACAAAACCCAGGGGAGGTAGTAACTTCCCCTTCCCTTCCCCTTTCCCTCTACCCCCTTAGACACAAAGGGACAAGAGAAAGAGCAGAGAGTTGTTTGTTAGGATACTCATCCACAACAAAGAACACAACCTAGGTCAGCAAATCCAGAAGGAAGTACTTGTTAGACTCTCCCAGAGTGAGGAAGCCGAAAAGAGAGAAAGATAGTTTACAGATCTAGGATTTCTGTCTGTTATCTGTCCAATGGGATCATTTAGAACTTATAGTTATTTCCCCTTTCACACCCAATACTAATCTGTTTGTATTCTACTACATTCTGTTCAAGGTCTGTGGAAAAATTTTCTAGGCATAGCTTGAAACTACCACAATCCACCCCTTTGAACCAATTCCAGTGGCTATTAGTACTATCCATCTAAAACAATATCTACAATAATGAGTCACATGGTCCATATCTTCAGTTCACCTTCTTTTCTGTCTATTTCAGTTGTAGTTTATATTAAAGTTAAAAAAAAATAAGAAAAACAATTGGTCTCTTCATAGATGTGATGAAGAAAAGGCCAGGGACTCTCAGGTGACTCAGGGTTTGTGCACTGATTCCTTGTTTATTCTTCTTTTGGGTATGATGTTATGTGTGAAACCAAAACTTCTAGCTACTTGTACTACACATTCTGAATTAAAATTCTCTCAGCTAAATTAGTTTTCTTTGTGGAATACACTGAATTTCATTATTCTCTTGCATTACCCAGTAAGTGTGACCAGGACCTTCAGCAGAAACCACCCCTCAGATAGGTTTGGCCTCTTCAGAAAGAGAAAATACTCAGTTTTCCCTAACAGATTCTTTTCTTGAATCACAGGAACTGTATCACCTTCTAACCTTTGTGCAGGTCCAGATTGATTAACTGAACCTCTACTACTTACCAACCAGGTTGCTTGTGCTAGGTGAATTTCTACAGGTATATTAATGGCAAGAAGAAGACTAGGGAAGGTGTGGGCCCCCTCAGAAAGGAAACTGGTGAAATGGTCACAAGTGATGTGGAAAAGGCTGAGGTACTCAATAATTCTTTACCTCAGGCTTCACTGCGAGGGCCTCTAGCCACACTCCTGGTGTCATGGAAGATGATGCCAGGGACAGGATGGAAGAACTGCTCATCATAAGTGAAGATCAGGTTTGTGATCACCTGAAGAACCTGAAAGTGTTCAAGTCCATGGGACCTGACAGGATAAACCTATGGGTGCTGAGAGAACTGGCAGATGAGGTTGCTAAGCCCCTCTCTATTATATTCCAAAAGTCATGGCAGTCTGGGGAAGTCCCCACAGACTGGAAAAGGGCAAACATTGCTCCCATTTTCAAAAAGGGTAAGAAGGAGGAACCATGAAACTACAGGCCGGTCAGTCTCACCTCTGTGCCTGGAAAGATCATGGAGCAGATCCTCCTGGAGGCACTACTGACTCAGAAGAATAGTGAAGAGGTGATTGGGAACTGTCAGCATGGCTTTGCCAAGGGCAAATCCTGCCTGACAACCTGGTGGCCTTCTATGAACAGGTGACAACATTAATAGATGAGGGGCAAGCAACTATTACTTAAAAAGAAACTCTACAGGAAGTGGAGGGAAGGACAGCTAGAACAGGGGGTATATAAGGAAGCTGCCCGAGCAGCAGGAGACCTGGTTAGGAAAGCCAAAGCAGAGTTTGAATTGAATCTAGCTAGGAAGGTTAAAGGGAACACTAAGAATTTCTACAGGTATATTAATGGCAAGAAGAAGACTAGGGAAGGTGCGGACCCCCCTCAGAAAGGAAACAGGTGAAATGGTCACAAGCGATGTGGAAAAGGCTGAGGTACTCAATAACTTCTTTACCTCAGTCTTCACTGCAAGGGCTGCTAGCCATACTCCTGGTGTCATGGAAGACAATGCCTGACAAACCTGGTGGCCTTCTATGAACAAGTCACAACATTAATAGATGAGGGGCAAGCAACTGATGTTGTTTACCTGGACCTGAGCAAAGCCTTCGACACTCCTGCACCACATCCTGGTCTCCAAACTGGTGAAGCATGGGTTTGATGGGTGGACCACTAGATGGATAAGGAACTGGCTTGATGGCCGCACCCAAAGAGTGGCTGTCAATGGGTCCATGTCCCAGTGGAGAGCAGTGACAAGCGGAGTCCCTCAGGGATCAGTCCTGGGACCAGTCTTGTTCAACATCTTTGTGGGTGCCATGGACAGTGGCATTGAGTGCACCCTCAGCAAGTTTGTTGATGACACCAAACTGTGTGGTGCAGCAGACACACTGGAGGGAAAGGATGCCATCCAGAGGGACCTGGACAGGCTGGAGAGGTGGGCACAAGCCAACCTCATGAGCTTCAACAAGACCAAGTGCAGGGTCCTGCATCTGGGTCAAGGCAATGCCAGGCACATATCCAGGCTGGGCAGTGACTGGCTGGAGAGCAGCCCTGAGGAGAGAGACTTGGGGGTGCTGGTGGACGAGAAGCTCAACAGGAGCTCTGAATGTGCACTTGCAGCCCACAAAGCCAATCAGATGCTGGGCTGCATCAGGAGAAGTGTGGCCAGCAGGTCAAGGAAGGTGATTCTCCCCCTCTACTCAGCTCTGCTGAGACCCTCCCTGGAATACTGGAATCTGGAGCCCCTATTACAAGAGGGATCTGGAGGTGCTGGAAGGTGTCCAGAGAAGGGCCACAAGGATGGTCAGAGGGCTGGAGCACCTCTCCTATGAGGACAGACTGAAGGAGTTGGGGCTGTTCAGTCTGGAGACGAGAAGGCTCAGAGGTGACCTAACTGTGGCCTTCCAGTATCTGAAGGGGGCCTCCAAGAAGGCTGGGGAGGGACTTCTCAGGCTATCAGGGAGTGATAAGTCTAGGGGGAATGGAATGAAGCTGGAGGTGGGGAGATTCAGGCTAGATGTGAGGAGGAAGTTCTTCACCATGAAAGTGGTGAAGCCCTGGAATGGGTTATCCAGGGAGGTGGTTGAGGCCCCATCCCTGGAGGTGTTTAAGCCCAGGCTGGATGAGGCTCTGGCCAACCTGATCTAGTGTGGGGTATCCCTGCCCATGGCAGGGGGGTTGGAACTAGATGATCCTTGTGGTCCCTTCCAACCCTGACTGATACTATGATACTATAATCTCCCAGTTTTTCTAAGTTCCATCCCCTATGGCTTTCAGAGTGGTTTTCAGCGAACTGTTGTAATGATCAAATTTTCCTGATGCTGTTTCATAGTAAGGAATGTGGAATATCCACTCAATGCTGTGCTCTTTGGCCCAGTTTTTCATGAGATTGTTTTTGAAATTAGTTCCATTGCCTCATTTGATTCTCTCTGGAGAACTTTGTCTCCACAGGATTTGTCTCTCCAGACTAAGAATGGTGTTATATGTAGTTGCATGAGGACCTGGTTAAGTTTCCAACCTTCTAGTTCTTGCTTCTACTATGATGAACACATATTGTTTACCGAATCAAGAACAAGGTAGAGTGATGTAATTAACTTGCCAGCCTTCACCATTGTTGTACTTAGAATATTGGTCACCATACTGCATTTTGCCTGCTTAATAGAAGCACAAATGTCACAGTCATGGATGGCTTGCGTGATAGTGTCCACAGAAACGCCAATGGATCTATCACAAGCCCACTGGTAGGTTGCATCTCTGCCTTGATGTTTTGATGCATTATGAGCCCACAGAGCTAAAGAGTTTGCCTCAGTGTTTCCAGTCAAGATCAAGATCAGAGTCCATGTCTACTTGAGAAACTCTTGCAGCTAGATCTGCCTGATGGTTGTGTTGCTGTTCCTCAGTAGCTTTGCTCTTAGGAATGTGAGCATCAATGTGTCTCACCTTCACTGGAATTCTCTCGATTTGATCAGCAATGTCCTGCCACAGATCAGCTGCCCAAATAGGCTTTCCTTTCCTCTGCCAACCATTCTTTTTCCAGTCCTTTAGCCAACCCCACTGAGCATTGGCTACAATCCATGAATCAGTGTAGACATAAATCTTTGGCCATCTCTCACGTTCAGCTACACCAAGAGCTAGATGGACAGCTTTTACCTCTGCAAATTGGCTGGATTCTCCTTCTCCGACTTTTGCCTCTGCAACTCTGCATGTTGGACACCACACTGTAGACTTCCATCTCTGCTTGTTTCCAACAAGAAAACAGGAACTGTCTGTAACCAAAGCACATTTATTTTTATCATCAGAAAGGTCATTGTAAGAACGAGCTTCCCCAGCATGAGTTACTCTCTCCTCAGGAGGTTTTGTGCAATTACTGCCTTCAGGCCCGCTTGTCATGACCACCAGACCAGGTCTTTCAAGATTTCTCATTCGAGCTCTCTGTGTTACAGAGCCATCCACATAAACTATGTGGCATCTGTGGCATGATGTGGTGAAGAACATTTACCTTTGAACGTCCGATTCAAAACTGGTAATCTGTGAGCTTGAGTGGAATCACACAGCACTTACAAGATGGCCAAGGGATCAGGCCCAGCCAGCATGGATTTAGGAGGGACAGGTCCTGACTCACCAACCAGATCTCCTTCTATGATCAGGTGACCTGCCTGGTGGATGTGGGGAAGGCTGTGGATGTAATCTATCTGGACTTCAGTAAGGCCTTTGACACAGTCCCCCTCAGCAAATTCCTGGCCAAGATGTCAGCCCACAGATTGGGCAGGAGCACTCTGTTCTGGGTTAGAAACTGGCTGAAGGGCTGAGACTGGTGGTGAATGGTGCCACATCCAGCAGGCAGCCAGTCACTAATGGAGCAGTGCTGGGACCAATCCTGTTCAATATCTTTATTGATGAACTGGATGAGGGGATTGACACCATCATCAATAAAATTGCAGATGACACCAAGCTGGGAGCAGGTGTTGATCTGTTGGAGGGTAGGAGAGCTCTGCAGAGGGACCTTGATAGGCTGGACAGATGGGCAGAGTCCAAGGGCATGAGATTTAACACATCCAAGTGCTGGATTCTACACATTGGCCACAACAACCCCATCCAGTGAATAGAATAGAATAGAATAGAATAGAATAGAATAGAATAGAATAGAATAGAATAGAATAGAATAGACCAGGTTGGAAGAGACCTTCAAGACCATTGTGTCCAACCTATCATCCAACACCACCTAATCAACTAAACCATACAACCAAGAAACCTATCAAGTCTCCTCATGAACACCGCCAGTGATGGTGACTCCACCCCCTCCTCGGGCAGCCCATTCCAATGGGCAATCACTCTCTTTGTATAGAACTTCTTCTTAACCTCCAGCCTAAACTTCCCCTCGCACAGCTTGAGACTGTGTCCTCTTGTTCTAGTGCTGGTTGTCTGGGAGAAGAGACCAACCTCTGCCTGGCTACAACCTCCCTTCAGGTAGTTGTAGAGAGCAAGAAGGTCACCCCTGAGTCTCCTCTTCTCCAGGCTAAGCAACCCCAGCTCCCTCAGCCTTTCCTCATAGGGCTTGTGTTCCAAACCCCTCACCAACTTCGTTGCCCTTCTCTGGACATGTTCCAGCAAGTCAACATCCTTCCTAAACTGAGGGGCCCAGAACTGGACACAGGACTCAAGGTGTGGCCTAACTAGTGCAGTGTAGAGGGGCAGAATGACCTCCCTGCTCCTCCTGGCCATACTGTTCCTGATGCAAGCCAGGATGCCATTTGCCCTCCTGGCTGCCTGGGCACACTGCAGGCTCATGTTCAGCCTACCATCAACCAGTACCCCTAAGTCCCTCTCTGCCTGGACGCTCTCCAGCTACTCTGACCCCAGCCTGTAGCACTGCATGGGGTTGCTGTGGCCAATGTGCAGAACCTGGCACTTGGATGTGTTCAATCTCATGCCGTTGGATTCTGCCCATCTGTCCAGCCTGTCGAGGTCCCTCTGCAAAGCCTCTCTGCCCTCCAGCAGATCAACACCTGCCCCTAGCTTGATGTCGTCTGCAAATTTACTGATGATGGACTCAGTGCCCTCATCCAGATCATCAATAAAGATGTTGAAGAGCATGGGGCCCAGCACTGATCCTTGGGGCACACCACTAGTGACTGGCCACCAGCTGGATGTGGCACCATTCACCACCACTCTCTGGGCTCGGCCCTCCAGACAGTTCCTAACCCAACACAGTGTTCTCCTGTCCAAGCCATGGGCTGCCAGCTTGGCCAGGAGTTTACTGTGGTGGACAGTGTCAAAGGCCTTGCTGAGGTCCACATAGATTACATCCACAGGCCTCCCCACATCCACCAGGCAGGTCACCTGATCATAAAAGGGGATCAGGTTGGTCAGGCAGGACCTGTCCTTCCTAAATCCATGCTGGCTGGGCCTGATACCTTGGCCATCCTGTAAGTGCTGCATGATTGCACTCGAGATGACCTGTTCCTTAATCTTGCCTGGCACTGAGGTCAGGCTGACAGGCCTATCATTCCCTGGCTCATCCAACTGCCCCTTCTTATGGATGGGCACCACGTTGGCCAGCTTCCAGTCTTCTGGGACCTCTCCAGTGAGCCAGGAATGCTGAAAAATGATGGAGAGCAGCTTGGCCAGCTCATCTGCCAGCTCTGTCAGCACCCTAGGATGGATCCCATCCGCTCCCATGGACTTGTGGGGATCCAAGCAGCTAAGGAGGTCTCTAACTAGCCCCCTCCTGGAGCAGCGGGAAACTATGCTGCTCCCTGGCTCCTTCTGCCAGCTCTGCAGGCCAGCTGTCCAGAAGACATTCTGTCCTGCCAGTAAAAATTGAGACAGTGCTACGAGCTGGGGTCAGAATGGCTGGAGAGTGGCCAGGAGAAGAGGGATCAGGGGGTTCTGGTTGGCAGCTGGCTGAACATGAGCCAGCAGTTTGCCCAGGTGGTCAAGAAGGCTAATGGCACCCTTACCTGCATCAGGAACAATGTGGCCAGCAGGAGTAGGGAGGTCACTCTGCCCCTGTACTCAGCACTGATTAGGCTACACCTTGAGTCCTGTGTCCAGTTCTGGGCCTCTCAGTTTAGGAAGGGTGTTGACTTGCTGGAACATGTCCAGAGAAGGGCAACGAAGTTGGTGAGGGATTTGGAGCACAAGCCCTATGAGGAGAGACTGACGGAGCTGGGGTTGCTTAGCCTGGAGAAGAGGAGGCTCAGGGATGACCTCATTGCTGTCTACAACTGCCTGAAGGGTGGTTGTCAACGGGTGGGGGTTGGTCTCTTCTCCGAGGAAACCAGTGACAGAACAAAAGGCCAGTCTCAAGCTGCAGTAGCAGAGGTTTAGACTGGAAGTTAGGAAGAAATTCTTCACAGAGAGACTGATTGGCCATTGGAATGGGCTGCCCAGAGAGGTGGTGTAGTCACCATCACTGGAGGTGTTTAAGAAGAGCCTGGATGAGGTACTCAGTGCCATGGTTTAGTTGATTAGATGGTGTTGGATGATAGGTTTGACTCAATGATCTCAAAGGTCTTTTGCAGCCTGGTTAGTTCTGTAATTCTAATAGAAGTTGTGACTCAGTTCCAATTACTTCAGAAGCAACTATTACTCCTCCATAAGCAGCCAGAATCTCTTTCCATATTGGAATATAGTTTGCCTCTGAGCCTCTGTAGCCATGACTCCAGAAACCAAGTGGAAATCTGCATGTCTCACCTGAAGTGCTCTGCCATAAGCACCAGGTTGGACCATTGTCACTTGCAGCCATATACGTAATGTTCTTAATGTCTGGACCAATTTGAACAGGTCCCAAACCTGCTGCATGAACTACTCCTCCCTTTATCTGGTCAAAGGCTACTTGTTGCTCAGGACCCCACTGGAAACTGTTTCTCTTTAGAGTCACATCATACAGAGGTTTCACAATCTGACTATCCAGGAATGTGCAGTCTCCAAAATCCCATTGTGCCTAAGAAACCTAGAGTTTCATTTTTACTGATGGGATTTTCCATGGTAGAGGCTTTGTTTATCACATCCAGTGGAACATGATGGCAACCATATTAACACTGCACTCCCAGAAACTGGATTTCTCTGGTAGGCCCTTTCACCTTCTCCCACTTAACAGTGAAACCTGCTTTCAAGAGAATGTCAATTATTTTGTTACCTTTCTTGAAGACTTCTTCAGCAGTTTTACCCCACACAGTGATGTCATTGATGAATTGAATGTGTTCTGGAGCTCCACCTTTGTCCAAAGCATCATGGATCACTGCTTGACAGATGCTTTGAACACCTAGTGGTGTTTCCACCACTAGGGCAAACAATTGAAGGGGTACTGGATTCCTCTCCAGGTGAAAGCAAACTGAGGCCTGCATTCCTCTGCTATGGGAATAAAGAAGAAAACATTAGCAATGTCTGTGGTAGCATACCATTTGTCCTCTTTGGATTCCAGCTCATACTGGAATTCCATCTCATCTGGTACAGCTGCACACATGGGTGGGGTTACTTTGTTCAGGGCACAGAAGTCAACTATCAAACACCATTCTCCGTTTGGCTTTCACACAGGCCTAATCAGATGGTTGAAAGGTGAATGGGTTTTGCTGATGACATTCTGACCTTCCAATTGACAAATCAAGTTTTGAATGGGCACCAAAGAGTCACAATTGGTTCTGTATTGTCTGTGATGCAGAGTTTGAGAAGCAACTGGCAGTTTCACATCCTCCATCTCATGTTGTTCCACAACTGCAGATTTTCCTGGAGAGACATTAACATACCAGCAAAACCTGTTTGGCCACTGCCCTCTCTCCTCCCTCCCTGTTGCAGGGTCCAGGTTCAGGTTGAGGAGCCAATAGGTAGGTACTGTTGAGGCTTCCTGGGTGTGTGTGTGTGGAAGCTGAACCCTGTGCCTCACATTTCAGATAGCCTCTGACACATGCAGCTGCCTATTTGAGAAGGTATGTACAGTTTGCCTGCCATACAGCATTTTGAACTGATTGGCTGGATTTGGATAGGCACTCTGCCATTGGGCTGTTAGGTTTTCAAAAAAGAAATGTACAGGGGAAGATTTGAAAGCCCACACCCTGCTTGTTATTGGGATCCAGACAGCGACAAGCACTTGGAGTTTGCTCTTGTCTTCAGGGTGATTGGCTTCTTGTTTTCCAGCAGCAGCATGTTTGAGTCACAGGCATGAGAGACAGCAGCACACTCTCTCTCTTACTTCCTCTAATTTGAGATATACTTTTTGGATTATCCCTGCCTTTTGGATTACAAAGTACAACTCCTGGTTATCACTTCAACCAGCAAAGGTTTTGATGATTAGCAACCCATCAGTTTGTGAGTAACTTAAGCTAATTTACCAGGTTATTTCTAAAGTTTGTAGCCTGTTTTACCTGTTGCTTAGCTCTGTTGTGAAGCTGAGGGGTCCATCTCACAACCTGAGTCAGCACTGCAGTTTGTTTTCACATCATAATAGTTTCCAGTCTGTTCCTCTGTATTCCAAGTTTTTTATTTTCCTAGACTGTTATTCCACTGCATATTAGCATCCTATCATGTGTAATCAGCCTACTATCAACCAGGCAGATGAACCTGATCAAATTAGCTTGGGAAAATGTTTTTTTTATATCAAATAAATAATATTTATATTTTTTCATATTACCATCTTATAAATTTGATCATAAACTATAAAACAGATTCATCTGAAAGTTCAGATCTAACAGACCTAACAGACAACCTCAATTTTCCTCCATCAGTTTCTACAGTTGCTATTCCAAAAGTCCATTTGTAACCCTTAGGATCTTTGAAATGCCCTTCTCTTAGAAAGCCAATTCCCAAAATAAAAGCTGCATCTGGTCCTCTTACAGTGTTTGTTCCACTCTTTCCCAGTTAAACATGTCAATCTGCATCTTAGTCAACTTTTGAGATCCACCAGTGATTCCTACAACAGTTATAGACTCTGACCTTTGATAATTTGATGGCACTATGGTGCACTGAGCTCCTGTGTCAACCAAGGCCCTGCACTTCTGAAATTTTGAAGTGCCAGGCCACTGAATAAATACATCCTAATAGATTCTGTTATCTCCATTATCTTTTTCCTCCCCTTGGCAGGAGACAGGGCACCCCTAGTTATGGGGATTACATCCACATGTACAGTTGACACAGCATCCAGTGTTAGTGTTAGAATTGCTGTTGGAGCAATGAGAGTTGTTCTGGTAAACTGTGGAAATGACAGCTACCCTTCTGGTATTGTTACTTCAGGTTCTGCAACCCTGAAGCTTCTGCATTCTTCTCAAAAGAGTAGAAGTTGGTTGACCATCCCACCTATCCATGTTTTCACCAAACTGTTCATGCAGGGTTATCCAAATACTCCCACATGATGCTGATGCTGTCTATTTTGGATAAAGTGTTGTAAAAGGGAAAAGTACGATATCTTTTCATTTGAAAACAAAAAGCTCGAGCAGTAAGTGCAATATGTTTCGTAGATAACACTTTTTTTATAAAAAAAGTTACAATATGAAGAAATGAAATCCAATATAGGTGAATAGTGTTATCTAGCAAATTCTGAACTGGACGTAGACCACTCACTCAGCTTGTTCAGACCCTTGGAATGAATCATCATTCACTAATGAGAAATCCCTGTTTGAATTTTCATGCCAAGCCTAAAGACATCTGGCTTACTTTCATGCTTGTTTCAAAAACAGGCAACAGAAATAGGAAAAAAGGTAAAACTAAGTGAGAGAATTCTTCATAGGAGGTGTGATCTCTCATCTGTAAAGTTTTAAGATTGTATGTGTTCTATGCCTTTCAGTGTGCATGTGCATGTACCCTCTACTTAACAGTTATATTTCAGAATCACTTGTGAAAGTTACTGACAGAGTTTCAAGTGATGGGTTCTGCTGATATTATTTCCTCATAAATACATAACCTGCCAACAACATGGAAGAAATAGGGGCTGCTACACTCTAATGTGTACATATATGTAGAATATGTGTGCCCATTTATTCCAACTGAAGTGGATTTAGTAATTATGAATTATCAGAGAGTGATGTTATGTGTTGCATTTTATTCAGGGAGTAGATGCAAAACAGGTAATGAAAGTTAACTCTTAGAAATATAATCTGATCATTAGTCTGGAAATATTCATTACAGATATAAATGCAATAATGTTAAATAATATTTCAATGTTCAGAAAATATTTTCACTTTTATTTTCAGTGTGAATATTGCTCAGCAATTCATTCGTACATGTGCAAATGTCCATTTGTTGGAATACTACTCAACCTTTTACTGGGTTAAGATTAAATCCTCATGGTTCTGTATAAGTATGGCTTTTACTTTCAAATTTTGATTTACATGATTTCCCATTGTTTATTTTTTTTTAAAGATCTCTGATAATTACTTACTGTTTAGTTAATTCCACTTTGTCCCCATTGATGTGCTTTGATAAATTTTTGGTTTATTATTAGCTGAGAGCAAACATTAGACAAATTTTACCCAATCTTTTTTTCTTTTTTTATATATATCTTATTGAGGATTTGCTTTAATGGTCTTTTTATTAAAGTTTCTGAGCTGGACAGAGACCTGTGTACCCACCGTAATGCTGAAATGAAAACATTATTCCAGACTGTGTAAAAGATTAAATAAAACCCACCAAATCACAACACAGAAGCCCACACACAAACATGAGATTACTTCTGTTTCTTCATACATTCCCAGGGTAGAAAAGGAAATTGTAGGAAAAGGCCACTAGAGTTTCTTGTGGGAATCTCTGAAAGCTGACTTATAGAGTCCCTTAAGAGAGGGATAAAAGTGGGACCCTTAAATACACCAAGTGCTCACAGTAGCTTTATTGTTACATTGCTACTTCACTCTTGTAGATTGCACAAAGGTCTGGAGACTAATTTCAGCAATACCCACAATTTACTAGCTATAGTAACTCTCAGATGAATAGTTTCTTGTAAAATCAGTGGCAGCTTTATCCTACTGGAGCACAAATAAATCAGTTCTTATTATTCCTCATTCATTTAATCCTGGGGCATTAGTCAGTGAGACCTTTCTGCAGCATAATAAACAGCAGCAGCAGTTTTTCTTTATGAGAGTAGTTGTTCATCCTAAATTAGAGCTGGCATTAGGGGAAAGCAGAAAATTTTGCAGCATGGTTTAAAGACATATAATATGAGACTATAGCAGTATATGAAAACTGCACCTGAGTGCAATACAGCAGAGTCATAATTTTGCTATCACACAATCACAAAGTATTAGGGGTTAGAGGGACCTCCAAAGGTCATCTAGTCCAATCACCCATGCCAGAGCAGGATATTCTAGAGTAGGTTGTGTGTAGGTTACTTTAAAACATATGTGTTCTTTTATCTGTGTATCTTGAAAGTGTGAATATTATTATGGTAAATAATAATAAAGATTCATGTTACCTGGTTATTTCCCTGGATTTGGCAATGGCTTCTAACAATGCAACTTAGCTATCTTTTGCAGGAGTGAAAACTGATTCAAAAAGGCTATTTAACTGTAGGTTATTTAAATTTTACACCCCTGAACCAAGAAAGTACCTCTGAGTTCATGTTCACAAAAAATACTTTGCCTTAAAATATTTGGTGGTATTTGTGAAAGAGACGCTAAATGGGCTCTTGAATGTGCATTCTCCTCCTAAATTCTTCAGTGTATGAAAAAGAAAAAAAAAAGGTTGTTGTTCCTTTTAAAAGGTTTTATTTTTAAACTTTTTTAAAAATGGATATTAGTGTAGCTCTAACATATAACTCACAACATAGATGAAAAGTAGGCAGTTTTCAAGAAAGGAAGCCGTTTGTCTGAAAGCTGTGTAAGAGCCCTAGCCTCATTCAAAGTTTGTGCTAGAACCTTTAGGACTTATCCTGGTTGAAAATTACTGTTTCAGTTAGACGTATTTGCTGGAATCATAATTTCAGAGTAAAATTCCATAGTTATGGTAGTGAAAATCTGGTGAATTGGCTCAGGATTACATGGCTTGTGATGACGTCCTTTGAATTAAGCCCTTTGACTCCACTGCAGTGGAGTTCCTCAAGGGTCTGCGACTGGTCTTGTTTAACATCTCTGTTGGCAACATAGAGAGTGTGTGGTAGGGTGAGAAAGTTCTCCCCCCCACACAAAACCACAGCTAACTCAGTCAGAGAAGCAAATGAAATAAGCTATATTTACAAGCATAAATGGAATGCAATGAATATGTACACAAATATACAGTATTTACAATATATACAGAAATATACAACAATGAACGTAATGCAGAAGACCCCCAGGCCAGGGGGATTCCTCTCTGTACCCCACTCTCCCTCCCTACCTCCCTTTTTTCTCAAAAAGGGTTAGAGAGAGAGAGAAAGGCAATTAAGGAGAAAAATTCTGTTAGCTCAAAGCGTGTGCAAGAATTAGTTTTCTTATCTGGTTAGCTTTGTTAATTCAAGGTCACTCCTGTCCGGCAAGCTGTTGCTTCAGAGAGAGAAACAGGCCCACACAAACAGAGGGAAAAGTACAGACTGAACCCAGACTGAACTGACAGAACTTAAACTTAAAGTTGCATTCTACCAATCTACCAATGAAATTAGTTTAGACTATCTTGTTTTCATTTAAATATCAAAAACATTCAGCCAGAGTATTCCAGCAGCTGTGCCTTTCTTAAAGGCACAGCCTAAAACGGTCACAGAGTGTCATTGAGTGCACCCTCAGCAAGTTCACCAGCAACACCAAGTTGTGTGGTGCTGCTGACACACTGGAGGGAAGGGATGGCATCCAGAGGGACCTTGACAGGCTGGAGAGGTGGACCCAAGCCAACTTAATGAAGTTCAAGGAGACCAAATGTAAAGTCCTGCATCTGGGTCAGGGCAATCGCAAGCACTGATACAGGCTGAGCAGTGACTTGTAGGAGAAAGGTTGTTTTCAGATTTCTTTGGAATGCTATGGGGAAGATTTCCCTTTGCTCAAATTAGAGAAGGCTATGTTTAGTCTTTGACTCAGAAAAGAATGTAAACGTCTTGTAACTGAAGGAGAGAAATTAGGCAGAATTTGGTTGGATGTGTTAAAATATTGTTTTGTTATTTTGACCTACTGTATGCCTTAATTACATGCATGCCAGTAGAAAGTAATCAGTTAAAATGTGACATATGTGCCATTGGAAGGGCTTTAAACTAGGTCTGAAGGGGGTGGGTGAGAAAACCAGTCTCTCCAGAGAGGAGAAAGTGGAACATAAATTAGAGTTAATTGAGAAATCAACAGCCCAGCTGAAGTGCATGTACACAAATGCACGCAGTATGGGTAACAAACAAGAAGAATAGGAAGTCTTGGTCCACCAGGACGACTATGATATAGTTGCAATTACAGAAACATGGTGGGATATTTCACATAATTGGAGTACTGCACTGAGGGGTTACAAGCTCTTTAGGAGAGACAGGCGAGGGAGAAGAGGAAGAGAGGTGGCCCTGCATATTAGGGAATTGCTAGATGCTGCAGAACTTGAGGTTGCTGATGAAAGGATTGAGTGCCTGTGGGTTAAAATCAGAGGGAGGCCTAACAAATCTGACATCCTGGTTGGAGTCTGTTATAGACCACCCAACCAGGACAAGGAGGCGGATGAAATATTCTACAGGCAACTGGAGGCTGTCTCAAGATCATCAGATCTTGTCCTTGTGGGTGACTTTAACCTTCCAGACATCTGCTAGGAACTTAATTCAGCAGAGAGGAGGCAGTCCAGAAGGTTCTTAGAGGGTATGGAGGACAGCTTCCTGATGCAGCTGTTAAGTGAGCCTACCAGGGGTCAGGCTCTGCTCATTGACCTGCTGTTCTCCAATAGACAAGGGCTGGTGGGAGACATGATGGTGGGAGGCTCTCTAGGGTGCAGCAACTACAAGATAGTGAAGTTTTCAATATGCAGGGAAATAACGATGAGCAGTAACAGAACTCTCACCTTGGACTATCAGAGGGCAATCTTCAGCTTGTTCAAGCAACTTATTCGGAAAGTACACTGGGCAGCAGTCCTTAAGAACCAAGGGGTCCAGGATGGTTGGACATACTTGAAACAGGAGCTCTTGAAGGCACAGGAACTGGCAGTTCCCATGTGCTGAAAGATGAGCCGCCAGGGGAAGTGACCGGCCTGGATGAGCAAGCAATGAATTAAGGGAAAAAAAGAGGCTGTATCACATTTGGAAAGGGGGGGAGGCAACTTGAGATACATTTAGGGATGATGTTAGAACATGTAGGAGAAAAATTAGACAAGCAAAAGCCTAATTAGAACTTCAGCAGGCCACCTCTGTTAAAGATAATAAAAAGCATTTTTATAAATATATTAATGCTAAAAAGAGGGGCAAGAAGAACCTGTACTCCTTATTGGACCTGGAGGGGAACATTGTAACTAAGGATGAGGAAAAGGCTGAGGTTCTAAATACCTTCTTTCCCTCAATTTTCAACAATAAGGCAGGAGGACCCCAGGGTAACTGGCCTCCTGAACTGGTTGATGGGGTCAGGGAGCAGTGTAGTACCCCTGAAATCCACAAGGAATTAGTCTGGGACTTGCTCAGCCACTTGGATATTCACAAGTCCATGGGACCGGATGGGATCCATCCTAGGGTGCTGAGAGAGCTGGCAGATGAGCTGGCCAAGCCACTCTCCATCATTTTCCACCAGTCCTGGCTCACTGGAGAGGTCCCAGATGACAGGAAGCTGGCAAATGTGGTCCCCATCCACAAGAAGGGTCAGATGGAGGAACCTGGAAACCTCAGGCCAGTCAGCCTGACCTCAGTGCCAGGGAAAATTACGGAGCAGATAATCTTGGGGGCAATCACAGCGCACCTGCAGGATGGCCAAGGGCTCAGGTCCAGCCAACATGGATTTAGGAAGGGCAGGTCCTGCCTCTCCAGCCTGATCTCCTTCTATGATCAGGTGACCCACCTGGTAGATGTGGGAAAGGCTGTTCATGTAGTCTATCTGGACTTCAGCAAGGCCTCTGATACTGTCCCCCAAAGCAAACTCCTGGCCAAGCTATCAGCCTGTGGCTTGGACAGCAGCACTCTGTGCTGGGTTAGAAATTGGCTGAAGTGCTGGGCCCCATCCTGTTTAATATCTTCATTGATGATCTGGATGAGGGGGTTGAGTCAGTCATCAGTAAATTTGCAGATGACCCCAAGTTTGGGGCAGGTATTGTTCTGTAAGAGGGTAGGAAATCTCTGCAGAAGGACCTTGACAGGCTGGACAGGTGAGCAGAGTGCAACATGATGGCATTCGACAAGTCCAAGTGCCAGGTGCTGGACTTTGGCCACAACAACCCCATGCAGTACTACAGGCTGGGGTCAGTGTGGCTGGAGAGCAGCCAGGCAGAAAGGGACCTGGGAGTAGCTGTTGACAGCTGCTAAACATGAGCCAGCAGTGTGCCCAGGTGGCCAAGAAGGCCAATGGCATCCTGACCTGCATCAGAAATAGTGTGGCCAGCAGGAGCAGGGTAGTCATTTTGCCCCTGTACTCAGCACAGGTTAGGCCACACCTTGACTACTGTGGTCACTTCTGGGTCCCTCAATTTAAGAAGGACTATTGAATGTGTCCAGAGAAGGGCAATGAGGCTGGTGAGAAGCCTCGAGCAGAAGCCCTATGAGGAGAGGCTGAGGGAGCTGGGATTGTTTAGCCTGCAGAAGAGGAGGCTCAGGGGAGACCTTATTGCTGTCTACAACTACCTGAAGGGAGGTTGTAGCCAGGAGGGGGTTAGTCTCTTCTGCCAGGCAACCAGCACCAGAACAAGAGGACACAGTCTCAAGCTGTGCCAGGGGAAATTTAGGCTTGAGTTGAGAAGAAAGTTCTTCAGAGAGAATTGTTAGCCATTTGATTGGGCTGCCCAGGGAGGTGGTGGAGTCACCGTCCCTGGAGGTGTTCAAAAGGGGATTGGATGTGGCATTTGGTGCCATGGTCTAGTCATGAGGTCTGTGGTGACAGGTTGGACTCAATGATCTTTGAGGTCTTTTCCAACCTTTTTGATTCTATTCTATGATTCTGATAGACTATATAACTTTGCTGTATGGTATAATAAACATCTTCACCTGCTTACATTTTGTCCTGGAAGCTACGCTCAGGATGAAACGAACATTTGTAGTACAACAGGGACTGGCTTCACAGAAGCCCTGAGAAAAGGACTTGGTGGTTGTGATGAAGGGGTTACTAATTTATTAATTATGAAATATGGGAAAATATTTTTATTAATTATTATAATTATTAATAACCGAGTGATCACCAATTTACTACAGATTCGAGTGCACGATTGTAAGATGTATCTCATAACTGGTCTAGTATGTACAATTTTGACCTAATTAGAATATTTACGGAATTAATTTCGATTAAAGAAATGAAGTTGCAATTCCGCTGTTTGTCCCCCAGATGGCGACTCGACAAGATGCTCGCGGCTGCTTAACTATATACAGAAAGGTTACAATGTGTCAGAGGCTTAAACTAGAAATTGTCGCGCGAGTAGGCGAGGGAGACTTTGAACTGAATCTAAGTGGGTGCGGAACACGTGAAACTGAAAAGATACACTGTGTCTTTTGTTCGTAGTGAAGCAAGTTGCTAGGTTACGGCGAGCTGGCTGCTGGCTGCTTGCAGTCTGCCCGGGGCTGGCTCCAGGGCTGGTCCGTTCCGCGAGGGCGGGGGGAGCCCCTGCACCTGAGGCTGCGGCTGAGCTGCTGGTGGGCCCACGGAAGGCTTGCCTCCGGACGGTGATGGTGCCGACAACCTTCTCCTCCTGCAGCTGCGGGAGGGATGAGACTTCTGCTGGTCGGCAGGTTCCCTTGGAGTGGCGGCGGGCAGTCCCACGGCGCGACTGAGGCGGCCAAGGGGCTGGTCCCTGCCAGCGGCGACGCAGGCGGTCCCAGCGGGGTTGGCCCCACACGGCTCCGGCGGAAGGGAGGAAGCTGCGATGGTGGCTTCCCCTTGGCTCGAAGTGAGCTAGCGGGACTCCCTCTCTCGTGGGTAGTCCCGGCTTTGAGTTGCCCTCGGCTGCGGAGTGGTGAAGCTGCTCCCTTTTCTCCCGCGAATGGCAGGGTCACGCAGGCTGCGGCTAGGCACTGTTCCTGCTTTGCTAGCTAACACACAGTGTTGTAGCTCGTTGTCTGCTGCTTAGGGCTGCGGTAGACGTTTGAACTACCTGGATTTGGGCTAGTCCTCCCCTTCTGGGCTAAAGGCTTACCCTCAGGGTCCAATTCTCTTTAAGACAAGGTGGGCTCTCTTCCCATCCGGTGGGACTGGCAGCTATGGCGCTGACCATCTGGGGCTTTAACGACGGACCCTTCTTTGCGGATTCCTTGGGTAAATTGAGGCTCGTCAGGCCATTCTGGGGCTCTCGAGGGTGCTAGCTTCCTTCTGTATAGAAGAGCCCGGTAATTTGCATGCGTGTGGAGGTAGATGACTTACTAGCAATGAGCATAATACCAAAGGCTATATAGCACGTAGGCAAACGAGCTTAGGAGCTTGGGCAAAGAGAAAGTAACTTGTTTACAAGTAGGGGTAATGCTTGTAGGTTTCTCAACGCTGGATTTACCCAATGGATGATCTTGTCAACAAGTAGTTTTAGCCTATAGAAAGCATGAGGCTAGAATTATGCCCTTACCAGGTAGTATCACAAGCATCCCATGCAATGGGTGTATGCATGTATGCATGTTGTTTACCCCCTTAGAAGGCAAGGGAGGTTGTTTTTGCCATGTGGCTGGTGCCTTGGGACTTTGTCCCCCTCTGGACTAAGTACCCACTCTGCAAAGGAGGGTGAAGGGGGGGATGTGCCTAAACATGTTGGGACAAGTTTTCCAGTACTTGGGGCATAATTCTGGGCATATGGTGCCTTCACCACAGGGGTGCTGCTAGATGAGAAGCCCAGCATGAGTCACCAGTGTGCACTTGCAGCCCAAAAAGCCAATCATATCTTGCGCTACATCAAGAGAAGTGTGGCCACCAGGTTGAGAGAGGTGATTCTCCTGCTCTACTAGTCTGGTGAGACCCCACCTGGAGTACTGCATCCAATTCTGGAGCCTCTATTACAAGAAGGGTATGGATGTGCAGGAATGTGTCCAAAGAAGGGCCACAAGGATGATCAGGGTGTTGGAGAACTTCTTCTGTGGAGACAGATTGAGAGAGTTGGCGCTATTCAGTCTGGAGAGAAGGCGGCTCTGATGAGACCTTATTGTATCCTTCCAGTAGCCTTAATGGGGCCTACAAGAAAGCTGGTGAAGGACTTTTTGGGATGTTGGGTAGTGACAGAACTAGGGTGAATGGAGTGAAACTAGAAGTGGGTAGATTCAGATAGTATGTTAGGAAGAAGTTTTTCATGATGAGGGTGGTGAGACACTGGAACAGGTTGCCCAGTGAGATGGTGGAAGCCCAATCCCTGGAAGTTTTTAAGGCCAGGCTGTATGTGGCTCCGAGCAACCTGATCTAATGTGAGGTGTGACTGCCCACAGCAGAGGATTGGAACTAGATGATCCTTGAGGTTCCTTCCAACTCTGACAATTTTATGATTCTATGCCTCTCTTCTCTCTTCTCTCTTCTCTTCTCTTCTCTTCTCTTCTCTTCTCTTCTCTTCTCTTCTCTTCTCTTCTCTTCTCTTCTCTTCTCTTCTCTTCTCTTCTTCTCTTCTCTTCTCTTCTCTTCTCTTTCTCTCCTCTTCTCTCTTCTCTTCTCTTCTCTTCTCTTCTCTTCTCTTCTCTTCTCTTCTCTTCTCTTCCCTTCCCTTCCCTTCCTTCCCTTCCCTTCCCTTCCCTTCCCAAACCATCCCAAACCTTCCCTTCCCTTCCCTTCCCTTCCCTTCCCTTCCCTTCCCTTCCCTTCCCTTCCCTTCCTTCCCTTCCCTTCCCTTCCCTTCCCAAACCTTCCCTTCCCTTCCCAAACCTTCCCTTCCCAAACCTTCCCTTCCCTTCCCTTCCCAAACCTTCCCTTCCCTTCCCTTCCCAAACCTTCCCTTCCCTTCCCAACCTTCCCTCCCTTCCCTTCCCTTCCCAAACCTTCCCTTCCCTCCCAAACCTTCCCTTCCCTTCCCAAACCTTCCCTTCCCAAACCTTCCCTTCCCAAACCTTCCCTTCCCAAACCTTCCCTTCCCTTCCCTTCCCCAACCTTCCCTTCCCTTCCCTTCCCTTCCCAAACCTTCCCTTCCCTTCCCTTCCCTTCCCCTCCCTTCCCTTCCCTTCCCTTCCCAAACCTTCCCTTCCTTCCCTTCCCTTCCCAAACCTTCCCTTCCCTTCCCTTCCCTTCCCTTCCCTTCCCTTCCCTTCCCTTCCCTTCCCTTCCCTTCCCTTCCCTTCCCTTCCCTTCCCTTCCCTTCCCTTCCCCCTTCCCTTCCCTTCCCTTCCCAAACCTTCCCTTCCCAAACCTTCCCTTCCCAACCTTCCCTTCCCTCCCTTCCCAAACCTTCCCTTCCCTTCCCTTCCCTTCCCTTCCCAAACCTTCCCTTCCCAAACCTTCCCTTCCCTTCCCAAACCTTCCCTTCCCTTCCCTTCCCAAACCTTCCCAAACCTTCCCTTCCCTTCCCAAACCCTTCCCTTCCCAACCTTCCCAAACCTTCCCTTCCCTTCCCTTCCCAAACCTTCCCAAACCTTCCCTTCCCTTCCCAAATCTTCCCTTCCCAAACCTTCCCAAACCTCCCTTCCCAAACCTTCCCAAACCTTCCCTTCCCTTCCCAAACCTTCCCTTCCCTTCCCTTCCCAAACCTTCCCTTCCCTTCCCAAACCTTCCCTTCCCTTCCCTTCCCTTCCCTTCCTTCCCTTCCCTCCCTTCCCTTCCCTTCCCTTCCCTTCCCTTCCCTTCCCTTCCCTTCCCTTCCCTTCCCTTCCCTTCCCTTCCCTTCCCTTCCCAAACCTTCCCTTCCCTTCCCTCCCTTCCCTTCCCTAACCTTCCCTAACCTTCCCTTCCCTTCCCTAACCTTCCCTTCCCTAACCTTCCCTTCCCTAACCTTCCCAAACCTTCCCTTTTTTCTTTTCTTCTCTTTTCTTCTCTTTTATCTTTTCTTTTTCTGGTGAGTACACTGTGTCTCAACTGCTCCCACAGCTGAACAGGATTGTTACTGTTATTTATCAGATCTTACTAATAGTCCATTAATTAGATTCTTCCAGCTGAAAAATAGTGTCTCTTGAAGTACTTATTTGATATCAGTTTGGGTCCTTAAACAGGAAAAATAGATGACGAGTCTCTGACTGTTCGGAAGTGATTTATGTGCCTGATAATTTAATTTCCTTTTAGTTTTCTCTTTTTAGTTCCATTATGATGCAAACTCAGTCTTATGCCCACATAAACATGTATGTAAACATATATGTGCACTCACAGGAAAGTGGATGTATATAGTTTTTAATTCCTTTGATTTTATCATCAGCTATAGTCAGAATTTTTACAACATTTGAAGGCATTTACTGTTCCTTCATGGTCTCCATGTAATCTGAATATTTTCTTCTATTTTTTAATGGATTTTTTTGTTTGTTTCTTTTAATATGATTTTATTCTGTTATATTATTGAAATAAAAAATAGAGCTGCTAAACTCTCTAGTCTGTTCTATCTTTCTGCCTCATAATTTTTTAATTTATTTTTTTAATTGTAAACATCCTTGCAGTTTCTTCTTTCTCTTTATACCACTGATGCACAATAAAAATTAAAATAAATCTATATGAGCACTGCATTATGGGTTAATTGTCTGTTTGTGGCTGAGTGGCTCTAGGAATCATATAATTGCTGCCACATATCTGGATGAGTTGTTTAATGACTATTACAGCTTTCATGCTTGCCAACAGTCCCAGGAAGACAGAGAAATTGGAGCAAACCTAGTATTTAATACCATACCTCATTCACTGTGACCAGAGAGCACATTTAGTGCCTCTCTTTCTGTATGGTTGGCATACACCTTAGGAGTACGTTGATGCAAAATATTTGCTGTTCAGAATACTAGCAGCTATCAAGCTACAACTCTCTTATAGTTGATATTTTCCAGGATTTTTTTTTCCCTTTCATTCATACACACTGTGAACTTCATAACAGTCCAGGAAAATAGATTATATTTTCCCTTATGAATACTTTTTGAATGATCTTGAGTAGGTCAAGAAAGAAACATTGCAAATCTGAGTGAAAACTGCCTGAACACCTTTTGGGTGTTTACATTTGGGATTCACCCTTCAAGCCTCTAAGTATTTTTCCCTCTATTCTGAGAGATTTTCCACTTGTGTCCTGCCTGCAGAATATGTTATTGACTGGAAGCATAAAAAACATGACAGAAAGCTTGTTTCAAGAACATCATTGCCAGGTTTTGTGAAAGTGCTGAAGGCAGAATTCAACAAAACTGTACCTTCATAGAGCTGATGTGCCTTGTAGGGTAGCATGAAGACAGGGTCTTAATACACTAGCCTAACTGAAAGATGCTCACAGTTCACCCAGGAGTACTGGTAGCTTGGGATACACAGTGGCCCCTTTCACATACCCTGTCTCAGACAGCTGGTTACAAAAGGTAGAAGAGTCTTTCAGAAACTGAGCAACTTTTCAGTAGCACTCAGACTACAGTCTGATGCAAATGCTGTATCTGACTACATTTGATTCATGTACCCAGCCTTGTTTGTATAAAGAGTACACCTGAATTCAAAGGATTTGGTACCGGCACTCTCATATTCATACTTCAAACATCTCCCTTTAAATATGAAGCCTGAATAATTTTTAATGTGTCTCATGGTATATCATAACATAGCTGGGCTGCCTAGTGACAAGTGAATTGCTTACCCTGAAGAGATGAAATGCTGAAGTACAGCTCATTTTGGATGTCCTTCCTGCTGCAGCAAGAAAGACCAAGAAACAGGTTAGCAATACAATGCAGAAGTCTTTATTATCTGGGACTATAGTGAATGGTTGATTGTAGCCTGGAAGACATCCCCCCATTTTCCTGGGAGAAGGTGTTACAGGGAACATACGAAAAACATCTGTCTTATTTCCTTTACTGAGCTGTAATAACTAGATCAGAATCTGACACAGGCAAAGATTGCCCTGGATAGGCTGTCCACACCTTCTCAAGTGTCTAGCAACAACCTTTGTTGGAGAAGGAAAAGAGAAGTAGGCTGTCAGGCTGGCCACATCTAGGAAAATAATTTCAGTCCACCAATGCAAAGAGGGAAATTGGAGTATGTTCTTGACTTCTATTTTAGTTTTTTACTTTTTCTGCAGCTAATTTTGATTCTGTCTGTGGAGAAGAGTCTCTTATGACATCCAGGGTTAAATTTCCAGCATGGTATGAGGATGAGTTGTATTCTGCTCCCTATACCAGTAGTGAGTTCTTAGCTCAATTCCTGCATACAGTGCTGAACATTTACCCCCAGGGTCTCAAGTAGTGAGGACAGAGGGTGAGAGCACAGGAAACCTTGAAAGATTCCACGACTGGAGAATGGAAAATGACAATTATGGCATGTGTTAAAGAAAAGCTCAGGACTGAAACTTCAGGGGAATTGTAGTCCAGGATTAAGTCACACTGCCAGAGCAGTATGGAGGAGGCATGACATAACGTGTACTGAGCCTGGCTCCAGCCACTCTAAGTTGTGACCCTCTTATCCTCTGTGTGGGACAATGGTAAACCACTGATGTCATGGTAGATTAAACAGATTAGGTGAGTTCAATCTTCAACACTTATTTGCATATGCATTGCTCACCAGGGAACCCTCTATGGGCAAAGGCAAGTGTCTGATTTGCACAATCAGATTTTGCCTTGATATTCTGCATTGGCTCATTGAATGCAAATGTATGCATTCAGTTGCATGCACTGAGGTTCAGAAATCATTCCTCTGGTTTCAAGGAAGAAGACAGTATAATAATCACATCCTTCCCCCTGCCCCCCTTCCTGGCCTATTGTCAACAAATTTCAATTCATCACTGTTGATTTTGCTGAAACCTGCTTTGGAATGTTACAGCTTGGATTGATGTTATCCAATGCCATTTTTATCAGGGTTTCACTGTGCTATACAGAGTATTCAGGGGAGTCACTGCAAGCTGCTAGTGCCCATGATTGCCTCTGACATGTACAGCTGAAAGGACTCTTATTCCAAGAATGATCTTCCTTTTTAGACTGTATTGAGTTGGGTCTGATTTTGATAGCCAGTTTCAGTCAAGAATCATAAAGTTATTGCACATTTAAGACCGCCAGTGTGAGAATCATTCTCTGTCTCTCTCTCACCATTCTTTCCCCTCCCTTTCTCTCTCTCATCATTTCACAGGACTGCAAGGTTACAGAAAGGTCTAATCAATTGTCAAACTCCTCTTTATCTCTGAGAAGGTGGTAGAAAAAAATCTAACTGCCCTGCTGTAGGGGGTTCTTCTGACTACACAGCACCCTTTTTCACATACAATGCTACCATGATTAATGTCCTCCCATCTCAGACCTTGTTAAAACCTGTTCTTTAAAGCAGGCTGGTGCACCACAGTGAGAGCAGGAGCAAGGTTGCATAAATCAACGTGTTCTCACAGCCCCCAGGATATCCATTATAGATGCCAGCTGGATGACTGGAAGATAGAGAAAAATGAATATTGTATCCTGTGGCCTTTTGCCTCTAATGACCACTTTTCAACATTTTTGAAGGCATGATTAAATTTTGATAACTGGGGAAGTCACTCTGAGCTGGCTGAAATAGAGATAAATTGACTGAGGGTCTGACATCCCAGTGGAGAGCAGGCAACTAATTAGTGTGTGAATCGCACTCAAAGAGATGTAAAAGGGAGGTTGGTTTAATCAGAGGAGCTGCTGAGGTACAGGAATAGTCAGGGATAATAGTAACCCAGGTAGAAATCACAGGCTCAATGAGCAGCTTTTTCTGTTTGCTTGATTGGCAGCTGCTGACCTAGTGTCCAAAACCTTTGAACTCCTACAACAGTTAACAGCCTTGTCAAGGCAATTTGCTTGCAGTTTTCTATGACCAGTTATTTCAGCTGTGGAGATGGGACACCCAATTTGAAAGGGCACTTTGCTCTTCTGCTGCAGCGCAAGCTGGGCGGAACAGCCTCATTATTTTTGATGACTTTACTTTTGAACTCTTTATATCCCTCCTGCCCCCCTTTTTCTCTCTTCCACAGTGCACTCAACACACTGCATTTGTAACTTCTCCTTGGGGACCTTGCTATACGGTTGAACTGTCAGATCAATTTATCTGTTGATTGCAGCAAGGGAAATGGGTGCAGGGAGAAGGGAAAAAGCCACCATCCTGTGCAACACTGTACTTTTATTGCAGGAACAGAGCTTTGTTGATGCCTGAAATGGTGATGCTGTTAGACATATGAAACAAGAGCATATCTGGAGTTCCTTGCACTGGGCTTACAGGAATTAAAGACAATGTATTTAATCCATTTAATGAGTTGCTGGGACAGCATTTCCTTTAGCTGCAAATGAAGGATAGCACACACCAGTGTGAGATATAACTAGGATATTATTGCTTCCTATTTATCCAGTGCACACATACAGCATTTTTTTTGTGGCAGTCAGAATGTTCTGACCTGGTTCTAACTGGTGTTTAGAGAAGTAATAATAATCCCCTGAAGCTGCAGTACCTGGAGAGGCAGATTTCTCTTTATTTTTCACTTGTAGGGAGGGACAGTAGCTAAAGAGAGAGCAAGGAGATAGAGTGAAAATGTCACTGTCTTATTCCATATGCTAATGTGAATTAGTGTTGCTCTGAATTAAGTTTTTGCCTGTGGCAGGCTTGTTTCTTGTTTTAAACTGATCAGTCCCCTTGGGTGTCATATAACACCAAGAACAAGGATACCTGATGCGACCGGTTTTTGATGTGACCACATACTGCATCCACAAAGCCTTCCTGTAGGATTTACAAAACCACAAGTTTTCATATGAAAATGAGGGCAAGTTGTAAATTGGTGACAGAATTAGGTACCTGCTGTATATTAATATGTTATTACTAGGTTTAGTGTAATGGTATCTCATATCACAGTTACATGAAACCCATCTGATGGCTGCTAACATCCTCACCTGTGTCCTGCAGTACATGACTGGAACCATGTTTATGCTCACACTTTTCTCCAGTAACCAGGATGTTGACTGTCAAGACAAGACAGCTCTTGACCATTCAAGTCTGTGATTGTGTCTCTCTTGCTATTTCTTTTTGAATGGAGGAGAGTTCCTTTATAAAACACATGGAAACACTTTGGGCTCACAGGCTACTGGTGTGAGTCCCCTGTCATGAACTGGTGTTGTGACTCAACCCTCAGCAGCGTAGGTTGTGCTGATATTAAAAACATTCTCTTGCAACAAATAAAAGCAAACTGACCCCAAACAGCTGATGACTTTGGTTTATTAGAGCCAATGAAAACTGGCAATGGACCAGAGCAAAAGGAAAATGTGTAGAAAAATGAGAGGAAAAAGAGAGAGCGAAAATTAAGAAGATAGTTAAGAAATAAAGATATCACCACCCTTGGTTCCCATGGTAGTGGGTGTACATTCCATCAGGGTCTTCTGTGATAGATGCAGCACTTGGACCCTGGAAGTTGTAGTCCTTTCACACTATTTTGACAGGGGGAGTGGTCTCTCCAAGTCACAAAGGGAGGTGTGCATGAGTGAGGTATGCACAGAGAAGTGTCATTGGCGTTTCTGTGTCACTGTAGCAGGGGTTTTAAAGAGGGAATTTCTGTCTCCACAGAAATTATCTCTTTTCACTTTTAAGCCATACTTCCAGCCAGCAGCTCTCTTCCAGAGCCATTAAATCTACCACCCTGTATACTGAAGACTAGGTATTTTCACGCCTTGTTTGAGATAATGGACTCATTAAGGGCTATCAGCCATGCCCTGCCACATGAATTGTTTTGAGACAATAAAGATTGGGCTCTCACACTCTCCAAATGTTTGAATTGATACTATTCAACTTTCATGACTTTGTCTTCTCACTATGAGTTATACTTTGAGGCATGCATGAACATCTGGTTCTCAGTCTTAAAATCTAGAATGGCTATTTGGGTTGAACTGAATCTGCTGATGAATGTATTAAAAACCATATTGCCATCATGCCAGCTCCAAAATAAAATTGCTGGCTGGAGCAAAGTATCACAGGGCTTGAAGTTCAGACTGTTAATGTGAGAGGTTTCCTGTTCTGGTTGCTGCTTCCAGTGTCCAGTTAAGGAGTGTTGGTCTTTTCTGATGGGTAGGCTTGTGTGTGCTTGGGGTCTGTTGTGTGCTTGGGTTGTGGGAACTGTCTGTAGCGAATGAGGAGGCCTTGTGACACCAGACTGTGTTAACCAGGACAGTTGATATTTGTCTCTCAAGCTGGAGCTTGAAAAGCATCTATCTTAACAAAGACAGTCAATTTTGAATTTTGGCAACACATGAAGGGTTGAGGTAATGAGAAGCAAGATAATGAGCTGTTTCAATTAAGGTTTCAGGACTGTTGAGAGAGTTTTATATATGTGTGTGTGTGTATATATGCTCTTTTTTTGTGTGTGTGTGTTTTTTTTTTTTCTCCTGTGGTACACTTGCTATGTGGCTTCATTTGCCTTCCAAGGGTGGCTGGGGCTGATGTGCTCTCTGTGGTGGTGGTCATCATCTCAGGGGACTGGCTTAAAACTATGCTGTTGCTGCTGGGCTGGTTAATGGCATACTATAATATGGTTCTTCCACTACCCACATGGTTTAGATGTAATCTCACACAGTTAATGGGCCAGTTTTAGTCCAGAGCAATGAAAATCTTTCCCAAGAAGAGATCTGGAGAAATACCTGGAGATCATCCCTAAGGTTGGATAATTATGAGTGGCAGGGTGTGTGGGAGAGTATGGGCAAGAGCCTAGAATGGTGGTCACCTCCAGTGACTTGGAATTTCACCCCTGAACAAGTGCAAAATCCTGACAAGCTGGTAAAATATTTGGAAACACTATGTTGTAGGCCTGGAATGTCTTGAGAGATAAAAATCACTGCAGTATGTTGGGACCTGACTCATGTCTACCGAACCCTTCTTATTACTGTTCAGAGTACTCAGGGGTAAGAGAAAGTCTCTGACTTAATCTGTCAGACCTGGCAGACTTGTAGGCACTATGGCTACTCAGACCCCAACAGCAAGTATGGCAGCTGTACCAGAGAACCAGCCTGTAAAAGTATCACCTGCCCCTATACAGAAGAAGAAATATGCAAGAAAAGCAGCTTGTGTGGGAAAGGATGAGGACAAATCAAGGTCATCATGGGAACAAGAGGAAGGTCCAGCAGTGGTCACTCAGTTTTTATTTCTGGCCTTGGAAGATGACCAAGGACAAATGGTGGATGAAATGACTGACAGGTTCTGGCAATGTGAAGAACGTCTCTCTTCCTCTGTCCAGACCTGTGCTTCTATCTATGAAGGAATTGTCCTGGAAGACTGAGTGAATACAACATGTTCCATTCCCAGCCTGTACAACCCCCTGTTTCAGCCATGAGGAGCACACGCTTCACTGTCTGAGAGAGAGAATCTGGGAGGTACACACCATGATGTATCCTGTACATTTACTTAGGTGACCATGGGAAGGACCCAAGGAAGTTGGATGGAAAACTCACTTCAGTCCTAGCATTTTGGGCCTGTGAATTGCAAGGAAATTCTTGCCCCCAAAATGCTGCCCCAGTTTCCAGTGGAAAATCACCCAGAAAGAACAGAATAGCTGACACTGCTTCTGATCCTCCTGAAGGGACTCCCATAGCATCTTCACAAAATGTAACTGATTCATGTTAGAATTAGAGGGGCCTTGCCTCCAACCAGATGGAGGAGAGGGACTGTATAGATCCAATTGCTTGTCAAGCTGAATGCACAAGAGTACAAAACTTCAGTAGGTACAGGCACAGTGTGTACTCTTGAGGTCATTACAACTATGAGAGGTGGAACCTATCTGTATTTCTGGTGTGGCAGGTGGATTCTGACAGATGGATTTATTGGAAACAAAGCACTGCAATGCAAGCCCCAGTTTGCTTTCATTTGGAGGGGTGGGAGGGGTCACTGAAACCATAGGTGTTTAAGACCAGGCTGGATGAGGCTCTGGCCAGCCTGATCTAGTGTAGAGTGTCCCTGCCCGTGGCAGGGGGTTTGGAATTAGATGATCCTTGTGGTCCCTTCCAACCCTAACTGAAACTATGAAACTATGAAACTATGAAACTATCTGCTCCAGGGGTGGAAACACAGCCCCACCATTTGGACTGAACATGGACTGATCCAGACTATGCTGGGAAAGAGTGGAGCTCCAGAGCATCTGCAGTGAGAAGTCTTCTGTGTACTGCAAAGAGATCATGTTTTGAGTGAGAATTATGATGTATGTTGTTTGATGTTAACTGCTGCTGGGCATGAGGAAGATGGTATAGAATAAGGGGTGGAGAATGTCACAACCTGAGTCTAATTTGCTGAAGAATATATTCAATATCATGCTGCTGTCATGCCAACTTGAATAATGAAACTACTCACTGGAGCATATATCATGGGGCTTGAAGTTCAGATTGCAACATGAGAGGATTCCTGCTCTGGTTGCTGCATTTGGTTTCTGGTTTTAGAATAGAACAGAATAGAATAGAATAGAATAGAATAGAATAGAATAGAATAGAATAGAATAGAATAGACCAGGTTGGAAGAGACCTTCAAGATCATCGCGTCCAACCTATCAACCAATCCACCTAAACAACTAAACCTAGCACCCCATCAAGTCTCCTCCTGAACACCTCCAATGACGGTGACTCCACCATCTCCACAGGCAACCCATTCCAATGGGCAATCACTCTCTCTGTATAGAACATCTTCCTAACATCCAGCCTAAACCTGCACTGGCACAGCCTGAGACTGTGTCTTCTTGTTCTGGTGCTGGCTGCCTGGGAGAAGAGACCAAACTCCACCTGTCTACAACCTCCCTTCAGGTAGTTGTAGAGAGCAAGAAGGTCACCCCTCAGTCTCCTCTTCTCCAGGACAAGCAGCCCTCAGCCTCTCCTCAGGGCTTGTGCTCCAAACCCCTCACCAACTTTGTTGCCCTTCTCTGGACATGTTCCAGCAAGTCAACATCCTTCCTAAACTGAGGGGCCCAGAACTGGACACAGTAGTCAATGTGTGGCCTAACCAGTGTGGTGTAGAGGGGCAGAATGACTTCCCTGCTCCTGCTGGACACATTGTTCCTGATGCAGGCCAGGATGCCATTGGCCCTCTTGGCTGCCTGGGCACACTGCAGGCTCATGTTCAGCCTCCCATCTACCAGTACCCCCAGGTCCCTCTCTGCCTGGCCACTCTCCAGCCATTCTGACCCCAGCCTGTAGCACTGCATGGGGTTGTTGTGGCCAATGTGCAGAACCCGGCACTTGGATGTGTTCAATCTCATGCTGTTGGATTCTGCCCATCTGTCCAGCCTGTCGAGGTCCCTCTGCAAAGCCTCTCTACCCTCCAGCAGATCATCTCCTGCCCCCAGCTTGGTGTCTGCCAGGCAAGATTATGGAACAAGTCATCTTGAGTGCAATCACACAGCACTTACAGGATGGCCAAGGGATCAGGCCCAGCCAGCATGTTTTCAGGTGCTGGGTTGGCTGCTGTGTACTTGATGGGGGGAACCATTTTATTGCTGTCTTCTGATGCTGCTTTTGCTAATGGAATTATATTATATGTTGATCTTGTAAGAGGATCTAGTTTCACTAAAGCAAAATATGAAAGTCCTTGGACATGTCTGAACCACAAAGGAATAATGAAAAATGTTTTCTTTCTGTTCCTCTGCAGGTAGTGGCTACAAGTGGCATTGAGGGTCATCTTTTTCTGTCTGTTCTTTACTATCTGCAAGGTAGAGCTGGATCACAGGCCTGTCACTGCTAGTTTTAACTATATGGAAGTTGTTCTGTCTTACTTGGTCCAGTTTCTGCAGTTAAGATTCATTCCATTGTTTTTTGAAAATCCTGGAATGACACAGTGCCAAGTGTGTGTTTATTGGTTAACATTTTATATAGATATAGATATAGATATAGATATAGATATAGATATAGATATAGATATAGATATAGATATATAAAGGGAACACACTGAAAATTCAAGGATTTCCTCAAAAGATTGTTTCAGCATTTAACACACTTGTTAGTTTGTCATCACCCTCTATAAGTTAGGTTACCAGGACTATGTAATTTAGTTTGGGAATGAGCAATACCAAAGAAAACTTTGGCTTAGGTAGTGTGTTTTGCTGATCTCTCTGATATGTGTGCAGATCAAGAGCTGATAAAGAAACAAGCCAGGCCAACCCTGCCAAGGTACCTGCAGCACGTGTAGCCTGGTAGGTGGATCTGTTTGATCAGTTTCCAGTTGTCTTTTTCCATGTGTCACTTTGTCACATCAGAGACAGTGGACTTGTAGCTTGTACTACTGTAAGCACACCTCAGCTGTGTTTCTGAGTGACAGGTGGGGGCCTTGTTATCCTGTATGCTTCTGATAATTGTTTGGGGAAACCTCAAGTATAGTGTTCACTTCTGGGTCCCTTACTATAAGAAGGGCATAGAAGTTCTGGAGAATTTCCAGAGAAGGACAACGAGGCTGGTGAAGGGCATGGAGCATATGGTCTATGAGAAGCATCTGAGGGAGCAGGATTTGTTCAGTCTGGAGAAGAGGGAGCGAAGGGGAGACCTCATAACTCCACAACTACCTGAAGGGAGGCTGGAGTGAGAAGAAGGAAGCCTCTTCTTGGTGGTAAGTGACTTGACTAGAGGAAATGGTTCCAAGCTGCACCAGAGGAGGTACAGGATGGATATTAAGAAATATTTCTTCACTGAAAGGCTTCTCAAACGTTAGAATTATCTGCCCAGGGCAGTGGTGGAGTCACTATCCCTTTGGGTGTTTAAGCAGCGTGTGGACCTGGTGCTTAGGGACATGGTCTAGTGTTGACTTTGCAGTGCTGGGTTGAAGGTTGGACTGGATGATATTGGAGGTCTCTTTCACCCAGATATATTTTGTGATGCTGTGTGGGGACGCTATGCATCTTAATTTTTATATCTTCTAGTTTATAGAAAGACTTCAGGAAAGGTGTTAACAAACAGGAGGCAATTCTGTTTTCTGGATGCACAGTCTTGCATTCTAATAACGTGACTTCATGCTTAATTATTTGTGACATATAAGGGGAAAACTGGAAAAAGAAGAAGTGATGCAGTGAGTCGGTATCTATGTGTGAAAGACATTCTATCAGAAGCATGGAATGGAACAGAAGGTTAATGAAAGTTTGGAGCAGTTTAAGTATCCTATATAGAGTGTGATCTCAGTAAAACTCCTTATCTCAACCCATAAGGGTTTTTTTTGTTACTTTCCTTCCTGAATGTGTGGGAAGAGCAGCAGGTCTTGTGAGAGAGGGCTGTGTTAACCCGAGACAGAGGTCCTTATCAGAAATATGTGGTTATAATAAAATAACACAAATTTTGTAGAGAGATTAGGAAAAAAAGATCTGTATTTAATTTTTGATTACTGGGAAAGGCCTATGCAGGACTTTCCAAGGCACCAAGTGTTCTGCTGAAAAGGAGTCAAAGTGCTCAGAGTTATGAATTCCTTGGTCACTACAATCACTACTGCCCAAAACAAATATGGAAAAAAAAGATGCAGAAGAAATAAATGTTTAGCCTAAGCCCACATTTTATGTCAGGCATAAAGCAAATTGTTATGGTCTAATGACTTCCTTTCCTAATCATTTTAGGAATACTGCAACTAAATGGTGAAATCCTCAAGCTTCTAACTAGACTGGGAGGAAAGTATTTGACAGCTGTGCATGTGAAATGAGGCTTGTGCTAAAAGCACCCTCATGACTTCTTGCTGACCTGCTGTAAAGGAATGACAAACACATTGCTTCAGTATTTGTAGCAGGAACTGCAGCAATGAAATAACAGGAAACAGCCAACCAACCAACCAAGCAACCATGACTAGAATAATAATAATAATTTGTTGTAAAAGTTATTTATGCATTGGCTTCTATGAACAAACAAGAGACTGGCATGCCAGAAATATGGGAATTTTGTATAAGTATTGCTCAAAAATCCACTAATAATTAAAAGGTGAGTTATATAGCTGAAGCACCTTAAAAACATATGACTCTGGTGACGTGTCCCTGTTCCTATTCCTGGTTCAGAAGAAGAAATGTATTTGAACGGACATATACCTGCAGCAATGATAGTATATGGGAAAATTAATGTTTGAGATGCAGAGTCACAACTATGTTAATATCAATGGAACATAATAAAGAAAAAGTTTCAATTAATGCCCTTTCTTTTTCTAGCCATTTTCACTGCATGATTTCTGATTTTGATGTGAGATTGTGTGACAAAGTGGTTCTGAAGATAGGAGAAATAGAACCAGACACAATAAATTTGTATAGGCCAGGCAACAATGATGACTTTATTGCTACTTTAGTGAAAAGGCTGAAGCTATTATGTTAAATTATTAAAAATAACACTTACTGTGATTTATGAGAATTTTAGCCATTACTGCATTTTTAATTTATTTTTTTTAAGTATCAGCAATTTTAGCATTACAATGTTTGGGATAGTAAAAGTCAGCAGGGGTAGTATGAACTACAGTGCAGTGGTGGTATAGGAGTGTATGTTTATGTCAGCCTTACAAAAATACAGACTTTGTGCCCATTCTAGAGGAAAGAAATATGAAAGAATTGTCATGGCTAGGGACAAGTCTTCGAGGACAGGAACTGCAGCCCTCACTCTTCTGTTCTGTTTTTTTCTTCATGTGCACGATTATGTGAAGGTTAAGGCTGTGTGAAGCCAGTGGCAGTTGCTCATTTGCCAAGCAAATTTAATCTTTATCAGTGCCTGGGAAATCTCTGCCTGTGTTTGTGTCTTTATAGTTTCATAGTTTCATAGTTTCAGTTACGGTTGGAAGGGACCACAAGGATCATCTAGTTCCAACCCCCCTGCCATGGGCAGGGACACTCTACCCTAGATCAGGCTGGACAGAGCCTCGTCCAGCCTGGTCTTAAACACCGCAAGGGACGGGGCCTCAACCACCTCCCTGGACAACCCATTCCAGGCCTTCACCACCCTCACGGTGAAGAACTTCCTCCTCACATCCAGCCTGAATCTCCCCACCTCCAGCTTCATCCCATTCCCCCTAGTCCTATCACTCCCTGATAGTCTGAAAAGTCCCTCCCCAGCCTTCTTGTAGGCCCCCTTCAGATACTGGAAGGCCACAATGAGGTCACCTCGGAGCCTTCTCTTCTCCAGACTGAACAGCCCCAACTCCTTCAGTCTGTCCTCATAGGAGAGGTGCTCCAGCCCTCTGATCATCCTCGTGGCCCTTCTCTGGACACGCTCCAGCACCTCCAGATCCCTCTTTGGATAGATCTCATCTATCCAAACTCTGAAAGTAATAGCCTTTACTTACCAAGAAGTCATGCAGAAAGCAAGCCTTATGATGGAAGTCTTGCTATTTAATGGTATGTGGGTATTTAAAATATTGCAACTGAGACACAGGTGAGTCTTTACATCTGCTGTTCAGCAGAGGAGGAATGTGCTGGGTTGAGATTTCAACCCCAGCATTAACAGGAACATATATGATCCTAACTTGCTTTCCTTTGAAACCTTTGCTTTGACTAACTGAAATGTTTTCATGGGTGAAATGAGAGCAGTTTTGTCTGCCAGTCTCTCAGTGCTCCTATGAACAGCACAACTAGAAGAACTGCTTTTGCTTTCAGGCAAAACTGAGGCATGCAGAAAATCTCTGAAGATGGAAAGACTGAGGAAAGAAAAGGCTCAAGTTGTTAGAATAAAATGTAGCTGCACAAAGAGCTTTAGACACAAATTTCACTATATGTGCCAGTTACAATATATCACACAATCCCTTTCATCTTGCTTCAGGAAAGGTTAGGGAAGCAGAAAAGTAGCGAAAAAGCTATGACAACGAATGGCATTTCAACCTGCAACTCTGGCAATGTCACAAAACATGATATTGCCACAAAATGGCTGTGTCTCCTTTGTCCAGATAGGTTTTTTCAACAGTGTATGTGCTTGCATACCTACTTGTATTTCAGTACGTATGCATCTTTGTGTGGAGATGCATAATTGACACATTTAATTCCATTTCATTGCAGTGTATAAAATGTTGTGACTTAAATGGCTAACTGTAAAGCCTGTCATAATAGCAATTCAATTAAATGCTACTGTGTTATTATTCCTCACCCTATGTGCAAAATCTAGTGAAAATATTACTGGAACTGGGAGAAAGCATTCTAAACATCAGCAGAAAGGGGTGTTTGATTGGAATCAGAACAGTGCCTTTCAAAACCTTTGACAGGTAAATTATGAATATTTACACATATGCTTTAATTATATAATGTCAATTTAAAGTAAGAAGTTCAGACTACCTGTCTGTGTTCAAAATACCATATTTTTTTTTCCAAACACATAAAAAATATTTGGAATTTATTTCAACTTCTCATTTCTGTATTATTACAGAGAATTATGAAAAGCATGTTTATTTCCCTCTGTAGTGAATCCTAAGTTAGATTTTTTCTTAAGTGCTAAAATTATTGCAGTTTTGAATCCTGTTTTCTTGGAGATCTACAGCTACCATAGTCTTCAAACTGTATTTGGTGGATTTACTGGGTTGACTTTTCTGTGTGATAGGCCAAGACGTTTTTACTAATGTGTTTCTCAGTCACTGGCAGAAAAATAGAAGACCTCTTTTAAAAGGCTAAAAGGATAAGATAAGTACAGAACAGAGCTCTTAAGCATTTTTCAGAGTGAATTACATACCAGTTGAAGAAAACTGGTCCAGAGCACAAAGAAACATAGCACTGGAAACATTCAGAGGAAAAGATACAACAGTAATATGCACAGTAATATGCACAGCAGTAAGGGGTGACCTTATTGCTCTCTACAACTACCTGAAGGGAAGTTGTAGACAGACAGAGGTTGGCCTCTTCTCCCAGGCAGCCAGTACCAGAACAAGAGGACATGGTCTCAGGCTGTGCCAGGGGAGGTTTAGGCTAGATGTTAGGAAGAAGTTCTATACAGAGAGAGTGATTGCCCATTGGAATGGGCTGCCTGGGGAGGTGGTGGAGTCACCTTCATTGGAGGTGTTCAGAAGACTTGATGGAGTGCTTGGTGCCATGGTTTAGTTTTTTAGGTGGGTTGGATTGGTTGATGGGTTGGATGCAATGATCTTGAAGGTCTCTTTCAACCTGGCGTATTGTATTGTATTGTAAAATAGTCAGTGGAGTTTCCTTGTCCTTGGAATTGTGTTTGGGCTCAGCTGGAGAGACTTATGCTCTTAAGAAAGGGGCTATGGGAAGAGCTTTAATTCTTGCTACTATCTTTTTTCTGTGTTGACCTGGGAAGTGGAGGGATAGAGGGAGAGATAGAGGGAGAGTTAGAGAGAGAGTTAGAGGGAGAAAGATAAATGGGTAGAGGGGTCAGGGAAGAAAGGAAGAAGGAGAGAGAGAGAGGATGGGAGGGAGAGAGAGTACTTAGAAAATGTCAAGATTGATGATTGCAGAGGGCAAGCATTCATAGATCTAACAGTTGAATAAAGACTTTTTTGGCAATTATAGTAAAATTCAGAAAACAGAGAGGAAGATCAAATAGCTATGATGCAACCTGGGAGAAGACTGAGTTTATATAGATAATATAAAAATACATGGTATTGAAAGGACAGAAAATCCCTTTATTTCTAGGCCTGGTTAATTGAAGTCACATAATTAAACATTAAAGCAGTCAGGAGGGACAGAAAGTAATATTGCTTTTGGTATGGAGCTGCCTGCAATAGTCTACAACTTTTTTGGTTATCGGGGAATCATTTTAATATATATTAAATTATAAATAGTAGGGTGCAATTAGATTCTAAACATTGAATTTTCTGTCATTTTTGTGTGTATTTCTGTAGAGAAAAACTGGGGGAGGGAGGTCTGGGCTGCAAGACTACTACTCAACCAGTCCTCATCAGCTGTTTATGTAGGTGCATAATTTGACAAGAAATATTATGAATAATTTGCTTCCAAGGATGAAATAAGGTATTAAAAATACTATTTCATTCAAAATATATTTTGACATTTTAAAGTCATAGCCTGGCTCTTGGAGACAGAAAGATAATTGTACTTCTTTACCTGTGCCTACATGTTTGGGCATAGCTCAGTACTGCAGCAGAGAAAATAGGTATTCTGTCTCTCACTGTGAAATAAAAGGCCTTCTGCAAATAGTGTGTCCTTGTGGCCAGCTGTTTGAAAGGAAGAAAGCAAAACGTTTCTTCTCAGAAAAGAAGACACTTTCACAGTGAGTAGGGAGCCATAGAGGAAGATAGAAATACAGCAAATATAATTTACTTTTTATTTTCAAATGCCAGGTAACTGTTGAGCTATTTTAATGATTCCTTAATGCATTTCAAATATGACCATTGTTTGTGAAGGATTTTATTGTGTACATGTTCGTATTTTGCTTATAAAATAACTTCATGCTTTCAGAGTTTTGGGACAGCTTATCCAGTGCCTGGCTTCCTCCTGTAGAAAAAGAGGCTACACGGGCTAAGATTTCTATATTAATTCACTTCACTGTCCTGGAGTAACATGTGAATCAGGTTCACATAGATGAAATTAATCCTGTCTTACAAATAAATTGTTTGGTGAATTTTAAGCCACTAACAATGAAAAGCAGTGGGACATCTCCACTATGTGCTATCACAAAAGACAGAAAGACAGGAATTTTTCAAGGTGTATGAGAATATATTAGGCATATCAGCCTGCTGTCTTCTAGCACATTCATCTGAATGCTGTATCTGCTGTGTTAAAAAACAGACATTCAAATAGAATCAATAATCCTGTACTGTCTGCTGTTGTTGGCAATACCTCCTCTTCAGTGTGTGTGTGTGGTAGTACTGGAACTGTATCTGCTTTTCCCATCACTTGGCTTTTCACTCAATTTTATTTCTTTACTTTTTCCAGGGTGTACAGATACAAGAGAGTACTAGGTCTTAGCTTTGCTATCACAAGGGTTTAAACACTGCAACGGGATTTTGTGTATTGCAGCTCATAAAAACAGATTGAAAAATGAAAGGAACTAGTAAAACTTTAATTTTCTGTTGCAGACTCTATTTCTTTTGATAAAAATGTAAAATATGACAACATCTTTTTTTAAAAAAATTATTCCTGTTATTGTGTTATCTTATTTTCCATTAACCACAGAAGGAAAATTATCTCCAACAAAAAAGGGCAGAAGGTTGCAGGAATAGGAGACCCAGAATGTTATTTCTCCATTGAAAAAACAAAGTCAAATAATTCCTTCTAATTACTTTTGCTCCAACTGCCACCATTGAGGAGGACAATAAATAGACTCTGCCAGGATCAGTTAGAACTAAAGATGTCAAAAAGGCAGGAAGTTACTGGAGGAAGGTGAGTAGTTGGTGTGATGTGTAATTCAATACAAACAGTAGAATTACAGACAAAAAAATTAACAATAGAATGTAGAAGAGTATGTGTTAGTCTGGGTATACCCAAGACAGCATACATTCAGTGTATGAGAGCACTCTTAGTCATAGCAAACATCTATGTCATCTGACAGGTGCTCCGTGGAGTTAGCCTGAAGCAGCAAACACTCCCAAGAAGGTCAGCACATACACTGAGTGAACATGAAGAGAGATCACCCTGTATTGCTTTATTCCTTGCTAAGGGAAGCAAAAAGCTGCTTTGGACACTTAAGAGACCTTGTCTCTTATCAACTAAAAAGTTTCATACAAAGACTCATTTTTGAGTCCTAAGATGGCAGTGGGAATGATGCTAGTCCCTAGAAATACCATTGCACAATCAACTCATCAGTAGTTAAATGGGACTGCATTCACCAAGAACAGTACATAGCTTTTGGAGTAAGAGTCCAAAAATGATATAAGTGGTGTCTTTTTACAAAGCATAGTCGTTTCAAAACCAAACCAAGTCCAAACCAACCAACATACAAACAAAACCCCCAAGAAACCTCCCAAACCCTTACCCAATAAAAGTAACTGACAAGTTATTTTACTTTGAATGCACTGGGCTCTGAAACTCCAGAAACATAAGGACATTTTCAATGGGACAGTAGTGATTTTCCTGTACCAAGTGCTCCCCTGTTATCAAGATACCCAAGACTGCATAGCATACCCAGTTCTAACTGTGCATCTTCAGAATTACTATGTAATCATTAACTCAGTTTATTTTCTCATTACTGTTGCCGTATTTGATAAACATAAATGACAACCTCAATTTATAAATCCTGTGTTATTTTCCATGGAGAACTAGGAACAGCTATGTACAAAGAATACAAACCAGGGTTTAATTTCTTACTTTTTATCAATGCTATTAGAATTTTATTTTGTATTAAAACATGCAAGAATGATAAATGAAATCTTTCAAGCACTCCTAATCACACACACACACACAAATTTCAAAAACCAAACAAAACCCCAAAAATTAAAAAAAGCTTGAAAGTGGAACTTTAATTTGGTGCTTATCTGGTTCTGCCAGTTTCTAGTTCACTTTCTCAAGGAAATGTAGCTCACTTTCTGTAACTGTTTGACCTCTCTAATAAATTATGACAGGAACAGGGAGCTCCAGAGATCTTCATTCAGTTTAAAAATTACTAAAACATACATGATGATTCGACAAACAAGCACAAGAAGGCTTAGTATCTACAGCTGATATGTTCCTTATCAAATATTATAGATGCATGGGAAATCAATAAGATGGATAAAAAGTAAATAAATAAAAAAAAAAATCCAAAGAAGGTACCATCCATTAAGCAAACCTCACTGATATATTCAGATAAGTTTACTGTATTACCTTGTTTAGCAATAAGCAGGATTTTGTTATTGATTGTGGTTATTTTTACTGTGACAGCTGTTTAATTAATTAAATAAACTGATCTCACCTTTGTTGTTTTTTATGATTCTGGTAATGGACAGCTAAACTGAATAAAATGTTTCTGCTCACATTCATTTTGCATTTTGAAACAGAATAATAGAACTTGTTCTGCTGATCTTCATGAGGTTCACTGTAGCTGAATGATAAAATAACAAAATAATTAATAAATCCTGCTTTTTGGCAACTGTTGCCACACACATACAAGCACCTCACACACTCACTTTTTAGAGAAAGACTTGTCTATTCCCCTGCAGGGTGTGATGTCCTCATAGTAAGACTGAGGCTCAGCAGCATGTAGCTTCCTTCAAAAGCAGTGCTGTTGCTAATAAGGAAGGGAGACGATGAAGCCAGACGTGCTGCACCTTTTCTATGGACAATCTTCAAAGGCTATCAATCCAGCCACTTCGCGAGCTTACAATGAGAAAAAGAAAGAAAGTAAGTCAGAGACAGTGAAAAGACGCAGCATGAATGTCAAAGGATGGTTGTATAGCAAGTATACACCCAAACTGTTGTAACAAAGCTGGACAAATTCTAATCTTGGATATAGAATGCAAATCACAGCCTACTAGTAACTTGAAAAACAGACTAATACAAATAGAAACATAGATTCATAAAACTATTTTGATTGTAAAAGACCTTTAAGTTGAACCATTTTCTAACTCTGCAAAGCCTGGTGTTAAACCATGCCCCTTAGCACCACACCTCTGCATCTTTTAACCATATTCAGGGTG
The DNA here is from genome assembly GCA_015227895.2 of Colaptes auratus. Classification (NCBI taxonomy): domain Eukaryota; kingdom Metazoa; phylum Chordata; class Aves; order Piciformes; family Picidae; genus Colaptes; species Colaptes auratus. Next base: position 63,115,411 of record CM026897.1, read on the forward strand.
GGGATTAAATCACCTCCTAGGGAGGCCTATTCCATTGTTTGATAACACTTTCAGTGAAGATATTTCTTTTAATATCCAATCTAAATCTCCCCTGATGCAACTTTAAGCCACTTTGTCTCATTTTATCACTTGTTACTAGGGGAAAGAGACAGATGCCTACTGTGCTACAAACTCCTTTCAGGTAGGTGTAGAGAGGGACAAAGTCTTTCCTCAGCCTCCTCTTCTCCAGACTAAACAACCCCAAGTCTGTCAGCCACTCTCATAAGACTTATTCTCCACACCCTTAATCAGATTCATTGTCCTTGTCTGGGCACAATCCAGCAATTCAATATCCTTCATGTAATGAGGGGCCCCAAATGAACACAGTACTGAGGGTGTGGCCTCACCAGTGCTGAGTATGGGGGCATGATCATTTCCCCACTCCTGCTGGTCACGCTATTCCTGATACAGGCCAGGATGCTGTTGGTCTTTTGGTTATCTGAGCCCATTGTTGGCTCACATTCAGCCAGCTGTTTATCAACACCCTGTGACAGTTTTAGGCTGTGCTTTTAAGAAAGGGACAGTTACTGGAACACTCTGGCTGAATGTTTTGATAGAAGAATTAAAACAAAGATATTTGTGGTGGTGAGAAAAAGTTCTCCCCCCACACACAAAGAAACTGCAGCTAACTCAGTCGGAGAAGCAGATGAAATAAGCTGTATTTACAAGCAGGAATGAAATGCAGATGAATATGTATACAATATACAGTATTTACAATATATACAAAAATATACAGCAATGAACGTAATACAGAAGACCTCCAGCCAGGAGGGTTCCCCCCTGGCTGTACCGCCCTCTCCCTCCCTCCCTTTTTTCCCAAAAAGGGTTAGAGAAAGAGAGAAAGGCAATTAAGGAGAAAATTCTGTTAGCTCAAAGCATGTGCAAGAATTAGTTTTCTTACCTGGTTAGCTTTGTTAATTCAAGGTCACCTCCGTCCAGCAGCTATTGCTTCACAGAGAGGGAAACAGACAGGCCGACAGGAACAGAAAGAAGAGACTGAACAGACTGAAACTGAACTAAAACTTAAAAGTTACATTCTACCAATCTACCAATGAAATTAGTTTAGAATATCTGAATGTTTTCAAAACATTCATCCAGAGTGTTCCAGCAACTGTCCTTTTCTTAAAGGCACAGCCTAAAATGGTCACAATCCACCCCTTCTAAACAATTTCATTGGCTGTTCATACTGTCCATCCAATCTAAAACAATATCTATAATTTGCAATCAAAGTTCATAGTCCATTCCAGCTATCCTCAGGTGTAGATGATTCAGAAGTCCAAGAAAACCAGGAAACAAGAAAATGGAAAACACTTTGTCTCTTCGCAGACGAAGCGAAGAAAAGGGAAACAGGGAGTCTCAGTTGTCTCAGGGCTCTTAGGGTTCTCAGGGTTCGTGCACCATAGATTTCCTCATGGATTCTTCCTTTGGGTGTGATGTATCTGTACAACACTCTGAAATTAAACTCTTTCAGCTGAAGTTAAATTTCTTTGTGGAATACACTGAATTTCACCATTCTCTTGCATTACCCAATAAGTCTGACCAGGACCTTCAGCTGAAACAACCCCTCGGACAGGTTTAGCCTCTCCTGAGGGAGAAAATACCCAAACAGTTTTACCTAACAGATTCTTTTCTCTAACAACAGGAACTCTATCACCTTCTACTTTCTGTAGCAGATCTGAGTGTGCAGGTCCAGCTCGGTTCACTGAACCTCTACCATTTACCAGCCAGGTTGCTTGTGCTAAATGCTTTTCCCAGTTTTTCAAAGATCCACCCCCCATGGCTTTAAGAATGGTCTTCAACAAACCATTGTAGCATTCAATCTTCCCTGCACCTGGTGCATAGTAGGGAATGTGGAATATCCACTCAATGCCTTGGGTTCTGCCACTTTGCAGTTCCCTCAGTCTCCTGAAAAGATTAGCAGTTGGTTGACCATCCCATCTGTTCATGTCCTCACCAAAGTGATCACGCAGAGTTATCCAAATACTCCCACACGATTGCCTTGGTGGTCTGTTTTGCTTGGATCTGTTTTGGAATTACCTCCTTGGAGGACGTCTATTCCTCACAGTCCCCTCTTGAAGAGCTCCAGGGATGGTGACTCCACCACCTCCCTGGGCAGCCCATTCCAATGGTGAACGACTCTCTCCATGAAGAACTTTCTCCTCACCTCAAGCCTAAACTTCCCCTGGTGCAGCTTGAGACTGTGACCTCTTGTTCTGGTGCTGGTTGCCTGGCAGAAGAGACCAAACCCCTTCTGGCTACAACCACCCTTCAGGTAGTTGTAGAGAGCAATGAGGTCTCCCCTGAGCCTCCTCTTCTGCAGGCTAAGCAGTCCCATCTCCCTCAGCCCTCTCCTCGTAGGGCTTGTGCTCAAGACCTCTCACTAGCCTCGTTGCCCTTCTCTGGAAATGTTCAAGTGTCTAATGTCCTTCTTAAACTGAGGGGCCAAGAACTGGACATCCTTCCTCATCCTTTATCACTATGTTCCCTCTGACTAATATATTTGTAGAAGTATTTCCTGTTCTCTTTAACAGATGAAGGCAAATTAATTTCCAGTTGGGCTTTGGCCCTTCTCATTTTTAACCTTTGTAGTCCTCCTGAGTGGTCTGCCCCTTCTTTCCAGTGACCTTTTTCCTGAGCAGCAACCAAATCTGTCTGGTCAGCCAGTCCTGCTTTTCCCCCACCAACTCATTTTGTGGCACATGGGGATGGTTTGTTCCTGCACCTTTCAGACATCCTTTTTGAAGAGCGACTAGCCTTCATGAATCACTTGGCCCTTCAGGACTGCCTCCCAAGGGTCTCTGTAGACCAGTCTCCAAGCTCTGGCAGGCCAAAATCTGCCTGCCAGAAGTCCAAGGTGGTAGTACTGCTGACTCTTCTCTTTACTTCTCCAACAACTGCGAACTCCATCATTTAATGATTGCTGTGTGCAAGATAGCCCCTAATTGTTACACCACCCACAAGTCCCTCTCTGTTGACAAACAGCAGGTCCAGCAGGGCTCCTTCCCTATCTGGCTCCCTCACAAGTTGTGTCCAGACACTCTAGGAACCTCTGGGACTGCTTCCTCTCTGATGTGTTTCATTTCCAGCAGACATTAGGGAAGATTTAGTCACCCATGAGAATAATGGCTGGTAATCGTGAGACTTCACCCAAGTGTCTAAAGAATTATATACTTGTCTCTTCATCCTGGTCTATAACAGACTCCCACCACGATGTCTGCCTTGTTGGCCTTCCCCCTGATTCTTACCCACAAAAAAATCAACTGTCTTGTCACCATCATTAAGCTCAAGACAGTCAAAATGCTGCATGACATACAGGTCCACTGCACCACCTCTTCTTCCTTGCTTAATCCTTCTGAAGAGTTTGTAGCTAGTGGTTATTACACTCCAGTTGTGTGGCCATTATATCATAGTTTTCCTAATGACTTCCAGATCCTCCTGTTTGTTCCTCATGCCATGTGCATTAGTACAAATGCACTTCAGTTGGTTTAAAGTCTTGCCATATCTTTGTAGGGAGAAGTCCTAATTCCTACCTGACTGCTCATAGGTCGTCCCGTTGTTACTAATCAATATCCATTGTGTCTTTGTTGCTGTGTGGGTTTCCGTTCCCTAGCTAACTGATACGGCAGACCAAAAGACCTTGCCAGCATACCATCCTTCAAATATTGGTGTGCTGCCCTCAGGCTTATTTCTAACAGGGTTTGCGTCTTCTCTCTATCAAATGTAGTTTAAAGCCCTTTCAGTGAGCCCTGCTAATCCTTCTCACCTTTTAAGGCAGGTGTATCCCAAATGTTTCCAGCAGGCTTGGTGTCCTGTAAAACAGGCCATACTTAAAGAGCTCAAAGTCCTGCTGGTGACACCAGGCTTGGAGCCAGGCATTTATTGTTGGCTCTTTCTGTTTATTCCCTCATCACTCCCTGTAACCAGAGGTAGAGAGGATAACACTAGTTGTGCTCCTGACCTCTTAACCCAAGGCTCTGAAGCTTCTCTTTATTGCCCTTGGACTTCCTGTTGAATGTTGGGCCTTCTGCTCCCTTCAGAACTTAGTCACCTTTGACAATGACCCATCTTTTTACTGAATGTGTTTTGATGCAGGGAGTAGAGGCCAGCTAAACCGCAGCAGCTTCTCCTTGCCTTGTACTTATTTTTAAAGGGCAACATGGAAGGTAGGGTGGTTACTGGGGAGACTTGCCTGTGGTACCTGTGCTCCAGGCAGGAACTTGTTGTCATTGGCAGCTATCCTCTAAAGCACCAAGTTCCGTCAGGCAAAGAGAGTAAACAGTTCTCTATATCATGAGCTCTGTCTCTTGGGCTTGTCTCACAGGGGGCAGGGTGTGATGCCAAAAGTCTCTCGCTCTCTCACATTCCCTGTTTATTCACAACTTTCCTCCTCTCAGAACTCCTCTGCCTGAGCACACCTCCCACAGGTGTGCTCACTGTTGCTATCTGACCTAGGCAAGATACCAATGTTACCACCAAAACTGGGTGGTAACATTGGAGGTCCATCTGAAAAGCAGCAACAGACCTGGGGCTTGCAGGGCTCAGTGATGCCATGGTCTTCTGCCAGGTGGATAGCATCTCTCCCTGTTCAAGATAGCCAAGCTTCACTATCTTCCTTGTTGGTCCTTCTGTGTGAGATGATGTGCCATGCCCTGTCGCCCCTGACTGACATTCTATGCCCTGTTTGCTTGCTCAGTGTGCAGCAACCTGGTCAGGAACTCCCTAAGATCTTCTTTCAAAAGTGTGGTTGTGGGAATGCCCACATCTTATCAGCCTGTCCCAGGAAAAATGGCATCTCCTGATGAGTGTCTCTGCTTCCCTGACCTGTCCCTACCAAGGAAAGCCTTTGGAAAAACCCTTGTACACCAACACTCACCTCTTTGCTACTGCCTGGGCTGGTTCTGAAGCAGCTGCTCATGGTGACTGGCTGTACAAATTCTCTTCTTTCCTTCTTTACCCACTTCTTCCTATCTGTTCACATGTCAGAGGTCAAGTAAGTAGAAATCTTCTGAAAAGGCTTGTCTGCAAAAAGGGGAATCTTCCTGCCTCCCTGAAGGGCAATTCAACTTGCTTCAAATTGTAGAATTCCCAGTAGATGCTAAGAGTATCCTTGTAGTGATGCAACTTCTGCTGATGCAAAACACAAAACTGACACAATTATAAGACATAGATACAGATGTTTCTGATATTGAAATAATGCCAGATGAAAACCTGGGACAAAAGCCTCTTGCAGAAAGCGCCCTTCCTTTTGACTGAATACTTTTGGAAACTGCCTTCATTATGATGCGAGGTGACATGCAATAGGCTTTCCTCTCAAAGAAACTCTGTTAAGGATTGCCACTTGTAGGAAAATCCATTTAAAAGTGGAGGCTGGGTTAAACTGTATAGTAGGTCAAATCACACAGGTTAGAGAAATAAAGAGATGTTTCAGCCCAATGATTTTCTGGAAAGTTAAGCAACAACAAAAAATTCCATGAATACAAATGTACAAGGACCAGAAAAATGAAAAACTGCCAGAAGATGGTGAGAAAGATCTACAAGCACTTCTGCATTCCAGGCTCAACTAATCAGAAGCAGATCTTTAGTCCTGGGAAGAATGATTAGTTCTCAGAAAATAAATATGCCATCTAGACTGGATATATCTATAGAGAGATATTGCAAGGTACTTCCATCTAGACTGTCCCTAGATTATTCCACTGTTTTCAAGACTGCCCTGCAGCCTAGAAGTATAGCTATTGAGTTTTCCATCAACAATGTGTCACAATCTGGGAAAATTTCCAGATGTGATGGGACTCAGATTGTTCAGTCTCAGAATTAGGATATAGTGTCAAATGCATGTGTCAGCTTTTATTGCACTTGCACAACTTACACACACAAGAGTAAGGGAGGGGGGAGAGAGAGAGAGAGAGTGAGAAAAGGGGTGGGAGAGAGAGGAAAGAGACAGGAGAAAGAAATACCACCCTGGTGGTACTCCAAAAGGGATTGGTGCTCTGAAGGTCCATTGACAGAGTGGGTGGGTGGATGTCCCAAACATGAAGTCACATGGGACCCCTTTATAGTCCTCCTTATAAGAAAACAACAAAGGTGCTTTCCACTTGTAGTGGGCAGAAGACAAACAGGTACTTTCCAACTTTCCACCTGTGGTTTTCTGTACCCATCATGCCTATCTCCATGGTGTGTGGTAGGTGCAAAGCTTGCATGGGCCCTGCAAGCCATGCTATCACTTAAGGCCTAGGCATGTTGCTTCTCCAAGTCCAGCAGAACAGTATCCACACACTCATCCTGCATCCTCAGGATTGGCCTTCACTGTCCAGTCGGTGCAATGCATGCTTAGTGCTGTCCTGGGCCCAAGCTCATGCATGGGGTCTGGCCTCATTTCAGGGAAGATACATAAACAATGGTCTACAAAAACAGGATGTTCATCTCACAGTTCTTGGAACTCAGTTCAAAACAAGAGTTTCACAGTAAAGTTGTGATAGGTGTTGGGACAGGCGTTGTTCCCAGTGTTGGGACATTCTTGTTTATCTAAACACCTCAGTCTCTGACACAGTGAGGTCAGATTGGTACAGTAAAGGAGTGCAGAAGAATCTAGTCTCTTTCTGTTTTGTCAAAGCCCAGTGCACAACTCCTCATATTATGGATGTCAAAAGATATATGAAGACAAACTAGGGCTCTAGCTTTATTGACTCTAATCACCCATGAACTCACAGTCATTTTGGTGTGCTTCCTCACTCTGACTTCAATAAACAGCTTTCTCTTAAATACAAGACAATTGTCCTTGTTGACCTATTAAGAGGACAAAGTACATCACAAAAGCTGTTTTGCAGTAGTCAGGTGAAAATGTAGAGTAGATGTACTGGTTTGAAAATAGTTTATTTTCTGGGGTTTCCTGTGATGACTTTCTGCTCACCATTTTTTATTTCAGATTGTGACATTTCAGCTGTATGCTTTTCCTTTTTGCTGAAAAGTACTTGGAAGCCAACATTCACTGCATGTCACAAAATGAAAACAAAATCTGGAAATAGTATGCTGCAGGTTATTTACAGATTGCTGCTAATTTAATCACAAACCTCTGTGACTATCATAATTTCCCTTGATGAGAGCATCACAGAATTATATTTTGTAAAGAAGGGGAGAAATAGACACCATCCATGTATAACAGCACCAGTTAATTTATCTGTGACGGGAAGAGGCAAGGTATTTGAGTCAGTACATTAGACCAACTTCTGCATTGCATCTAAGACTTTTAATAGCCATTAAATCCCCCTGGCATTTCATTTTTAGCCCTGTTGACCAGGCAGGATACATTGTAATCATTTTACTTAGTCACCTCATGAATTCTTCATATGTAATGAGTATTTGAAGTACAGTAAAACATATCTTGGAGTTCAGCACATGTACCAGGTTACTCATGTGTTTCATGGATTGTAAGAAAGTTTCCAATTATGACAGTCAATATTCTGGGAGATTTGGTGTATCTCCTCTCCTTTTAGATCTGATACAAAACATCTGTTACTCTACTTAGGACTACATAGGTCTAGGGGGAATAGAATGAGGCTGGAGGTGGGGAGATTTAGGCTGGACATGAGGAGGAAGTTCTTCACCATGAGAGTGGTGAAGCCCTGGAATGGGTTATCCAGGGAGATGGTTGAGGCCCCGTCCCTGGAGGTGTTTAAGACCAGGCTGGATGAGGCTCTGGGCAGCCTGATCTAGTGTGGGGTGTCCCTGCCCATGGCAGGGGGGTTGGAACTAGATGATCCTTGTGGTGCCTTCCAACCCTGACTGATACTATGATACTATACTATGATACTTAGCATAATTCCTTTCTAACAAACAGAGGTGAATTAATAATTTCCAGAAAAGCTGGAAAAGGAATGTTGCATAGATGAGGGTTAGCCATTGCAGGCTGCAGTTTGTGATGATGAGAGTCCTAGTGTATACATGTATTCTTGTCAGTTTGCTGGTGCGGTAAAGCACAAAAGTAATTGGAAACCTGCTCTTTCTTATTCATGTCATCCAGTCTCTTACTACACCAATCTTCCAGTTAAAACTTAACAGTGGCTTCTGGCAAAAAAAAGTCTTAATTATATTTATGTCTTGTGCTCTGCATTCATAGTACCTCAGCTTTTGAAACCCCACTACTGTTGCACTGGGTTTGCATGGCAAGATTTTGATAATGGGAAGATCTAGAGGGGTGTCTTCTGGACCCATGTTGATCAAGTCTGTTTCTGAAAGACTATGCCCTGTGGAATGGTGCTGTGCTAGAGCAGTTCATGTAGAACTGCAGCCCATGGGGAGGACTCACATTGGAGAAGTTTGTGAAAGTGTTGCCCATGAGAGGAATCCTGTGGCGACATGGACATGGCCTGCACAACACAGTTCCAAATGAAGACACGACTCCACAACACAGTTTCAAGCAAAGACATTTATCGGGTTACACAGATAACTTGTATATGCTTCTACACAAACCTAATGCAGTGTTGTCACACTCTAATTGGTTGTCTTTCTATTAATATCTGCTCAAACGCGGCATACAATTGGTTAATGCTAACAAACAAGTCATTCAAACACTTCTCAACATGTCCAGCCAAATTCTGAATGGTCTCTCTCAGTTCCTGATAAGGTATATATTCCTAACTCCAGGACAGAACATAGACTCCTCAAAGGTGCTCGAAAACAGACCATCCCCTACAGGATCCCACACTGGAGCAGTGTGAAGTGCAAGAAGTGGTACAGGCAGTGTGTGATGAATATGAGCAGAGAGATCACAACTCTCTTTCCCCATTCCTCTACACTGTTCGTGGGGAGGAGGTAGAGAAGTTGGGAAGAAGGGAGGGTTTGAGAAAGATATTTTAAGATTTATTTTTTATTTTCTCATTATCCTGCTCTGATTTGATTGGCAATAGATTAAGTTAATATCCTGGAGTCACATTTGCTTTGCTCTTGATGGTAATTGCTGGGCCAAGGACATGAAACTGTTGGAGCAAGTCCAGAACAGAGCCACAAGGATGGCTGAAGGGGTGGATCACCTCTGCTATGAGAACAGGCTGAGGGAGCTGGGTTGTTCAATCTGAAAAGAGAGGACTCTGGTGTGGGGAAAGGGGGGGGGGGGGCGTGGAGAACTTGCAGCTGCCTTCCAATACCTGAAGGGAGCCTATAGGAAAGCTGGAGAGGGACTGACTAGTGACATAGTTTTAAGATATGGAAGAGTAGGTTTAGTCAGGATTTTAGGAAGAAGTTTTCAGTATGATGGTGGTGAGATTCTTGAATAGGTTGCCTGGAGAGGTTGTGGATGCTCCCTGCCTTGAGGTGCTTAAGGCCAAATTGGATGAGGCTTTGGGCAAGCAATTCTAGTTGAGAGGCAGCCCTGCTTATGGCAGACAGAATAGATTAGATGATTTCTGATAAAGTAAATGATCTCTGAGGTCTCTTCCAACCTAAGCTGTTCTACAATTCCGTGATCCCTGTGTCCTTACCTTGATACCTTTGGTATATTTTCTGCCCCACTGTTTATTTGAGGAGAGGGAGTGCTAGAGTGGCTTGATGGGCACCTGGTCTCCAGCCAGGCTTAAGCCATCACACTCTGCTTTTGTGAACATGTTTAGTTCCTAGGTCTTTATGCATACAGCTATCTGTCATTGAATTTAAGTCAATTGACTTTATTCTGTGCAGTCTTTCCACTAGTCTGTGCTTTTCCTGGTCTTTGCCTCCTCTTGCAATATTCACTGCCTGTTGCAAAATGTGACCATGAGATGACTGAATTTTCAGTACACAGTCAAGCTAAGAGGAGTAGCAAGAAGACCTCCACTCTGGACATCAGGAAGGCAGACTTCAGGTTACTCAAGGAACTAACTCAGAAGGTTCCTTGGGAAACAGCCTTAAAAATTAAAGGGGTCCAGGAGAGCTGGACCTGCTTCAAGAAGAACTCTTGAGGTGCAGGAACAGGCTGTGCCAGTGTCCCGGAAGATGAGCCGCCGGGGCAGACGGCCAGCCTGGATGGGTAATGACCTCTTAATAGAACTAAGGGAAAAAAAGAGGGTGTATCATCTTTGGAAGAAAGGGGAGGCAACGTACGGAATGTTTAGGGATGTTGCTAGGACATGCAGGAAGAAAATTAGGGAGGCAAAAGCCCATTTAGAACTTAGACTGGCCTCTGCTGTGAAGGACAACAAAAAGTCCTTCTATAAATACATCAATAGCAAGAAGAAGGGCAAGGACAAACTCCACTCCTTGGTTGACACGGAGGGGAACGTTGTAACAAAGGATGAGGAAAAGGCAGAGGTACTTAACACCTTCTTTGCCTCAATCTATCCTAGCATGGCAGAACATCTTCCAGACAGCTGGCCTGCAGAGCTGGCAGAAGGAGCCAGGGAGCTGCACAGTTTCCCGCTGCTCCAGGAGGTAGGTAGAGATCTTCTGAGCTGCTTGGACCCCCACAAGGCCATGGGACCGGATGGTATCCATCCTAGGGTGCTGACAGAGCTGGCAGATGAGCTGTCCAAGCCATCCTCCATCATTTTTCAGCAGTCCTGGCTCACTGGAGAGGTCCCAGAAGACTGGAAGCTGGCCAGCGTGGTGCCCATCCACAAGAAGGGCCGGTTGGACGAGCCAGGGAATTATAGGCCTGTCAGCCTGACCTCAGTGCCAGGCAAGATTAAGGAACAGGTCATCTTGAGTGCAATCACACAGCACTTACAGGATGCCCAAGGTATCAGGCCCAGCCAGCATGGATTTAGGAAGGGCAGGTCCTGCCTCACCAACCTGATCTCCTTCTATGTGATCAGGTGACCCGCCTGGTGGATGTGGGGAGGCCTGTGGATGTAGTCTACCTGGACCTCAGCAAGGCCTTTGACACTGTCCCCAACAGCAAACTCCTGGCCAAGCTGGTAGCCCATGGCTTGGACAGGAGCACACTGTGTTGGATTAGGAACTGTCTGGAGGGCCGAGCCCAGAGAGTGGTGGTGAATGGTGCCACATCCAGCTGGCAGCCAGTCACTAGTGGTGTGCCCCAAGGATCGGTGCTGGGCCCCATGCTCTTCAACATCTTTATGGATGATCTGGATGAGGACATTGAGTCCATCATCAGTAAATGTGCGGATCACACCAAGCTGGGGGCAGGAGTTGATCTGCTGGAGGGCAGAGAGGCTTTGCAGAGGGACCTCGACAGGCTGGACAGATGGGCAGAATCCAACGGCATGAGATTGAACACATCCAAGTGCCGGGTCCTGCACATTGGCCACAGCAACCCCATGCAGTGCTACAGGCTGGGGTCAGAGTGGCTGGAGAGCGGCCAGGCAGAGAGGGCCTGGGGGTACTGGTAGATGGTAGGCTGAACATGAGCCTGCAGTGTGCCCAGGCAGCCAAGAGGGCCAATGGCATCCTGGCCTGCATCGGGAACAGTGTGGCCAGCAGGAGCAGGGAGGTCATTCTCCCCCTGTACACTGCACTGGACTCCTTGAGTCCTGTGTCCAGTTCTGGGCCCCTCAGTTTAGGAAGGATGTTGACTTGCTGGAACATGTCCAGAGAAGGGCAACAAAGTTGGTGAGGGGGTTGGAACACAAGCCCTATGAGGAGAGGCTGAGGGAGCTGGGGTTGCTTGTCCTGGAGAAGAGGAGACTGAGGGGTGACCTTCTTGTTCTCTACAACTACCTGAAGGGTGGTTGTAGACAGGTGGAGTTTGTTCTCTTCTCCCAGGCAGCCAGCACCAGAACAAGAGGATACAGTCTCAAGCTGTGCCAGGGGAGGTTTAGACTGGATCTTAGGAAGAAGTTCTATACAGAGAGAGTGATTGCCCATTGGAATGGGCTGCCCGTGGAGGTGGTGGAGTCACCATCATTGGAGGTGTTCAGGAGGAGACTGGATGGGTGCTTGGTGCCATGGTCTAGTTGTTTAGGTGGGTTGGATTGGTTGATGGGCTGGATGCGATGATCTTGAAGGTCTCTTCCAACCTGGTTTATTCTATTGTATATGATTGTATATTGTATTCCATTGTATTGTAAAACATCTCTCCATGCTGCACTGAAACATTAGCTTAGGTTAGTCAGTGGGAATTCCCTCTAAGCATGGCATAACTGTTACTGCAGCTGTTTATGCCACATGTTCACCAGTTGCAGGTAGTAGATCTTCTGTCTCTGTACACATATTCAAATTAATTAGTGGAATTTCCAAAGACAAAAATAGACACAGCAGACACAATATTTTCTTTTTATTTTCTTTCCAGGAAAGAAAAGCCTGAATCTACTTTTTAGTGGTTTTCAAGGACTGTGAAATGTCTTACATCTACCATTTAGTTCAAGTGAGGAACATAGTTATTTAGAATAAATTAGGCCACCACACAAATGAGCCCATTACAAGAGTCAATGTTAGGAAAAGCTTGCTGCCACATGAGCACTGCACAGTAGTTGCAGTGCAGTCCCATTCTGATGCAGTACTTGTAGGCATTTGAAAGTTTGTTCCTCTTGTTTAAGTATAGATAACAGGATGTGCTGTTATAAATCAGTGTTTGTATGATTAATTTTGTTTCCATGAAGTTACATCTGAGCTCGCAAAGATGCTGAGGTATAATAGTTGCAGTTTTATTGGTAGTGACAAAGGGAGAAGGGCAATTCCTGTATCCTGAAAGAAGGGTCCAAGGGGTATTATTCTGCTGTATTCCTGGATGCTGTTGCAGTGCAGAAGAACAGAAATGCAAGATGGAAATGAACATTGGGCACACTGCCTAGCAGAAGTCCTTTGTTAACGGAAGATCAATGCTTCAGGTTTTCCTTTTTCAAAGAAGAACCCAATCTTAGGGCTTTCTTCTAAGAATCATTCATATCTTTCATAACCATAGCAACAATGATTACTAACTTCAACCAAATATGTTCTTACCAGTCATTTTCTCTTTTGTCTGTTCTCAATTTCCTTCACCAACAAATTAGAGCCATGAGAAAACCGACTGTAGTAATGAGGATTCTCCAGCTGGACCCTCACTAGTCTCATTAACGTCTAAGATGGGCAAGACCATCATTGTCTCTAAGTTGTCAAATATTTATTTCCATATTCTTTTTCTCATAATGTTACCAGAGATACTGAAGTGTAAGCAGCCTCCATAGCAGAAACACCAGAGAGGGCCTGGCATGATTATGCAGTAGAAAATATATTTGGACTTCAACAGACCATATTGTCTTTTCTGATGGCCTCCTACACCAAATGATATCCATTTTTAGATGTCAAGGTCACTGCTGGAAAATAAATCCTTGAACAGCTACTTAAAAATAGTGGTGAGCTTTGTGTGGTGGTGTCCATAACAGTTTTGAGGTGAGAAATTGCTGCAATGTGTGACTAGCAAAGAGGAAATCTTCACTTTTTCATGCCCTCACTCAGTGATATGAGGTAATATTCACTTTATCTGCTGTCATTCACTAGATGTCTTAGCTGGGCCATTTATCAATAAACTGATGATAAAAGAAAGAGGGATATATAAGAAAGAAATTACTTCTCTTTTTCTTCACTTACTAACATCCTGTGGTAGTTTTAGGATATGCCTTTAAAATTTTTTCACATATCTTAGAAAGTAGTAAAATGTAAATAAATCACTGTTGGGTGTAAAAAGGAAAATAATGATAGTTCTAAACAACCCCCACTGGAAAGATAACAGACTTAAGCTAGTAATGTAAATAACTTCTCCCTCTTCTTATTTCCTCAGGCTGGGAGGTACTAACTGGCTTCTGCTTGATTTGGCTGCATCATTTTGGCTAAGTTCTAACTTCTCTGCTCTGTCTCTTGTCCCTTTTATGTACAGGGGGATATGGGGAGGCAGGGAAGGAGAAGCTGTTAGCTTCCCCTGATCTTTGTCCAGGGGAGTCCTTGTGATGCTTATTAATTGTAAATATTGTAAACAGTGTATATTTTGTACATACTCATTGCATTTTATTGTAGATTGTAGTTTTGCTTGCAAATGCAGCTTTCATTTGCTTCCAGCTGAGCTGGTCTGGCAAATTTAATGTTGGGGGAGGGAATTTCCAACCCACCACACATCCCATGGCATTACATATTTTATAGTTTTTGCTATTGCTGTAAAGAATGAAATCTTGAGAAAGGTTTCCATCAGTCCATGTAAAAAAGTTTTTCATTCTTATCTGCAATGAATGTCAGTTGCTGACCTTCCAAAAGCTAGGAATGAAGAATTTTCCCAACTATCGAGTGGAAACTATATATACCAGAAAAAAATGAAAGTCAGCCAATCTCTGGGAGATGAGATTTCATATTTATTTTTAATTATATACACATGTATTGAAGTGAGATCAAACATTTGCACACTTTTTTCTTGTCAGCAGTAATTGTATATAAGAAAACCACACTTACCAAACTTGTACAAAACAAAGTGTTGATCTGATTAGATAAAATGGACCAGGCCCATTATTATTCCAGTAGGCCTCACTGTTGAAATTATAGTAGAACAAAAATATATTTACTTACTTTGTTTTAAAAGTGAGGTTACATATAAAAATTCTGTATTATCTTACTCTTACATTTTTTATCACTGGCAGATTTTTGTGCTGGTCTAAGTTGAGTCTGGAATTTTCCATTTTTGTATTCTATTACAGTTTATTCCTCATCTCTTTGCCCTCTTTGCTATACAAAAAAAAAATTTCACTAGAAGTCACTTCACACTTGTGTTGGTTTATTCAGGTACAGTGTTTAGGGTACTGTATTATAGGTAAGATCAAAATCAGTCTCAAAATCCTAGTAAACAGAGAAATAAATGAGATCATGAAGGTGATTTTGTAATATTTTCATTAAAATATAGTCTAAGGTATATACAAAAAAAAAATTTCACTAGAAGTCACTTCACACTTGTGTTGGTTTATTCAGGTACAGTGTTTAGGGTACTGTATTATAGGTAAGATCAAAATCAGTCTCAAAATCCTAGTAAACAGAGAAATAAATGAGATCATGAAGGTGATTTTGTAATATTTTCATTAAAATATAGTCTAAGGTAGCCTTAGCTAGCATTGTATCTTACTGCTTCTATGAGCTCCAAAATTAATATTTCTGTACTAGTTTGTTTATTGTTCTGTTTGCCAGTCTCTCACTGCTCCCTCACCTACCCCTGTAAGACAAGGCATGCTCTGTTTATTGGCCACAAGTACAAATGTGTGGCATGGCCTCCACTGTTACAGGTACATTCTGTTTAATCTGGGCCAGATATGTCTCACCTGAACTGCTGTTTTGAAGCTATTCTTGCCATATCCTGTTGCACAGCTACAACTGGAAAATATTTGGGAAGTGAACATTGGTGAAGTGGGAAGTGGGAAGTGAACAGGGAGGTGCCAACAATTAAATAGTATCAATAAGTTTTCATCCCTAGAAACAGCCAAAGACTTGGTATGGACCATTCTGCCTACACAGTGCCACGAGAAGTTGAGATTCAAGCACATTCCTTAGAAAACCATGGACCTAGTTTACAAGTTCTTACAATACTTAGTGATTTATATAGGTGTTTGTGGTAGTGAGAAAAGTTCATTTCTACCCACCAAACCACAGCTAACTCAGTCAGAGAAGCAAAATGTAAAAGAGATGTACTTTTACAAGCAGAATGAAATGCAATGAATGTATACATAATATACAGTATTTACAGTATTGTGATAGCATCCATGGAAATGTCTATGGATCTCTCACAAGCCCATTTGTAGGTTGCATCTATGCCTTGGTGTCCTGACGAATTGTGAGCCCACCGAGCTAAGAATATCTCACCTCAGTGTTTCCAGTCGAGACCAAGATCAGAGTCCACGTCTACTTGAGAAACTCCTGCAGGTAAATCTGCCTGATGGTTGTACTGCTGTTCCTCAGTAGTTTTGCTCTTCGGAATGTGAGTATCAATGTGTCTCACCTTCACTGGAATTCTCTCGATTTGATCAGCAATGTCCTGCCACAGATCAAATAGGTTTTTCTTTTCTCTGCCAACCATTCTTTTTCCAGTCCTTTAGCCAATCCCACAGAGCATTGGCTACCATCCATGAGTCAGTGTAGAGATAAAGCTTTGGCCATCTCTCATGCTCAGCTATATCAAAGCTGGACAGCTAGCTGGACAGCTTTCACCTCTGCAAATTGACTGGATTCTCCTTCTCCATCCTTTGCTGCTGCACCTCAGGATGTTGGACTCCACACTGCAGACTTCCACCTTTGCCACCTTTCCACCCACTAGGGTGCTGACAGAGCTGGCAGATGAGCTGTCCAAGCCATTCTCCATCATTTTTCAGCAGTCCTGGCTCACTGGAGAGGTCCCAGAAGACTGGAAGCTAGCCAACGTGGTGCCCATCCACAACAAGGGCCAGTTGGACGAGCCAGGGAATTTTAGGCCTGTCAGCCTGACCTCAGTGCCAGGCAAGATTATGGAACAGGTCATCTTGAGTGTGATCACACAGCACTTACAGGATGACCAGGGGCTCAGGTCTAGCCAGCATGGATTTAGGAAGGGCAGGTCCTGCCTGACCAACCTGATCTCCTTCTATGATCAGGTGACCCGCCTGGTGGATGTGGGGAGGGCTGTGGATGTGGTCTACCTGGACCTCAGCAAGGCCTTTGACACTGTCCCCCACAGCAAACTCCTGGCCAAGCTGGCAGCCCATGGCGAGGACAGGAGCACACTGCGTTGGGTTAGGAACTGTCTGGAGGACCGAGCCCAGAGAGTGGTGGTGAATGGGTGCCACATCCAGCTGGTGGCCAGTCACTAGTGGTGTGCCCCAAGGATCAGTGCTGGACCCCATGCTCTTTAACATCTTTATTGATGATCTGGATGAGGACATTGAGTCCATCATCAGTAAATGTGCGGATCACACCAAGCTGGGGGCAGGAGTTGATCTGCTGGAGGGCAGAGAGGCTTTGCAGAGGGACCTCGACAGGCTGGACAGATGGGCAGAATCCAATGGCATGAGATTGAACACATCCAAGTGCCAGGTTCTGCACATTGGCCACAGCAACCCCATGCAGTGCTACAGGCTGGGGTCAGAGTGGCTGGAGAGCGGCCAGGCAGAGAGGGACCTGGGGGTGCTGGTTGATGGTAGGCAGAACAGGAGCCTGCAGTGTGCCCAGGCAGCCAAGAGGGCCAATGGCATCCTGGCCTGCATCGGGAACAGTGTGGCCAGCAGGAGCAGGGAGGTCATTCTGCCCTTGTATACAGCACTGGTTAGGCCACAGCTTGAGTCCTGTGTCCAGTTCTGGGCCCCTCAGTTTAAGAAGGATGTTGTCTTGCTGGAAAATGTCCAGAGAAGGGCAACAAAGTTGGTGAGGGGGTTGGAACACAAGCCCTGTGAGGAGAGGCTGAGGGAGCTGGGGTTGCTTGTCCTGGAGAAGAGGAGACTGAGGGGTGACCTTCTTGCTCTCTACAACTACCTGAAGGGAGGTTTGTAGACAGGTGGAGTTTGTTCTCTTCTCCCAGGCAGCCAGCACCAGAACAAGAAGACCCAGTCTCAGGCTGTGCCAGGGGAGGTTTAGGCTGGATGTTAGGAAGAAATTCTATACAGAGAGAGTGATTGCCCATTGGAATGGTCTGCCCAGGGAGGTGGTGGAGTCACCATCATTGGAGGTATTCAGGAGGAGATTTGATGGGGTACTGGGTGCCATGATCTAGTTGTTTAGGTGGATTGGATTGGTTGATAGGTTGGACACGATGATCTTGAAGGTCTCTTCCAACCTGGATTTATTGTATTGTATTGCTTGTTCCCGACAAGACGACAGGAACCATCTGTGAACAAAACATATTTCTTCTCATCATCAGAAAGGTCATTTTAAGGAGGAGGTTCCTCAGCACGAGTTACTGCCACAGTGTTTTACATCTACTTTACAATATGGCACATACTGTCAACATGTAGTACATTTATATGGGGCATATTTGTCCTCTTATCTTAATTCCTCTCATGTCTTTTAGTGTTTATTATTTGGACTGTGGGACATGAAATCTGGTGAAAATTGTGTATAACTTCTTGTAATGAAAAACAGTAAACTAAAATACTTTCAGACTTGCTTATAGAAAATGGAGATACAAACTACAGTGTCCTAATTAACTGTTGCTTTCAACAGATAGCAGGAAAACACTAAACATTCAGGAAGTATTTAAAGTGCATTAACCTATAGAACTACTTTTAATACTTTGGAAATTAATCAGCAAGTTAAAATTCAGAACTTCTATCTAGAGGCATGATGACATGATCACCAGAAGAATATTTTAAAATATAAATTAACTATAATTGTCATGGGTTTGGTCTAAATCTCTTGCTGTTGTTCAAACCATCCTGCCTCATGCCAGCTTCAAAATTAAAATGCTGACTGGAGGAAAGTATTATGGGGGGGTTGAAGTTCAGATTGTAACATGAGAGGTTTCCAGTTCTGGTTGCTGCTTTTCAGTTCTGGGTTTTGGTTGTCGACTCTTTCCCTTTGGGATGATGGTGGGAGGGGGTGGGGGTAGGTATTTATCTTCCTGGCTTCTGGGTGCTGCTACTTTCTGCTGTGATATTTCTGTAATTAGGTTAAGGTAATAGTGTTTTATGTTATCTTGTTTATATCAAACTCTTTTTATCTCAACTTCTTATCTCAACCCAGAGGTTGGGGTTTTTTTACATGTGTCTTACTTTTCCCTCACTTTTGTGTTGCAGGGGAAACAGACGGGTTCACCCATTGTGGTGTGTTAAAGCGTTACAATAGCCCATATTGATTCTTTATTAATTAAAAATTATTTAAATGTCTACAAAGGGTTTTGACTAAGAACTTGCAGATTTGACCTACAGAAAACAATGACTTTCAATGAGAAACACAAACTTCAGTTGGGGCTTTAAAATTTTTTTGTATATATTTTGACTGCTTTGTAGATATGTGTAAAGCAGATCTTGAAAACAGCTGGTAAACAGATACAGATTAAAAGTAGGGACAATTTTTCATGAGGGACTATTTACAAAGGCAGGTAGCAATAGGACAGAGAAATAGTTTTAAATTAGAGAAGGGTAGAATTAGATTGGACATTAGGAAGAACTTCTTTACTATGAGGGTGGTGGAACCTTGGAACATGTTTCCCAGGGAAATGGTGGAGGCCCCATGCTGGAGACATTCAAGGTCAGACTTGATGGGGCTCTGAGCAACCTGATCTAGTTGAGGATAACCCTGCTTCCGGCCACATGAACTCTAGAGGTCCCTACTAAGACAATGCTTCCTATGATTCTGTGAAGTAAGAGGCTTGATTCACTTTATTTGTTGTTTTGGTAACAGGAATCATCACCCATTACAGGCATTTTCACTGACAGCAAGGTATCCTCTATTCATAGTATATTTGACAAAGGAAAGTCAAGAAAGAGAATATATATGAAAACTCATTCTTCTCCTTTCCTGATGATGGGACCTGTTCATGTAGCTTGCAAGGTCAACAGTGTATTTTCCTAGGACAAGTTATTCTTGAACTTGTTTTCTTAGAAATAACAAATTAGATCTATTTTTTGAGATAAACATATGCACATAGACAAGTCTGCATAAGATGTCTTCACATAAAAAGAGACAAAATTGCTACAGATGAAGCATACTCATCAGGAATAAGCAATGTATTAAAATACAGACTACAACAAGAAATTAGTGACTCTGCAACTCTGTGAAGGAAGAGTATGTTAGATACCTTATAGAAGGAAAGGAAATGGACCAACAAATTTGACTGATTGATGGAGCTTCTGAATAGGTGCAAAAACTGAGAAAGGAAAATATTATGCCAAATTTTGGTGATGTTTCTGTGTTTCACTGGTGCAAGGAATCTGCACAAATCTTACATGCTGTATAGAGTGATTACTAAATTACTGCTATGTAGTTGAACTCCAAGTATTTGAAACTAACTTTTTTTTCCTGATGACTTGTTGTTGATGATGAATTTTCACTGTATGCTTTAATATACATGAAATTTGAGACCCAAAATCTTTCTATAATGGGAAATTTTCCTCCATGGCCAGACCATTCACAGGTCTACCAAACCAGTACTATTCCTATAATTTGATCTATGGGGTCAACATTGTGAACCGTGTTTTCAGTGCTGTTGCTCCTAGATGTACAGCATCTTGAATGTCATGCATCTAGAAACAAAATTTCAACACAAAACCCCCTTAATTGATTAGAGCCACAATGTCATTTTCCTAAGTACTCCACCCTTTTGAATGCACAAAGAGTGCACTACTTCAGCAGTGTACCCAAGTTTTATATATATGAGCATACTCTGTCATGTTTTGCTGCTCATTTTGTTGTCAAATTCTCAACAAAGGAAGAGATTGCTAATTGCAAATCCTCTAGCTGACCTTAGAAAAACCAACTCTAAATACAACTTAAACTACAAGTTAGATGAGCCACACCTAAAATTTGTAATAGAAAACTTCAAGTACAATTCAGAGAAAGAGTATTTTTACTACATTTTACAGACCAAACAAAGTATGCAGTGCACACCTGCCTCTCAGTATTAATTCTCAAGTTACAATGAGTTTAGAAAAGTGCTATTTCTTGACTTGGAAGGAGGTTAAAACACTTGACTGGAAGATGATTCACTTCAAAGTATTTAGCAATGTTCATGCTTTTAGGAGTATATATAACACTGCTAGTTTTGATTGGTAGTTTACATAGCAGTTGTGGGAATCCAATCATACACAGAAAGAAGTCTGAATGAGTGTTTAACAAGATGGGCCATTTTGTTATTTTTCTTCTAAAATGTTAGCTGAAATAGGAACTTAAAAGTACAGATATGCTGTTGTACTGAATGGTCAAACCGTAACCCAAATAATGGGTTAAGCACCTCTGAATGTGAAAACCTGGACACTTCCTGGGGTCCAGATGGTCCTGACAAACATGTAGCATGTGTAATTAACTTTGTAACACACCAGTGAACTGTGCGCACTTCTGCCATATTTGGATACGTCCCATCCTATAGGTTCAGTTATTAGGTTTCTCTGTTACCAACAGGCATTAATGGTTTTGGGATAGTATTTAAACCAGCCGAGAAGGTAGGCAATTTGCCATGTTCTTACCCGGAGAGCAATAAGATTCAAGTGCTGCCAGAGTAGCAGCCGATGTGCCTTCCCTATCAGGCCAACTACACCTGGGCCTTGCACCTGGGCCAAGGCAGAAAGGGGAAAAATTCCAAGAGAACTGAACCCCAGAAGAGCCATGTAGCACACAAGAGAAAGAGAATGAACTGTGCATGAGAGGAGAGAGGCCCCTAGTCTTGTGTGAGCCAACAGCAACTTGAATTGTAGTCACAGCATCTGGAAAGATACTGGACAGAGGAGCAAGTAGTGAGTACCTGGCTAATCTGCCACAGAATCCCATTTGTGGGAAACTGCAGATCGCAGCACCTTTATTTCCAATTTGAATCACTGTATTGGAAATTCTTAGATCTGTATTTAAATCATTTAACTGTCCTTATATGTGGAATGTATCACTCACAACCAAATAATAGAACCTGTAAACATACTTTGTAAATAAGTATCAGTGGTGTTTGAAGATACTGCCACCAAAATATAAAATATATAAAAATATACATTATATTACAGCTGTGTGTCTTGTAACAATGTACCTGACTGCTCCACACAATGAATGAAAGTGATTGTTACAAACCCCATTTGCTATTAAAGAGGAAGGTCTTTAAATAAATATGATGTTCAACATTACCAAAGACTATTGCATACTGCAAAACATGTGATACGTCTTTATTCTGTATGCTATAGCTCCAGTGAAACAGATTGGAACAATTCTGAGTTGAAGTGACATATTATGACACTGTGATCATGATATGATACATGTGATACTGTGATTACAGACTCAGAATAAAGCCCAGAGAAAACCAATAAAAAATTTAGACCACTCCTTCTTAGGCAAGGACACTAATCATACATCGTTATCACAGAACCACGGAACAATAGGGGTTGGAAAGGACCTCTGAAGATCATATAGTCCAAGCCTCCTACTAGAGTAGGAGAAATAAATCACACAGGAACACATCCAGGAGGGTTTTGAATGCTTCCACTCAAATATTTGCCTAAACTTAACCTCCACTGATAGAAATGACTGTAGGTATAGCGGTGTTATTGATGGAACTCTTCAAAGCTATGCAGAGAAAATTGACTGTCACAGCCAGATGCAGAACTGGACTACATAGTCCTCTGCAATCCTGTATCTTATTTAAGGAAGGTGAAAAACAAATTTAATTATACCCACACATCACCAGACTTGCAAAAAGCAGTATCCATTGCTATTTTACAGGAGAGGCAAAGATAATGGAAAAAAGGCCTTGTATTACATAATTTTTCATATAATGAACAGTCTAATGCCTCTCTATTACTTTGGCTATGTTTACATGAAGAAGCTATTTAGTGCAATAGGAAAGGCTCAAAACTGGTGTAAGCAGCACAGAAAAGCTATGGAATCTCTGTCTTTGAATGTTTTCAAGGCTCAAATTCGTCAGGGACAAGCCCTGAAAACGCTGGTCTTAATTGATGGCTGAAACTGGTCTGGTCAGGAGTCTGTATTTAGGGACCATCCTTCCCACTTCTTTGATTGTCTGATCAGGAGGCTGGTGGAGTTTTTTTGCTGAGAGTCTGGCATCTGCATTATGTGCTGATTGGAGGTCTTACTTCAGATCATGTTTATTCCTGCCTACTGGACCAAATGTCGCTATCAAAGGTATGGTCTGAGGCTGTGTAAAGTTCAGTTACAGCCCTGTATTTCTATGAGAGGCTTGATGCAATTAGATGAGTGCCTGACACAGAGATTTAGTGTTAGTATCAACTGAAAGAAAGCTTTTTGACATATATAAAAAATGAAACAATGTGCAGTCAGTGGTTGAATAGAGGGATTAATTTCAGAATATCACTTTACCTCTCAAAGTACTAAAGAAGATGCAAACCATGGATATCAAACTAAATTTGAAAATTTGGCACTTAGGGCTTGCACTGTCTGTTTTCCTTGCTTGAGTCAGGAGCGATCTTGTGGAAGTCTTCCTTTGATTCTATGAAGTACTGTGTAATGTGAGTTAGACTCTTTGAGAAGACAATCAGTTTGTCAAACTGGGGGTTTGATGCAATAACAAGATTTGACTAGAAAATTGTGCCTTAGCTATGATTTTATCTCTGAATTTATTGAGGTATTTTGTTACAATTTATTATCAAGAAGAGAGGGAAGAATCGTAAAATTATATCATAGAACTCTGCTCTATTGCAGAATTTACCTGTTCTCT
The DNA here is from genome assembly GCA_015227895.2 of Colaptes auratus. Lineage (NCBI taxonomy): Eukaryota > Metazoa > Chordata > Aves > Piciformes > Picidae > Colaptes > Colaptes auratus. The sequence goes on from CM026897.1 coordinate 63,138,677, forward strand.
TGTTTGGACACATTATTTTCTTGACACTCTTCCTCATTCCTGATCATTGATGGACACAGAAATTTTTGTTACCCTAGTATCACTTAAATAAGTCTCTGAACACTTAGAAACGAACCAATAATCATCCATCTCTCTTACATACTTGTGAAAGACCTGAAACATGTAAGAGAGAAAGTCTTCTCTATCATAGTATCATAGTATCAGTCAGGGTTGGAAGGCACCACAAGGATCATCTAGTTCCACCCCCCCTGCCATGGGCAGGGACACCCCACACCAGATCAGGCTGCCCGGAGCCTCATCCAGCCTGGTTCTTAGACACCTCAAGGGATGGGGCCTCAACCACCTCCCTGGACAACCCATTCCAGGACCTCACCACCCTCACGGTGAAGAACTTCCTCCTCACATATAGCCTGAATCTCCCCACCTCCAGCTTCATTCCATTCCCCCTAGTCCTATCACTACCTGATGGCCTGAGAAGTCCTTCCCCAGCCTTCATGTAGGCCCCCTTCAGATACTGGAAGGCCACAATGAGGTCACCTTGGAGCCTTCTCTTCTCCAGACTGAACAGCCCCAACTCCTTCAGTCTGTCCTCATAGGAGAGGTGGTCCAGCCCTCTGATCATCCTCGTGGCCCTTCTCTGGACACCCTCCAGCACCTCCAGATCCCTCTTGGAATAGGGGCTCCAGAACTGGACGCAGTACTCCAGGTGGGGTCTCAGCAGAGCTGAGTAGAGGGGGAGAATCACCTCCCTTGACCTGCTGGCCACACTTCTCTTGATGCAGCCCAGCATCTGATTGGCTTTGTGGGCTGCAAGTGCACATTGAGAACTCCTGTTGAGCTTCTCGTCCACCAGCACCCCCAAGTTTCTCTCCTCAGGGCTGCTTTCCAGCCAGTCACTGCCCAGCCTGGATTTGTGCCTGGGATTGCCTCGACCTAGATGCAGGACCCTGCCCTTGGTCTTGTTGAAGCTCATGAGGTTGGCTTGTGCCCACCTCTCCAGCCTGTCAAGGTCCCTCTGGATGGCATCGTTTCCCTCCAGCATGTCTACTGCACCACACAGTTTGGTGTCATCAGCAAACTTGCTGAGGGTGCACTCAATAATACAATACAATACACCACCAGATTGGAAGAGATCCTCAAGATCATCGTGTCCAATCTATCAACCAATCCAACCCACCTAAAGACAAGACAAGACAAGACAAGACAAGACAACACAACACAAGACAACACAACACAACACACCTAAACACCTAAACCGTGGCATCAAGCACCCATCCAGTCTCCTCCTGAACACCTCCAATGAAGGTGACTCCACCACCTCCATGGGCAGCCGATTCCAATGGGCAATTACTCTCTCTGTATAGAACTTCTTCCTAAGATCCAGTCTAAACCTCCCCTGGCGCAGCGTGAGACTGTGTCCTCTTCTCCTGGTACTGGCTGACTGGGAGAAGAGAACAAACTCCACCTGTCTACAACCTGCCTTCAGATAGTTGTAGAGAACAAGAAGGTCACCCCTCAGTCTCCTCTTCTCCAGGCTAAGCAACCCCAGCTCCCTCAGCCTCTCCTCACAGGGCTTGTGTTCCAAACCCCTCACCAAACTTTGTTGCCCTTCTCTGGACATTTTCCAGCAAGACAACATCCTTCTTAAACTGAGGGGCCCAGAACTGGACACAGGACTCAAGGTGTGGCCTAACTAGTGCAGTGTACAGGGGCAGAATGACCACCCTGCTCCTGCTGGCCACACTGTTCCCGATGCAGGCCAGGATGCCATTGGCCTTCTTGGCTGCCTGGGCACACTGCAGGCTCATGTTCAGCCTACCATCAACCAGCACCCCCAGGTCCCTCTCTGCCTGGCCACTCTCCAGCCACTCTGACCCCAGCCTGTAGCACTGCATGGGGTTGCTGTGGCCAATGTGCAGAACCCGGCACTTGGATGTGTTCAATCTCATGCCGTTGGATTCTGCCCATCTGTCCAGCCTGTCGAGGTCCCTCTGCAAAGCCTCTCTGCCCTCCAGCAGATCAACCCCTGCTCCCAGCTTGGTGTGATCCGCACATTTACTGATGATGGACTCAATGCCCTCATTCGGATCATCAATAAAGACGTTGAAGAGCATGGGGCCCAGCACTGATCCTTGGGGGCACACCACTAGTGACTGGCTGCCAGCTGGATGTGGCACCATTCACCACCACTCTCTGGGCTCGGCCCTCCAGACAGTTCCTAACCCAACGCAGTGTGCTCCTGTCCTAGCCATGGGCTGCCAGCTTGGCCAGCAGTTTGCTGTGGGGGACAGTGTCAAAGGCCTTGGTGAGGTCCAGGTAGACCACATCCACAGGCCTCCCCACATCCACCAGGCGGGTCACCTGATCATAGAAGGAGATCAGGTTGGTCAGGCAGGACCTGCCCTTGCTAAAGCCATGCTGGCTAGGCCTGATCCCTTGGCCATCCTGTAAGTGCTGTGTGATTGTATTGTATTGTATTGTATTGTACTCAAGATGACCTGTTCCATAATCTTGCCTGGCACTGAGGTCAGGCTGACAGGCCTAAAATTCCCTGGCTCGTCCAACTGGCCCTTCTTGTGGATGGGCACCACGCTGGCCAGCTTCCAGTCTTCTGGGACCTCTCCAGTGAGCCAGGACTGCTGAAAAATGATGGAGAATGGCTTGGACAGCTCATCTGCCAGCTCTCTCAGCACCCTAGGATGGATACCATCCGGTCCCATGGCCTCGTGGGGGTCCAAGCAGCTCAGAAGATCTCTAACTACCTCCTGGAGCAGCGGGAAACTATGCAGCTCCCTGGCTCCTTCTGCCAGCTCTGCAGGCCAGCTGTCTGGAAGATGTTCTGCCATGCTAGGATAGATTGAGGCAAAGAAGGTGTTAAGTACCTCTGCCTTTTCCTCATCCTTTGTTACAACGTTCCCCTCCGTGTCAACCAAGGAGTGGAGTTTGTCCTTGTCCTTCTTCTTGCTATTGATGTATTTATAGAAGGACTTTTTGTTGTCCTTCACAGCAGAGGCCATCCGTCTAAGTCTAAATGGGCTTTTGCCTCCCTATTTTCTTCCTGCATGTCCTAGCAACATCCCTAAACATTCCATGGGTTGCCTCCCCTTTCTTCCAAAGATGATACACCCTCTTTTTTTCCCTTAGTTCTATTAAGAGGTCATTACCCATCCAGGCTGGCCGTCTGCCCTGGCGGCTCATCTTCCGGGACACTGGCACAGCCTGTTCCTGCACCTTCAAGAGTTCTTCCTTGAAGCAGGTCCAGCTCTCCTGGACCCCTTTATTTTTAAGGGCTGTTTCCCAAGGAACCTTCTGAGTTAGTTCCTTGAGTAACCTGAAGTCTGCCCTCCTGAATTCCAGAGTGGAGGTCTTCTTGCTACCCCTCTTGGCTTGGCTGAATACCAAAAACTCCATTATCTCATGGTCACTGGTGCCTAAACACCCTCTGACCACCACATCACCCACCAGCCCTTCCTATTGGTGAAGAGGAGGTCAAGCATAGCCTTACCCCTGGTAGGTTCATGCAGCACCTGGGATAAGAAGCTGTCCTCCATGCACTCCAGGAACCTCCTAGACTGCCTCCTCTCTGCTGTGTTGAGATCCCAGCAGATATCAGGCAGGTTGAAGTCTCCCATGAGAATGAGGTCAGGTGATCTTGAGACAGCCTTAAGCTGCCTATAGAATGCTTCATCGACATCTTCCTCCTGGGTGGTCTATAACAGACTCAAACCAGGATGTCTGCCCTCCCAGTCTTCCCTCTAATTCTCCCCCACAAGCACTCAACCTGATCACCCCTGATCTCCATCTCAACAGCATCTAGTGCCTTCCTGATGTACATAGCCACCCCTCCACCCCTTCTTCCCTGCCTGTCTCTCCTGAAGAGCCTGTAGCCATCAATTGCAGCACTGCAGTCATGTGAGTCGTCCCACCATGTCTCTGTAATGGCAACTACATCATAACTTTCCTGCTGCAACAAGGCTTCTAGCTCCTCTTGTTTGTTACCCATGCTTCATGCATTAGTGTACATGCACTGCAGATGGGCTGCTGGTTTCACCTCTAGCTTATCACCCCCAGACTCCTGCCTGAGTGGACTGGTTTCAGCCCCTTCCCCCTTCGAAGCTAGTTTAAAGCCCTGTCAATGAGACCTGCCAATTCCCTTCCCAGAATCTTTTTCCCTTTGGGGGACAGGCCATTCTCGTATACTGTGACCTTTCCCCTCCTCTGGGACAGATGTACTCCATCTGTTGCCAGCTGACCTGGTGCAGTAGAAAGTTCTCCAAGGTCGAAAAAGCCAAAATTCTTTTGACTGCACCAGCCTCTAAGCCACTTGTTGACTACAGTTGCTGACCTGTTCCTTATCGTATTCCCTCCTGCATCTAACGGTATCGATGTAAAAATAATTTGTGCACCTGACCCCTCAACCAGATCTCCCAGGGCCCTGAGGTCATTTTTGATAGCCCTGGGAGTTCTGGTAGCAACATCATCATTCCCTATCTGCATAACCAATAAGGGATAGTAGTCAGAGGGCTGTACCAGACTGGGCAGCCTTCTGGTAACATCTTTAACTTAACAATGCCACTGTCCATGTCACCCACAAAGATGTTGAACAAGACTGGTCCCAGGATTGATCCCTGAGGGACTCCGCTTGTCACTGGCCTCCACTGGGACATGGACCCATTGGTATCCTAAAGCAGAGTGTTAGGAAGCTCTATTGTACATTCAGTTCTGCTTTGAAATGCAGAGGATGAAAGACAGACACAGATGTTCAAACTTTCCCTTAGAAGAGGAAACATCATCTCATGCAGCAGAGATTTGATACTACCTTGTAGTAGAGAACATTTTATCTAAGTTATCCTTCACCTGTTCTTTCAAATCACACCAAATATTTTCTCTTTCCCTTTAGCTTCCCATTTGAGTATTTCAGTATGAACCACAATTTCTAACTTTGGGAGGGACACATTGTAGTCACTTGTGCCTTCTGTCTCACATAAAATGTCAAACCTTACATAATAATTTGCAGAGATGCAAAAGAGCTCTATATCTGCTCCAAAGCTATTAATTACCATAAGAATGGCCCACAAAGGAATACAAGAAACAGTCAGAGTCTGTTGGAAAGTACACTAAGGTGGCAGTAAAATTACAGTTACACACACTACCTGCTGGGTAGTGGGTATCAAATGCATTACCTCAATGAGAAAACCAGGTTTGGAAATCTAAAAAATCTAGTCCAGAATTTTCAGGTCTGCATTTTCTCCCATAAGCCTGAATGCTTACTAATACTAGGTGGTCCAGGTATAGAACCAATAGAAATGGAAGATTAATAGCAATAGTAGGTGTTGTACATTGATCTGGAATGCTCACCAAAAGCACTCTCTCTCCTCAGCTAGACAAGGGAGACAAAATTAAATTAAAGGCTTGTGGGTCAAGATAAGTACACAGAGAAAACTCAGAAACTGCCATCATGGGGAAAATAGACTTGACTCAAGGTAATCAGTTTAATTTATTGACAATTAAATCAGAGCAGGATAATGAGAAATAAAATAAAATATTAAAAGTCTTGCTCCACCCTTCCCTTCTCCCTAGGCTCAACTTCACTCCTACCCCTAAGCAATTCATGCAGAGACAATGGTGGCTGTGGTCAGTTCATCATATGCTGCCAGTTGCTCTTTCTTCCTCCTCACACTCTTCCTCTGCTCCAGTGCAAAGCTCTTCACATGGGAGTCAGTCTTCCATGAAACTTCTCCAACATAGATCTTTTCTGTGGGCTGCAGTTCTTTGTGAATCATTGCGCTGATTTGTATTGACAGTGCTCTAGAGGCACCTCCAAAGATACATATACATTTTTCTACAATGCTGGCACTAGTTTAGATCTATTTTTTTTAAGCACAGGTCATTTACACAAGTTGCAGACCTTCAGGAACAGACTCATGCAGTATGGCACCCCCAAAGCCTGGGTTAGAGTTAGGACGCACAAGTCCTGCCAGAAAGCCTGCTCCAGTGTGGGGTCCTCAGTCCACAGGGTCCCAGGACCTACCAGGAGTTGGCATCTGTGTAGGTTATCCATGAGGTCACAGATTCCTTTGATTACATACACCTACTCCAGCACGGGGTCCTCCATGGGCTGCAGGTAACTACTTGACCCATTGTCAATCTCTATGGGCTGCAGAGGGACAGCCTTGTCTTCACCACAGGCTGCAGGAACTCTGGTGCTTGGAGCATCTCCTTTCCTTTAGTGTCGGTAGAGTTGTTTTACTCAAATATTCTCAGTCCTTTTGTTAGCTACAATTGCACAGAAGTTTTTACTTCTTCTTAAATATATTATTGTAGGGGTGTTACCACCATCACTGATGGGCCCTGCTTTAGCCAATGGCAGCTCTGTACCAACTGGCACTGGCTCTAATAGACATAGGGGGAGTTTCTGGCATTTTCCTACAGAAACCACTCCTGCATACACACAACATTGTCAATACCTTGCCATGTAAACTCAATGAACATGCATCTAATATGTGTCCTGTATTCAAAGACAAAAGAGAATTATGTGAGAATATGAGGGAATTTCCTCATGCCACCTGTGAAAAAGTGCATTTCCCTAACTGACCCATTTCATATTGTTTCTGCATGGTTTAAAAAAGGAAAACATTAGCCTATCTGCTATGATTCTTCACCATCAGCAGTTGATGTGCAAAATTACTGATACTTTTTTCCTCCTTTTGTATTAGGATTGGAAATTGTATTGATTTTTATTTGCAGTACTCTAGAGGCATCTTCAAAGACACCTACATACAACACAGGCAGTACTTTAGATATTTTATTTTTTTAGATGGCAAATTGCAATTTTTCCAGAAATCTGTGTAGTCACTGTAAATAACGAGTGCCAGACAGCTGCAGTATTATCATATGAAGTGAGGCACTGGTAATACTGATGGTTTGTAACCAATCATTTCCTGAGACAAGAATCTCTTAGAACATTTAATATTTTGGAGTCTTTACCAGCCTATTTGGAAAGTCTGCCATAGTTTTCTGTCACTTTAAATGAGGAATAGTAAGACTTTTCTGAACCCTCTGTTCTGGGCCTGTTAAAGTCAAGAGTTACTTGATAGTGAGGTCATTTTATCATGAAGTTTAGATATTTAAGTCACACAAATAAATTGTGTTTCCTTAAGCACTGGTAAACACAGAAACAACAGACAAAATTCTACTGCTGAGGACTATTTTGGAGAAGCTGCCCAAAGGCCATTATTCAACCAGGTGTGAAGCATCCTTCTGAACATGTGCTTTGGAATGTATCCATTGACTTCAATGTGGTGCATATGCACTCGAAGTATGAGAATTTGAAGATATATGATCAGCTGGATCCTAAATGAGAAGTTATAAATTAAGGATACCATTTTTAGTCTTGTTTTAGACAACTTATTCTGTGACAGTGATTTCCAGGCTCTTCAGTCTGTCCAAGTTTTGCTGAATGGCCACACAGCCTTCAGATGTATCAGCCAGGCCTCCCAGTTCCATATTGTCAACAAACTTACTGAGCAGACACTCTGTCACTCTGTCCTGTCATCTGACCCAGAACTGATCCCTGGGGGACTCCACTAGTTACAGCTCTCCAGATGGACTTGGCACCATTGATCATCACTCTTTGGACTCTATTTTGCAACCAGTTCTTAATCAGTGTCACTGTTCTTCTATCCCACATTTCCTGAGCTTGCTCACAAGGATGGTATGGGAGACAGGGCCAAAAGCTTTGCTAAGGTCAAGGTAGACTACATCCACTGCTTTCCCTGCATCTACCCATTCTGTTACAACATCATAGAAGGCTATCAGATTTGTCAAGCATGATTTCCTCTTGGTAAATCCATGCTGACTGCTCTTCATCATTTTGTTCTCTTCCAAATATCTAGAGATGACCTCCAGAATGAGCTGCTCCATCATTTTTGCAAGGGTGGAGGTGAGACTCACTGGTCTATAGTTTCCTGGAACCTCTTCCTTGTCCTTTTTGAAGACTGGAGTGGCATTTGCTTTCCTCTAGTCCTCAGGCACCCCTCTTGTCGGCCACAATTTTGCAAAAATGATGGAGAATAGTAGAGCAACCACATCTGCCAGCTCTCTCAACACTCTTGGGTGCATCTTATCTAGGCCCATTGACTTGTCTATATTCAACTTGTGTACTGATCCCTAACCCAGTCTTCACTGACAAGTGGAGAGTTTTCCCTCCTCCAGGTTTTCTCTCCTTCACCCATGGTCTGGAGTTCTCAGGAGCTGGTCTTAGATGTAAAGACTGAAGGAAAGAAGATATTTAGCAACTTTGCCTTTTCTGCATCCTCAGTTATGAGGGCTGCCACCTCATTCAGCAGTGGGCCCACACTTTCCCTATTGGTCACCTCTCATCTATAATGTTATTTTACATGTTATTTATTTATTATTTAATGTTATTTTACACTATGCAACTCATTAAACCATAGAATCTATAGAGCACATCACTGAGGCAGGAAGTACTGAAGCTGAATTCAGCTATTCAGTCAGATGTTGTGGGGACAAATACAGACTTCAAGTTTATTCATAGGATACTCTAAACTCTGCTGACAAAAAGAATATCTAAGCTTCAATTCAGAACAATAATGTGAGTAAATAACTTAATCTATCAACAAGGTAAATGATTTCCATCTTAATTTAGGTAATTTTATTTTAGTAATCCTGTGATATGACTGACCTTTTTACTACTTAGGAGCTGCTAGAATTTAGTTTAGATATTTTTTCTTGGGGTTTCCCCAGCATTGGACACTTCAGAGATTTGACTGAACAGTGTGCTGGGCCATCTTGTCTAGGCAGTGCTTTTGCCAAGGAAGGTTGGAATGGATGATCCTTGTGGTTCCTGCCAAACCAATACAATTTTAGGATTTGCAGTTCAGAAAAAATGATTAAAAACAGGACCAAACACAAAGCAGGTATATAGTTTAATTTATCTCCATTACACTTTGGCTTTCTTCAAATGAAGGTCTTGTCCACCTTATTTATTAAGCATCTTAATGAAAAGTGGGTTTTGGTGGTTTTTTTTTGTCTGTTTGTTTGTTTTTTAAACTGGATGACTTTTAAATTAATAATTTTTTTATGTTCTTGCTACTTGCTTCTGTTGTTGCATTCCATTATGCAATGGGTATGAGAACTGAAACTTTAGTGCTGTAAATGAACATAAAAATTAGTGGTAACATAAAAATTAGTGGTAAAATGTTGTTGCAAAACTGAGTGTGTGTAAAATTTAGTACTCTCTGAAAATCTCCAGGGTGTGCTTTACTTTTCCATGGAGAAACAGGCAGAGAAATCTGTTTAATAAAAGCATATGGAATGGTTCCACCTAGCTTAGATGCAGTAGTTAGGGGTGAATGTCGCAGGAAGAATAGTATTTAATTTAAAAATAAAGTTATATTTTAATCCACTTATCAACTGCATATAACTGCACTGTTGATTGTTTTAATACATCCTTATTTATATTGCTAACAATTTAGGAAACCCAGCAAACTCCCAAAACTTCCTTTTCTAATGCATCAGGTTTCACTGGAAACATAGTGTAATGGTTTAGCACAAGAACTAAACTTTCTGCTCCCCCAACATGAAGTGAGGGGAAGAGTAACACACAAAATTCAGGGCTGAGAAAGAGATCAGAGTTTAATGTGTTGCAGTTTCATGGAGTGGACAGAAGCTCTTTACCTCTCTCCAAAGGAGTAAAGAAAATTCTCCAAACAGGATTGGAAAGAATTGGAAGTTTAAACAGAAGTACTATTCATGACTGTATACAACAGTACAAAACCATACAAAATACACCAATTCATATTTAGCCTCATCCCAGTTCGCTCCAATCTGGCCTTTAGCAAGATCTCATTAGGCCAGAACCTTCCCAAAACATTCCCCCAAACCAGGCCTCAATGCCCCAGGCTGCAAACCCCCTCCTGATACCTCCCTACCCAGACCCAAATGATGCAGTAAAAGAATTAGCCAGGCTGTTCAAGGCCAAAAGCCTCAACTCCCCAGTAAATACCAAAGAGATATCAGCTCAGCGTGCTGGGAGAAGAGAGAGCTGAAAGTGGGGGGGAAACTGACTACGCAGCCAGTTTATACAAGGAAGGGAGATGCAGGCTGATGGGAATGAAATAACAAAAGATTAAACTTTCTGGTGTCCACTTCCTGGGTGTCCTGAATGGACATAAAAGCCTCAAAATTGCTCTGAACCAGACAATGAGGCAGAAGCTAGTAGATCAGGTTCTTTAGGCTTGCTTGAACATGTTTCAGAGCCAGAATGAGCCAGGTGGGCGTGCTTTTGGCCACAGTTGGAAAGAAGGCTTTCTATAGGTTGCAATATCAGAGTTTTATCCCTAGATCTCTGTTGCTACTGGCCATTATTGTCTCGGGCAATCTGTAAGTACCAGCCCAAAGGGCCAGAGCATTGTCTTGCAATTGTCCAGGCTCTGGAAGGAACCACAAGCTTCGCTTGGAAGCTGACCTGTGTTTCAGTTTACCCAGACAAGACAGCAAAGACCCCTCGCTATTCTCAGCATTGTAAAGCCCAGAGGAGAGACACGCGTCTTTCTGGGCTGAGAGACAAAACCCCAGAGGAGTTGAGTCCCCGGGACAGTTTCGTTTGACTGGAGCAAGGAGCGAGTGCTGCTGCAAAAGGATTACAGCTGAGGAATCTCCTCTCTACAAAGCTTTCAGCTACAAATCATTCGGGAGCAAATCCTGCCTCAGCAATAAGCTGCAGACACCAACAGAAAGTGAAACTCTACTCCTGCAGCTTCCATGTGGTCGACACCATTTTGGTTTGTCTAGATCTTAACGTGTGCCACGAGGTATCAGGATCAGTGAGTAATTACTGATTTTCATAAGCATCTATTGAAGGTCTGTTGCCCTAGGGAACTCTTGATTTCCTCTCCCTTTGTGGGCAATCGCCAGCTTCATTGCGGAGGTTCCTTTTCTTGACAGTTTAAAGTGCTGTTTGTTGTTTCTAGATTTTTGTACATATTGCTTAAATTGTTACTTGTTCCTGCTGGTGAGGTATCTGTTCCATGACCAAACATCTTGAACCTGTACATAGGTTTTATTTAATATTTTTTGCGGGATTTTGTGATTAATAAAATTATTAATGTTTTCATTAATTGTTCCATTTATTGAATATTAAATATATCCTTTTAATAGACCACAACACTGGGCTAGCTAGTCCCTCTGGAAGACTGTACTCTATGGTTAAGACATCCCAGTTCTTAAACCCATAACATAATTGTGAGAAACGAGCTCACTGCTGAAATTTATAATCAGTTTATTAGAAAAGAAAGGCAACACAGCGCTGGGCGCATAGCGAATTTGCTACAGGCGCACCTTAACAACACGAGTTGAACTTATATAGGCGGCAAACATACATATTCATATTCAAACATACATATTCCCCAGCACGCTCCCACCCTTCTCCATCAGGACTGAGACAAAACCTGCACTTTTGACCTGGCCAGTCTTCAGACATGTTGGCGCCTCACCTTTCTCTCACAATACAGACCATAACCAACCAATCGGCCCAACGATCGAGCCCCAGGTCCCCAGTAATTCCCCTTGCGAAAGCCAAATATTAAAACCTATTTCTCACATAATGTAACATAAGATATAAGCACAATGTGTAATCACCTTAGCTAATAATCTAATAACACAATACATGATTACCCAAGTTTAGCCAATTTGCAAAAGCAGCAGAGTTAGAGAGAAAGAAAACACTATGTACAACATTTTATTCAAGCTACTTACATAGTTATAGACTGAAAATTATATCAAGGTTCCTATTTATATGACTGATTTATAGTTACAATTTAGTCCAAATATTCCTTAAGGTATTTTTCAATTAGAGATGTGTCAAATTTGCTACTAAATCACATGTATTTGGACATGAGTTTACTGTAAGTAATTAAGTGGTAGCAGTTTGTATTTAAGTGGGACAACTCTCTGTGTGTTTAAACATATACAGAAACAATTTGGTCAAAGTCTCATTTCAGGTTTACTTTGTCTATGTGAATGCAATGCTGTAGTTTATAGCAAATTCTGATTCTAAGGCATGTGAAGGGTGTTTTTCAGTGTGTCATTCAAAGTTCAATTACCATCTTTCATCTGGTGCCATAAACATGATTAGTGGACTGATCAAATGTGTTTTAAAAGAAAATGAAATTTAACTGTTAGCAGAAATAACTTACTAAAGAGCCTCCATTGAGTGATTGTTAAAATATTTTTCTCCAACTTTGGGCAAATTTACTCTTCACAACCTACTTTGAATAAGAGGATACAAAATGTATCCAAAAGCCAACCTGTTAAAATTTTATGGTTTTTGATCAAAATATCTGCAATGCAAACTGAACAATAAAGTGAGTCAATGTCAGAAGCTGGCAACTCTGGAACCCCAAATGGAGATGGGAGGTAACAGTATGTGCTTAGCCTTTTTCAAGCTTCTGCCCAGGTTCCAGGTGATTACAGGATGGTTGAGATGGTTATCTGACTTAAGTTTGAAGAATCACTATTTGATTATCTTATACCGCCTATTGAATATAAATCATGAGGAAGGAATTCATAAAACCAACAGAAACACAGTGGTAGTGTTTAGAGTCTTATATTCTGTGATTGCTTAGCCTGGAGGAGAGGAGACTCAGGGGTGACCTTATTGCTCTCTCCAACTACCTGAAGGGAGGTTGTAGACAGGCGGAGGTTGGTCTCTTCTCCCAGGCAACCAGCACCAGAACAAGAGGACACAGTCTCAGGCTGCGCCAGGGGAGGTTTAGGCTGGATGTTAGGAAGAAGTTCTATACAGAGAGAGTGATTGTCCATTGGAATGGGTTGCCTGTGGAGGTGGTGGAGTCACCATCATTGGAGGTGTTCAGGAGGAGACTTGATGGGGTGCTTGGTGCCATGGTTTAGTTGTTTAGGTGGATTGGATTGGCTGATGGGTTGGACGTGATGATCTTGAAGGTCTCTTCCAATCTGGTTATTCTATTGTATTCGATTGTATTCTATAACCAACCTCATTTGCTCTGTTTTCAGTATTTGGAGTAAAAAAAGGATATAGGTATCAAAGAGGATGTTTAGTCACCAAATACTTCTGGAGCATGGAGCATTTGCTGAAATGCTGAAATACTAAGTATCACCCCTGGCTTATATTTAGTTTATTGTAGAATGTGTAGCTTTCAGGTGGGGTGATGAATAAAAAGCTGCTGATGCTGCTGGTCTTATTGGTGTGAGTTAGGGTACTTTGTGGTGACCCAGTCATGTAATGTGCAGGAAAACATGAAGTTAATTTTCTTCTGTTGAGCAAGAGAACAGACCTGTGCCATTTCTATCAGACACTGTTAAAATAATCCAGCTTCAGTAGTGGCAAAAGCACAGGAACTTTCCACTGCAAATATTAAACTTTAGTCCTCAAAAATGTGGAGTATTTTTGAGTATTCACAACTATAATAATTCCTCTGACTGAAAAAGAAGCACAGAAAGGTGCATAATGTTCTAGGCCCCAAATGATGTTCTTGTGTATCTGCCAGCCTATCATGAGTCAGCTGACACAAATTGCCACCCGAATCCAGAGCAGCTGTCTAATCACAATTTTGTTATTATTAATTACCAAGTAGAAAATAATTTGTAATTAGCTCAGTCTAAATCATAGTTTAAACAGCCAAAAATTATATTGCAAACTAAAGTGTAATTAAAGCACTACACTAAAGTGTTTATTTAAAATCATTTTAGTTACTGTAGATTTTTCAGTCAGGTTCTCTGGCTCATACACAGATGTAATTAGTCTCCAGTACTGACAGCATATTGCACTTATTCATTAAGCAGCAATATTGCTGAACAAATGCAAATAAATTTTAGACATAAATTCTTTAAAGTCATAGAAACATCTGGGTGATATAATGAGGATGGGAATTATGTGAATGTCAATAAACTTTAGTGCTGCTATAATATCCACAGAACTTTGGAGGGCACACAATTCAAACTCCCACTACTTGCTCTGGGGTTTGCAGTAACCAGCGATCCTTCTTTTACTGGTGTGAGTTGCATACCTCGATTCTATTTACACTCTCATCATAAAGGTAGATTCCCACCAAGCATACATTAAAGAGTTTCAGGTACTTCATACTTGAACAATAGGAGAGAAAAGAGAACACAAGACCAGTGACATTTCTGAACATAATTAATTTAATATAAAGCAAGAGACTTGTTTCTTCCAGTTTTTGTTGTATGGAATGAATCTAATGTATTTCTTACAGAGCACATCACAATCATTTCAGAAATCTGACATCAGCTATACATTACAGGGAGTAACTTTTTTCCTGAATTCATGTTTGAGAAAATGGTTTTTACCCTTGACACAGTGGCAAGAACAGCAATCCTGTTAAAGAGGTGAACACTCTTATTTTATCAGGCTTTGGCTTCTCAACATCATCAAATTCTAGGATGTTATGGTGCTGGGTAAATGCAAGGAGTAAAATGTAGCACATTTGCTATGGATGCAACAAATGTGATTTCCCACACAATGATATGGAGGCTGCTCTGGAATAAACATCCATGTTAATGCAAAAAAGCTATACTAGTGTTGCAGTTTGGGCTGGGTGCCCTCTGCTACATGAGGTGCTTCCTGTGTCCAGAGGTCCAGCCCAGTGGGTGGACACAGGAAACTAGGTATTTCTACCATAATTCTCTGCACCACCACTATAAGATTCAGTGCGAGGTCTGGCACCTCCTCTTTCTTCCTTGCCGTCGCCCGGTAACTGGGGGAGATGTTGTCTCCCGGCCATGGGCCTGGCTAGGCCCAAGGCCACGGGGGGATGGTCAGTCTCAGATCTGGCCAGCTGAGACTAGCCTAGCAGTGGGGAGGGGGGAAGAAGGAGCCCTGGGGGTCTTGGATGTGCCCCCAGGTGGGGATGGGATCTTCCTGGGTATGTTTTGGGATTTTCTTTTGTCACTGCGCTTCTGGCTCTCTCTGTAAACATTCACTGCTTTTTTTTGTCATTTAAACTTTCCATCACCTTTGCAATCCATTTGTCTGAGTTGTTATTTTTTGCCCATGGTGGGGAGGGGGGCTGCCTCAACCCACTACAACTAGGCTGGACAGCTGCCTGTTATAATGATGATAATGTTGAGTTCTCTGTGCTTCTTCAGTTCAGCTGCCCTGAACAGTTCAGAATTTTATTATAGAGCTAGTGTGATGAGTGAAATTCCAGAACAAGAAGAATTCCTTCTATCACACTATTAGGTCTAAAAAACTTATACTCTTTTTTCCAATCCTACTAAACATCTGTATGCCAGGGAAATTCTCAGGAGTTAGGTATTCAGGTACATAACAGATGAAAAAACTTTAATAACATACTCATCTCATCAAGAAGGATCTCCTCTTGGATTAATTAATTGCATGTTGAATTGAGACCTGAACTTCAGCATCAGTAAGAAAAACGTGTTGCTGAGTCTGGAACAATGATGACATTCCACAGTTTTGCTTACAGCAAGCCTCTCTAACATCTGTCTGAAGCTGGAGCAACTTGGGGATCCATCTCGGGTTTTGATCCTCCAGAAAAAATGATATCATTTGCTTTCTGGTAAACCTCTTTTTACTAATATTCAGTAGCATAAAGACGAGGCAGGGTAAATGTATTAAACAAAATTGAATAAAATGACACAAAAATAAACCAGGATGATTATGTTTGCATATGACACTTTACTTGAAGGTGCTCAGATACAGTGTGAACAGTCATTCAGCAATATCTGCAGATAGCACAGTGATGTGTAAGAACCATATCTGTATAATCGAAGGAAAATGAGGTAATATTATAATGCTTAGGCAATATAAATAGATAGAAAATGATCACTTCTGCCACCTAAGATATTGTCCCGTTAGCAAACAGCAAATTAGAATTTTAAGTTAAACAATAATATCTTTTGATTTTTGTGGTAAAATGGATACATAAACTAGTCTGAGGGATACTCAGAATGCTAATTTTATTTGTTATTGAAGCGTTATATTTGATTTTTTTTTCTGAGAGGATCAGATGTGTTATTAAAACATGGACTGCCTTGCAGCAAATCAGATGCTTTGCAGCCAGTGCTCTGCACCTTGCTGGCAGACTGCTTGAAGCTGCCTTAGCTTGGGGGAGAAGCCAATTTAAAAAAAAAATTTAAATTACAAAAGAAATCTATTCCAGAAGTTTAAAATATTTTTTTCTGTTTAATTTTAACCTTCAAGCATTCAAAACTTGTCTTTCTTAAAAATAGGCCTTTTAAAATTGTTCAAAATAATGTTCAAGTCTTGCAGAGGCTGCTCAAAAATATTCACTTAAAACCTCATCCTGGCTTTGTAGATGGCCTGTGTGGCATGCCCTAGCTGATCCTGCTTTGGCAGGGGGCTTGAACTGGATGAGCTCTGGAGGTCCCTTCCAACCCCTAATATACTGTGATTCTGTAATTCATTTGAGCTTGCATGTGTGCATGTGAGCTTGCACTACACATTGGCTTCACAATACAAAGAAAAGTAAGCAAATAAATTCACATACAAACTAGTGAGTGTTCTTCGCTGTTTTGCTAAGATATTGTTTAGGTCAACATTGCAGCCACTAAGTGTGTTAATTAGACATGATGGTACTCCTGCAGTTGACATTCATATCCTTGGCTCTGTACTATAAACAGCCTCTGACAGAGTAAAATGAAATGTACATTCTTCACACTTAATACCTCCATGTCCAAACCCTTTGACTCCATATAAAATTCTTTTCCTACTTCCACCATTTATTGAAACTCTCTGTGACAGCCATGAGTTCCAGAGTAATGAATTCATTGACACTCCACTAACAAGACTTAATGAAAATAAAGTTTTACTTCTGTCACCATGTATCCTGTAGAATCTGGCTTCTGTGATGAAGCCTTGAGCACTCTAAACACAAGGCCATCAAGGAAAGCATTGCATCTGGAGGTGTTAAAGTCTTCCTGGATATAAGCAAGCCTCAACTAAAGTGCTATTAGTCCTACTTGAATAGGACTAATATATTGTTTGAAGTGAGTAAGAGGGACCAAGTTAGGTGTCTAAAATCCTACCTACCTGTGAAAATTGAAATGGCTTTTGTCTGACTCTACATATCATCCAGCTGAGATGTTTTGACTGACAATTTTTAAATGCTACTCCCTCCAAGCCCAGGACAGACGTGCTCCCTTCA
Organism: Colaptes auratus; assembly: GCA_015227895.2. Taxonomy (NCBI): domain Eukaryota; kingdom Metazoa; phylum Chordata; class Aves; order Piciformes; family Picidae; genus Colaptes; species Colaptes auratus. Next base: position 63,155,887 of record CM026897.1, read on the forward strand.
GTAAAAAATGAGGTAGAGGAGCCAGGAGACCAGCATGGAAAAGCAAGGGACTTCTGAAGGAAATCTCATGAAAGAAAGTCCTTAAAAATAAAGGGGTCCAAAAGAGCTGGACCTGCTTCAAAGAAGAACTCTTGAAGGTGCAGGAACAGGCTGTTGCCAGTGTCCCGGAAGATAAGCCGCCGGGGCAGATGGCCAGCCTGGATGGGTAATGACCTCTTAATAGAACTAAGGGAAAAAAAGAGGGTGTGACATCTTTGGAAGAAAGGGGAGGCAACGTACGGAATGTTTAGGGATGTTGCTAGGACATGCAGGAAGAAAATTAGGGAGGCAAAAGCCCATTTAGAACTTAGACTGGCCTCTGCTGTGAAGGACAACAAAAAGTCCTTCTATAAATACATCAATAGCAAGAAGAAGGGCAAGGACAAACTCCACTCCTTGGTTGACACGGAGGGGAACGTTGTAACAAAGCATGAGGAAAAGGCAGAGGTACTTAACACCTTCTTTGCCTCAATTTATACTAGCATGGCAAAACGTCTTCCAGACAGCTGGCCTGCAGAGCTGGCAGAAGGAGCCAGGGAGCTGCACAGTTTCCCGCTGCTCCAGGAGGCAGTTAGAGATCTTCTGAGCTGCTTGGACCCCCACAAGGCCATGGGACCGGATGGTATCCATCCTAGGGTGCTGACAGAGCTGGCAGATGAGATGTCCAAGCCACTCTCCATCATTTTTCAGCAGTCCTGGCTCACTGGAGAGGTCCCAGAAGACTGGAAGATGGCCAACGTGGTGCCCATCCACAAGAGGGGCTGGTTGGACGAGCCAGGGAATTATAGGCCTGTCAGCCTGACCTCAGTGCCAGGCAAGATTAAGGAACAGGTCATCTGGAGTGCAATCACACAGCACTTACAGGATGGCCAAGGGATCAGGCCTAGCCAGCATGGATTTAGTAAAGGCAGGTCCTGCCTGACCAACCTGATCCCCTTTTATGATCAGGTGACCCGCCTGGTGGATATGGGGAGGCCTGTGGATGTGGTCTACCTGGACCTCAGCAAGGCCTTTGACACTGTCCCCCAGAGCAAACTCCTGGCCAAGCTGGCAGCCCATGGCTTGGACAGGAGCATACTGCACTGGGTTAGGAACTGTCTGGAGGGCCGAGCCCAGAGAGTGGTGGTGAATGGTGCCACATCCAGCTGGCAGCCAGTCACTAGTGGTGTGCCCCAGGGATCGGTGCTGGGCCCCATGCTCTTTAACATCTTTATTGATGATCTGGATGAGGGCATTGAGTCCATCATCATTAAATGTGCGGATCACACCAAGCTGGGGGCAGGAGTTGATCTGCTGGAGGGTAGAGAGGTTTTGCAGAGGGACCTCGACAGGCTGGACAGATGGGCAGAATCCAACGGCATGAGATTGAACACATCCAAGTGCCAGGTTCTGCACATTGGCCACAGAAACCCCATGCAGTGCTACACGCTGGGGTCAGAGTGGCTGGAGAGCAGCCAGTCAGAGAGGGACCTGGGGGTACTGTTTCATTGTAGGCATCCTGGCCTGCATCGGGAACAGTATGGCCAGCAGGAGCAGGGAGGTCATTCTGCCCCTCTACCATGCACTGGTTAGGCCACAGCTTGAGTCCTGTGTCCAGTTCTGGGCCCCTCAGTTTAGGAAGGATGTTGTCTTGCTGGAGCGTGTCCAGAGAAGGGCAACAAAGTTGGTGAGGGGTTTGGAACACAAGCCCTATGAGAAAAGGCTGAGGGAGCTGGGGTTGCTTAGCCTGGGAAGAGGAGACTCAGGGGTGACCTTATTGCTCTCTACAACTACCTGAAGGGAGGTTGTAGACAGGCAGAGGTTGGTCTCTTCTCCCAGTCAGCCAGAACCAGAACAAGAGGGCACAGTCTCAGGCTGTGCCAGGGGAGGTTTAGACTGGATCTTAGGAAGAAATTCTATACAGAGAGAGTGATTGCCCATTGGAATGGGCTGCCCGTGGAGGTGGTGGAGTCACCTTCATTGGAGGTGTTCAAGAAGAGGCTTGATGGGGTGCTTGGTGCCACGGTTTAGTTGTTTAGGTGGCTTGTATTGTATTGTGTTGTATTGTATTGTATTTAGGTGGGTTGGGTTGGTTGATGGATTGGACACGATGAACTTGAAGGTCTCTTCCAACCTGATGGTGTATTGTATTGTAAAGATAGTTCATGGAAGAAGGGACTTGTCACATGGGAGAACTATAAAGTAGTTGCCAGGACACATAGGAAGGCAACAAGGAAGGCCAAAGACCTCTTGGAATTAAACTGTCAAAGGAAGTAAAAGAGAAAAGAAGGTCTGCTTCAAATATATCAGTAGGAAAAGGAAGAATAGGGAAGGTGTGGGCCCAGTACTGGACGAGGAGGCAGCTTTGATAATCGAGGATGCAGAGAAGGCAGAGGTGCTGAATGCCTTCTTTGCTTCAGTCTTTAGTCCTAAGACTGAACTCTTAAAACTACCACAACTCCCCTATGAAGTTGAGACCCTGCATGAAGGAGAATAATACTGGAGGAGGGAGGACTTTCCACTAGTCAAAAAAGATTGGGTTAGGGATCAGTTACGTAAATTGAATATTCATAAGTCCATGGACCCTGATGAAATGCACCCAAGAGTGTTGAGAAAGCTGGCAGATGTTGTCACTCTACCACTCTTCAATATTTTTGCAAAATTGTGACCGACAAGAGGAGTGCCTGAGGACTGGAGGAAAGCAAATGTCACTCCAATCTTCAAAAAAGGCAAGAAAGAGGTCCCAGGAAACTATAGACCAGTGAGTCTCACCTCCACCCTTGCAAAAATGATGGAGCAGCTCATTCAACAAAATGATGAAGAGCAGTCAGCATGGATTTACCAAGAGGAAATCATGCTTGACAAATCTGATAGCCTTCTATGATGTTGTAACAGAATGGGTAGATGCAGGGAAAGCAGTGGATGTAGTCTACCTTGACCTTAGCAAAGCTTTTGGCCCTGTCTCCCATACCATCCTTGTGAGCAAGCTCAGGAAGTGTGGGATAGAAGAACAGTGACACTGATTAGGAACTGGTTGCAAAATAGTGTTGGAGAATGGCTTAAATCTAAGGGACATGACTCTGTGGAACAGCTACTTGAGCAAAATGTGTAGGCCTTACTCCATCTTGTTGTTTACTGCTCATAGTTAGCTGACGTGCTGAGGCAGCAAGGTCATTATGGCCTCGTAGCTGTTCTCGCAGCTGTGTGTTTGTAAGATAACTGGATGGGAAAGGAAGAGCTAGGTAAGATAATTGGATGGGAAAGGAAGAGTGACACTTATGCATATTTAGCTGAGATGCTATATAAGCTGTGTATCCGGGCAATAAAGTTGAAGCGTGCTTATCAATCACATTGATTGCTGCTGTCTTCCCTCGCCACTCTCAATATCTGGCGCCCGAACAGGGATGATCCAGTGGGGAAAGGGAGAGAACCCCCGACGCGGGATAGGAGACCTTTGGAGACCCTCTTGCTGTTGGGGTGGTGGCGAGCCTGGAAAAGCATCGATTAGCAGCAAATCGAGGGGCAAAAGTGCGACTCAATGCTGGCGTAGGGAGTTCGTATCATGCCTGAGCTGGGATTAAGCTCGCCATCCGGGTAAGGGCTGCTGTTGGCTTCCAGGGTTTTGAAGTCTGCACTAAGGGATGGAAAGCAAAGTAGCTCTTAACTTATTTAAAAGTTTTCTTGAGAAACGCAGTGTAGAGGATGTGGATTTAAAGAAGCATCCTGAACATTTATTACAGTTTGGTAGAGAGAATGTTTTTTTTTAAGTCTTCAGAAGATGTATTTAGTGTTGATGTATTGGAGAGAATATGGAAACAAACTGTGGGACTTGATCATAGATGGTGACAAAACTGCTATAAAGCTGCAAAAGCGGCCAGGGAGAGGCACAGCGAAGCACTCCGTGAAACAGAAGAGGCTGTGCTAAACGCCCTCCAAACTGTCCTCTCCGTGAGAGGTATTACTGACAATTCTGGCATTTTGAACGGGCTAACTATCCTCTCCGTGAGAGGTGTCACTGACGATTCTGGGATTTTGAAAGGGCTATTAGCCTGGGCCCGGAATCATGATTTTATCCCCAGAGCAACCACAGCTTTTACTTCCAAAGCATGGGACAAAACTGGAGCCCAGCTGTGGGATAAGGTGCTAAACGCCAGCCACCACCCCAGCAGGGAGAAAGCGATAAAAAGGCAGCAAAACTTGTGGTTCAGCGTGTTCGATCCCGTTCATCAACATCCCCCTCTAATATCGCCAACAACAGCTCGGATTCGGAAGACGACAACACCGACGCCGAGAAATTCAAACAGCGCCAACTTTGTTTCACAGCCCCTCTTAGAAAAAATGGAGCGCTTGGAGGCTCGCGGTGACGGCATTCTTACGACCGCACCCCGACGGCCCCGACGGCTCCGACCGAGGCGGCACCGACACCGGCAGCACGGACTGTAGCGGCCCCCACGGCGACCCCCGCGGCAGCAGCCACCGCAGAGGCCCCAGCGGCCATCCCCATGGCGGCGGCACGGCGGCGGCCCGGCAGCGGCCAGCACCAGCGGCTTCAGCTGCGCTACACACCCCCCCGCCTCCTACGCCCCAGACATTGTCAGCAGAAAACATCACTGCGACGGAGGCTACAATCGAATTCCGATGGGACGATAGTGTAAGGGATCGGGAGGTGGGAGGGACGGGGAACTGTCACGCTGTGCCGGTGGAAAGGTATTGTGAGAAATGCAGTAATAGAAGGAGAATCTGTAGATTTTCCTGTACATGCATCTCCTGTGGTATTATTCTGGCATTCCTGTGTTCTGTTAATTGGCAGATCGTCTACCTCTAGACAGTGCATCCTTATAATTCCTGGTTCAATAGATTCTGATTATGACTGGGCTATGAAAATTATGCTCTATAGCATTACCCCTCCTGTTAGCACTCTTGTTGGGACAGAAATTGCTCAGCTAATAAATACCATTTGAGTCCTGAGTGCCTGAAACTTCTAACAGGATTCGAGGATAAGAAGGCTCTGGTTCCACTGATATGCCTAATACCTCATTGGCCCTAGAAATCCAAAAGGGAAGACTAGAACAGATTGTGACTATCAGACACCCTTGTGGCCAACCTATACAGTTTTCAATGATTGTGGATGCTGGAGTTGATGTCGCTATTGTATCTCGTCATAAATGGAATGGTCTCTAGCCATTGCTCATGGCAAATTCTCCATGGCTCATAGCAAATGACTCCAGAGTCATGGGTTTAAAAGGTATCCAAACAACCTGGGTCAGCAAAGTGCCAGTGCAGTTAGCTTTTACTACGGCAAATCAATCACTGCAAGATTGTACGTGTTAACTCTTCCAGTTGCTCTATTTGGGCTGAGATGCCTTAAGTTAGCTAGGAGCAAAACTCGTTACTGTTCCTTTTCTGTGGCGGCTACTGGTCAGCAACCAACCCTCAAATTAAAATGGAAAACAGCTAATCCAGTATGGGTGGAACAGTGCTCGCTCAGACATGATGGGCTGCAAGTTGTTAAGACCCTGCCACAGAAACAATTGCAACTACTGCACACCTTGCTAGCCACACCCCCCTCCCTCTCTTTTCTGGTACGATTCTAGTCTGCCAAAGCTCTGCTCTGATTTAAAGCAACAGTGCTAATTTCATAATTTCTGATTGTAATGTCTTTCAGAGTTTGGTTATTTAGAGTTTTGTTAAGTTTTCCTAGTAAGCATAATGAATAGTAAGCATTTGGTATTTACAGGTACTTAGTACATAGTAATTGTAGCAAGGTATATGCACTTAGTAATGAGTTCACATTGTAAGATTTCTTTCGGTTTGAACCTTCTTAGTTGTGTGCCGGCATTTCAAAGGAGCTCCATGTAATATAGTTAAGGTTTGTAGTAAATAGCTATTCATTCTTAAAAGTATTCCTTAGCAAATGTGCAGAAGAATCAAGACTGGCTTCTACCCAGGGTACTCTCCAAATTATCTGCTTAAATAAGCTGAAGTTTGCCCTCTGGAAGTCCAAAGTGAGGGTTCTGTTACTGCTCCTCCTTATTTCCCTGCATATTGAAAACTCCACTATCTCATGGTTGCTGCACCCTAGACAGCCTCCTACCATCACATCTCCCACCAAACCTTCACTATTTGAGAAGAGCAGGTCAAGCAGGGCCTCACCCCTGGTAGGCTCACTTAACAGCTGGATCAAGAAGCTGTCCTCCACACCCTCTAAGAACCTTCTGGACTGCCTCCTCTCTGCTGAGTTAAATTCTCAGCAGATGCCTGGCAGGTTAAAGTCACCCAAAAGGACAAGATCTGATGATCTTGAGACAGCCTCCACTTGCTTGTAGAATATTTCATCTGCCACCTCATCCTAGTTGGGTGGTCTGTAACAGACCCCAAACAGGATGTCAGTTTTGTTAAGCCTCCCTCTGATTTTAACCCACCGGCACTCAATCCTTTCATCCTCTACCTTAAGTTCTGTGGCATCAAGAGATTCCCTAACATTCAAGGCCACCCATTCTCCTTTTCTCCCTCACCTGTCTCACCTAAAGAGCTTGTAACCACCCAGTGCAGCATTCCAGTCATGTAAATTGTCCCACCATGTTTCTGTAATGGCAACTACATCATAGTATTCCTGGTGAACCAAGACTTCCATTTCCTCTTCTTTTTTACCCATACTGTGTGCATTGGTGTACATGTACTTCAGATGGGCTCTAACTCTAGTTTATGTCCATCCTCTAGAGAGAGACTTGTTTCAGCACCCACCCCCTTCAAACCTGGTTTAAAGCCCTCCCAATGAGCCCTGCCAACTCTAGTGCTAGAGCCATCTTGCCCTTTCTAGATAGATTCACCCTATCTAGGTCCAGTAGGTCAGGCGCAGTAAAAGTTGCCACTTGATCAAAGAATCCAGAATTCCACTGCTGGTGCCATCCCCTGAGCCAATTTTTGATGACATGGGTTCTCCTGCTTCTTTCAGTGTATACCCCTGCCACTGAGGGAACTAAGCAGAACACCACTTGAGCTCCTGCCCTATCAATCAATTGTCAAAGGTCCCTGAAATCCTTTTTTATTGTCCTGGTGCCCTTCTTGTCAATCTCATCACTGCCAGATTGGATTAGCAGGAAGGGGTAATAGTCAGAGGGCTGGATTAGCTTGGGTAGTCTTGTGATGATTTCCCATACCCACGCCCCAGGTAGGCAGCAGACTTCCCTGTGGGATGGGTCAGGATGACATATAGGTCCCTCTGTTCCCCTCAGGAGAGAGCCACCAACAACAATCACCCTCCTCTTTTTCGTTATGGCACTAGTCCTGATGGTTGGTGGGGACTGACTTGCTATAGGCATCCCTTTAGAATGTTCCTCCTCTGTCTTCTCATCCCCACTGCCATTGGCCTGCAGGGCCTCATACTTATTATTCAAGGGCAATGGGGGAGTTGAAGAGGGCTGGAATGGATTCCCCATGCTTCTCCCTCAACAGGGGAGCTCTGTAAAGCCTGCTCCCACATATCTAACTCCCTTTCGCATTCTTTTATAGTCCTGAATCTTAATACTTCATCCTTTAGCTCAGCAACCAGATTGAGAAGATAATTCACTTGGTCACACCTCACACAGGTGTTGTCTCCACCCTCCATTCCAAGTGCCAGGCTCCAGCACTCTCTGCAGCTAGCAGCCTGGACACCTGCATGCTTGTGCACTGGCTCTGTCTGGGTACCTACCATTTTTCTAGTAGCCTTTGGCTGAGTCATTACCATGGCTGGATCTCTTCAGGCAAGTGAAATTAAGTATGCGTTTTTTATTGTTTGTTGTTAAATATATATATATTCCACCTTACTACTATATTTTGTTCGAGCTACCACAGAGGCTTCTGACCTGGCACATGCCGCTAGCTGCAATCCAGCCAGAAAGCTCTCCTGACAAATGGCATCCATGTGGCTTTGCTCTGCCTCATTTAGATTTCCCATGACTGATGTCACCCTCTTGAGCAGGCACTCGAGAAGGTGACCCTGCCAGTCCTCACTGTCTGCCAAGGTCCACCCCCAAAAGCCCCCCAAGGTAGCCAAAATAGAGCACCCCTCAGCTCGAGTATGCTGGTCCCGGTGCTGGTCCCAAGCAGCTCTCTTGCCAAATGGTCCAAATGATCTTAGGTTTATTAGACCAATTGATTGGAAACCATCATACTTGGCTTGCACTGTGAATCACAAGAAATTTTATGGTTGTTTCAAGATTTTGTTGCAACACCGTACTTAAGATGGACACTTAATTCTGTGTTCAAATCTGTATGTTTAAGCAAATGATATTTGAAAATATACCTGACTCCTGGCAGTCAGGTGAGGTCCGTGTGGATTGGAAGAAGGAAAATATCACACCTATTTTTAAAAAGGATGGAAAGAAGGGCCCTGGGAACTACCAACCTGTCAGCCTCACCTCTGTACCTGGGAAGATCATGGAACAAATCTTCCTAGACACCATGCTGAGGCACATGGAGAACAGGGAGACAATTCAGGACAGCCAGCATGGTTTTACTAGGGACAGGTCCTGCCTGTGATTATATGTTGAATATATCTTTTAAAAGAGGAAATTGTATTTTAAGCAAAGAAATTAGAAATCACATATAAGCAATTTTTTTTAATATGAGGAATATATATTTATTTTTTATTTTTCTTTTCCTTTCAGATTCCTGTAAGTCATCTAGCAAAAATGATTCCCACTGAAGGTGATCTAAAAATTATAAATAATACATACAGAAATAAGTAAATGAAAAGAAACTTTATGTCCAAAAGATTTGGTGGGTTTCTGCCTGTTTCAAATTTTCTGACTCAAATGAATACTTTGTCCATCAATAATTTAAGGGTTAAATATCACTCTTCTCATTGAATTATAAAGGCTTAGCTGATTATAAATAACTACACAACTTTAGGCCTTTAAATGCAAACAGTAGAAATAGTGCTATTCTGTATATTCATATTACAGTGTGTCTGTTTGCTGATGCCAACGTGAATTTGACATCGTGGTAAGTAGTTCAACAAATCTATTTTGCTGGAAGCTTTCCCTCACAAACCATTGATTTTCCTATGCCATCTGAAACATTTTGCTTTCTATTTACCATCCTTTACAGTCAGAACGCCTTGTTTCACACTATCTACTGGAATTAAGCAAACCCTGGAAGGCATTTTCCTAGAAGACTTGATGTATTTATTTGTAGTTCAGCATACCATGGAGAAAAAAACTAAAACAGCACAAAAGCCACAAGAAATTTTTAACTTGGTAACCTTCTGTTTTGTTTGGAGAGAGGTATTGGTGTCACCAAGCAAGAACCATATCTAGGAGGAAAGCTCAAATTACCTTCACTGCAGGTGTCACGAACAGTCATGATGACTGGTGAGTGTTGATAGGTCTGAGTGTGATATGGCTTTAAACAGAGGATTGTGCAAGGTGAGTGCCCTATCTGTCATGTTAAATTCTGACAGGGAAGGGAAGGAATGGTCCTGGACACTTGAGAAATTCCACCGGGAGTTTGAGCTGTGCTGTGGGAAAGGAAAATCTATGTAACTGTTTGAGGGGCACATTCAGAACCTTTCGTTCTACAGGTGACATATTTAAAGAGGGGTGCCACAGTGCATTTTGGTGGCTTGGCTGTTATGAAATATTAGAAGTTGAAGTGTATGTGAAGTGCAAAATGTGAGAAAACATAAAGTAGAAATGCTATTTCCAGCAAATATGGTTGTGTTTGTTGCTATGTTGGAAGTGTGATTTGTTTGAAAAAGCTATTTCCTTTGCTACTTTGTCAGATCTTCTAGAGAATCTGACTTGTTTTGGAAGCCTAGCTTCTTCCACACCCACCTGGGGAGGCTGGGTATTCATAAGGTATCCTCATAAACATTCAGCACTACCTTGTTTTTCACACATGAACAGACCATCAACTCACTTAGATGAAATGCTATTTACAATAGAATACAATAGAATAAACCAGGTTGGAAGAGACCTTCAAGATCACCATGTCCAACCCATCAACCAATCCAACCCACCTAAACAACTAAACCATGGCACCAAGCACCCTATCAAGTCTCCTCCTGAACACCTCCAATGACGGTGACTCCACCACCTCCACAGGAAGCCCATTCCAATGGGCAATTACTCTCTCTGTATAGAACTTCCTCCTAACATCCATCCTAAACCTGCCTCTTGTCCTCTTGTTCTGGTACTGGCTGCCTGGGAGAAGAGAACAAACTCCACCTGTCTACAACCTCCCTTCAGGTAGTTGTAGAGAGCAATAAAGGCACCCCCGAGTCTCCTGTTCTCCAGGACAAGCAACCCCAGCTCCCTCAGCCTCTCCTCATAGGGCTTGTGTTCCAAACCCCTCACCAGCTTTGTTGCCCTTCTCTGGACACGTTCCAGCGAGTCAACATCCTTCCTAAACTGAGGGGCCCAGAAATGGACACAGTACTCAAGGTGTGGCCTAACCAGTGCAGTGTAGAGGGGCAGAATGACCTCCCTGCTCCTGCTGGCCACACTGTTCCTGAGGCAGGCCAGGATGCCATTGGCCCTCTTGGCTGCCTGGGCACACTGCAGGCTCATGTTCAGCCTACAATGAAACAGTACCCCCAGGTCCCTCTCTGCCTGGTCGCTCTCCAGCCACTCTGACCCCAGACTGTAGCACTGCATGGGTTTGTTGTGGCCAATGTGCAGAACCTGGCACTTGGATGTGTTAAATCTCATGCCGTTGGATTCTGCCCATCTGTCCAGCCTGTCGAGGTCCCTCTGCAAAGCCTCTCTACCCTCCAGCAGATCAACTACTGCCCCCAGCTTGGTGTTGTTCGCAAATTTACTGATGATGGACTCAGTGCCCTCATCCAGATCATCAATAAAGATGTTGAAGAGCATGGGGCCCAGCACTGATCCTATTTCTTACAGGTCTGCTTCCCCCTCCTCTCTCCTTGACACATTGTGATTTTGTGTACACAATTATATGAATCTCAGTTCATCTGAGCATCTTTACCAATCCCAAACATGGATGTATGATTAATCCTATAGGGATACATCCATAAAATGAAAAAAAAAACCACAAATGCAATGTGTTAGAACTCCTCAGAACTTAAAGCAGAAAGAGATCTTGGGCCTGGTGATAAAAATAAACCAATGGACACATTTTTTAGAGCTAGATGCCACTGTCATGTCTGAAGTGGTACCCATATGATCAGTCCCGCTTTGTTCAGTAAACAAGAAAACAGAGTGATGAGAGAGTATGTGAGTGCTGCACAATAGAGATGAAGAATACAGCTGCTAGAGTACTTTAAAACATTAACAAAGACTTTAAAAAAGATCTCCTGTCAACTTTTCCAAATGCTTTTGGATGACAACATAATTCTGTAATGTTGCTAGCACACTTCAATTTTTTTCCAAGGGCAAGGGAAGGGTGTCTGGGCAGAAAACTGCAGTGGTTTTCTACATTTTTTTTTTGTGGTTTTTTTTTGTGTGAAGAGTATGTTATAGTATGATATTCTTTCAGGAATGTTACTAATAGCAATATTGTATATCTGTTATTTATATGCATGCATTTGTTTATCTGTATTTTCCATAGCTGTATGATTTGTTGTACTGTTGCAAATTAGTTCTGATCTATATATGGGAATATCTATGCACATATTACTCTTGTTGAGGGTTACAGTGGTAAAGAAGTAATTGCCTTCTGGGATGAGAAAGAGACCATTAGCTAGTATTATTGCCCGTTGGAGGTCACTATTTTAACCAAGTAGAGGAATGGTTTTAGCCATAAACCATAAAATCTAGAGTATGTTTTTTTTTATTATACCTTTTAAAAATGTGTTTTCCTGTAGCTTCAGCTACTTTCTACATATATTTCTTTTTTTTGAGCTTGCCTGCAGTTCTCAGTCCTGCAGGCTGGCAAACGTTTTTCATCTTTTACAGATTAATGTGGATTATAGGTAATAGTAGCCATTTATCTTATTCTTTTAGTATTTATTTTAGCTATTCCTTCAGATTAGGTATTTTAATGCTAATAATGTGTAATGCTAAAATCACTGTGTGCTATTCTTCATGATATAATTTTTCTCAATCTCACAGTAATGCTGGTTGGAAAAGACCTATGGGGTCTTCAGCCCAAACTGCTGCAGGATTTTCACTAGGACCAGACAAGAGAAGTCATTGTGGTGTTATATGATTGGATGCAGAAAACCTTTGAGGTTCCCTAGCTTCTGCAGGTGGGTTATTACTGTGCTCTGCTACCCTCTAAGTGAAATGATTTTCCCCTGATGTTCAACCCAACCTCCCAAGTCACTATCTGTGTACATTTCCCCTTGTCCATTGCCTGACATTACCATTTCCTGCACAAATAAACATTGTATCAATAAATCAGAATCATGTGGAACAACTAGCAAAAACATCTATGCTCATCCACTTATGTGTATAGAACCAACATCCTGTTTTCAGGAAACACAGAAGCTGTGCTTGAAATTTAGTAGGGTACTGAGAAGTGGAGAAGCAGAGGGCAGACAATCTGGCTGCTGCTATAGTGCTTAGAAAATCATGAACTCCTTGACTTGTTATTTACATGACATCCTTTTGCACAGACAAGGCATTTCACAGCTATTTAGTGAGCATTCGTACATAAAGCTGCTGGCAATTACAATGATCCTGATATTCCATTGTCGTGGCTCATCGGCAAACTGGAAAATTTGATTGTAGAATGCAGAATAAATTGCTGTAAGAGAAGTTGTTAGTATTACCATAGAAAGGAGATTAGTGGTTTATTAGTGGGCATTTCCTGAGCATTTGGAATAATAAGTCTGATTAAGTAAACCTTTATGAACACAAACAATAGTACTAGCTCTTAGGAAAGGTTGGCATAATTTTGATCGCAAGCCTGGGGCCATGTGTGGAGTGAACTTTCACCTGACAATCTTGGACTTGCATTTCCTTATAATGACATAAGTGATTCTGATGAACATATTTATACTGTGTATCACTTCCTGGCATCTTCTGGTCTATTTTGGCATGCATACATATACATAGTCTCTCTGAAATTAGATGCAAAGAAAGATTCCCCAAATTGTTATATTTATCAACCAATGTAAATAGCAAGTCAGAAAGTTATTTTTTCTTGTTATGATTTGTCATGCTATTGAGAATTAGCTCTAATTATGTTTATTATCCATATTGGATAGTTTCTTATTCAGAACAGAATGTTTCATTATTCTGAACAGGAGAAAGTTGCTTCCTTGTACTGATCAGGACTGAAGAGAATCTTTTATGTGGACAGTTTTATTTTTAACCCTTAAATTCAAAAAGCTATTGTTTTTTGAGATGAATAGGAAATAGAGAAGAAATATTTCATTAAAAGAAAATAATAAATGCAAATCTTTTAATAGCAAATCCTTGTGAAACCTATTGGTATGAGGACAAACAATAAGTCTCCTCAATCTTGAGCATACAATAGTGAGAACAAGAACAATTAAAGGTAAAAAATTACTAAATTTTGTGACTTAAGCTGCAGGAACTACTGAAAATAGCAGAGGAGTAGAAAAATATTTTTTAAATGGTTTGTCATGAAAAGTGTTTGTCTTCAGAAGAAAAAGAACCAAATATCTGTTTTATGTCACAGCTTGTATTTTTTTAATCTACAATTGATAGTATCATTCTACAACTGTTATCAGAGTATATTCAGAATAGTTGTGTTGGGAACTCACTGCTACAAAACTATGGGGGCTGGGATAAGTTTACTAAAAAATGCTTAGTGTATGATGTGAATATGTGTATGATGTGAATAAATTATCTGTGGTAATCAGGCACTAACAACTGACACACCATGCACAGCAAGTAAACGGAGGCAGTATACAGTTGTGCTTATAGTTTTGCTTCAAACCCTGTACTAAATTTTGTTGTATAAACCCTTACAGAGAAGCCACTTCTTAGCTCAAGCCTGGGAGCCTGATGTAGCTGATCTGCATACTAATGATGGGATTAAAAGGAGGTCGTGCCTTTACAAAGGAAGAATTGTCTTAGAGGGAGCTGGAATAGCATGAGAATAGCATGGGAGGAGCCAGACAGTTCACCTTATCTAGGTGTATGTAAAAAGGGAAAGAGGGGCATGTAATAGGCAGTTTGGAAAAGACTGTAAATCCTGAGTACCTTAGCTAATGGGGAAAGTGAGAGGGAAATTTACGTCCAGGAATTTAGGCTAAAAGTGAAGCTGCACCTCCCAGCAGTTTGAGAGACTCCCACAGAGAATTGTCCTGTGGAATCTGCTCTTGTTTGAATAAAGTTTTACAGGACTCCTCTGTCTCCATTGTGAACAGGAACTTCTAGATCAGATTAATTTTTCTTACATTAAGAAAACTTGGATTGGCCTAGAAGTCATAAAAGACAAAGTATAAGGAAATACCATGCATATCCAAATGCAACTTCATGCTTCCACCAACATTTGCCAAGATAAATATTTTTCTATCACTCTCTTTTACCAACAGGTCTCTCACATAGTCAAATACAAGTGAAAAAAACATGCCTTTTTTTTTTTATCATCACAGGATCAGATATTCAATTAAATTTTCACTTTTCATTCTTTCTGTCTCTAAAGGTATAAATTAAGGTCTAATGTCAGATTGCAGCTCAGTTCTCATCAATTCTCTCCACTTAACCACCTTTAGGAAAACATCTTCACGGCTGATAAACTTCTGGTACTGAAGAGATCCAAATTTGCTTTTGGGTCATGCTTGCAGGCTACGTACACAGGCTTATCTTCAAAAACAGAGAAAAGCAAAACTGCATAGGCATAAGATGAGCATTACTAGGTACAACAGTATGATCAGATTTAATAAAGTAGGTCTATTTTGCAGAATAAGCATTTCTGCTTTGAAGTTCAACGAGTTAGTGAAGAACAGATTTAATTTGATATCGGGAGATACAGGATTTATCTGAAGTAGCTAGCCTGCTATTCAAAAGGAATAAGCTGTTACCATAGCAACTCCATATCACCTGACCCTCATACGCAGACTGAGTCAGATTCTGATCTGTCAATATAAATGTGAAATAAACCCTATATGAATAATGAATGAAACATTGTAGCTGGAGACACCCTAGGCCATCAGATACAGTAAATATGCTGCTGTCTAAAACTATTTCACACAGAATCACAGAACCATTAATCTTGTAAAAGACCTCTAAGATCATCATGTCCAATCATCAACTCAATACCATAATGCCCACTAAACTGTGTTCAAAAGTGTCATGTGCACATGTTTTCTGAATACCCCGTGGGATGGTGACTCCATCAGCACCTTGAGCAACCTATGCCAATGCCTGACCACTCTGTGAGTAAAGACATTTTTCCTAATATCCAGTCAAAACCACTCCTAGTGCAACTTGAGGCTATTTCCTCTCATCCTATTACTAGTTGGGAGAAGACACAGACAAGAGACATTATCCCCTCAACCTCCTCTTCTCCAGACCAAACATTCCAGCTCCTTCTCCTAAGACCTGTTCTACAGACCCTTCATGAGATTTGTTGCCCTTCTCTGGACATGTTCCACCAACTCAATGTTCTTGTAGTGAGGAGCCCAAAACAATACAGTATTTGAGGTGTAGCCTTACCAGTGCCAAGTACAGGGGCACAATCACTTCCCTACTCCTGCTGGCCACACTGTTCCTCAAACAGGCCAGGATGCTTGTTGACCTTCAAGGCCCCTTGAACACACTGCTGGTTTGTGTTCAGCCAGCTGTCAACCAGCAAGATTCTTTTCTGCTGCACAGCTTTCCAGCCACTCTGCTTGAAGTATGTAATGTTGACTAGGACTGTTAGGACCAAAGTTTGAAATTTGACAGTTGGCCCTGTTAAAACTTATGCAACTGACCTTGGCCCATAGATCCAGCCTGTCCAGATCCCTCTGTAGAGCCTTTCTACCCTCAATCAGATCAACACTCCTACCCAATTTGGCGTTATGTGCAGACTTAATGAGGGTGCACTCAATTCCCTTATCCATATTATTGAATTGGGGTGGGGCACAATCCTCTGTCTTTTTCTTTTTTTCCCTTTCTTTCCAATCCTGCTGTGCACAGAAGTACATGAGGCTAATAATTCAGTGATTAGCTCTTCTGACTTCCATTTGAGGTGGATAAAAAGTGATAGTGAATGTGCCTTTGAGAGCCTTGTGAAGAGCAAACCTTCAAAGAGCTTTTATTTCTGTCCCATCATCTCATATTATCTTGTTTACCCCCTGAATTCTGAGCAGGTACCATTACTACACTAAGTTGTCCACATCACTCTTTTGAAGGGAAAATTAATTCTGAATTACTGGCCCTATAACTGCCTACTTCTTCACATCATCTGTCAGCAAAATAGGCAGATGAAGGCTGGCTAAGTGGATTTCTGTTAGCTGCCATTCAAAAGGAAAAGGACAGGTGTTGAATGAAGCCTTTTTTTTCCAACTGCTATTTAACAATACATATAGGAGAAGTTTAATTGCTTGCATCCACCTGCACCCTTGCAATTTCTTGGCTTTATTGATTTCAATGAAAATATTAAGTGCACTTCAGGACCACCAGCTAAGTGACATGTTGATTGAAATATACTGGAAAATGCATAATGGAAGTGGGCTGTTGCAGTTTTAATAGAGTCTGAAAGAAGTAACATCCAGAGCAGCATTTGCTCCTGCTATTCTCATGCATATAGCAAGCTCTGAGATGAATAATTGGAAGCTGAATAAATGTTTGGTTGTTGTTAAAGAAGCCATTCACCTCAATAACCTAATTTTGGTCAAATAAAGTGACTCAGGCTTTTTGGCATATTTTAATCCATTAGGAACCCTTCAGGGTGCCACATAAATACAACAGACTATGTATATGAATACTATCCAAATTATGATAGCTTAGCATTGTAAACAATGACAGCTGTGTAGTGGCAACATGGACAACAGCCTCTCTGAGTAAAAGCCTGTGTAAATATCTTGTAGTTTGCCTGAAGCTATGCCTTCAACTCTTCAACTGCGTCCAGTTCTGGAGCTCCTATTACAAGAGGGATCTGGAGGTGCTGGAGGGTGTCCAGAGAAGGGCCACGAGGATGATCAGAGGGCTGGACCACCTCTCCTATGAGGACAGACTGAAGGAGTTGGGGCTGTTCAGTCTGGAGAAGAGAAGGCTCCAAGGTGACCTCATTGTGGCCTTCCAGTATCTGAAGGGGGCCTCCAAGAAGGCTGGGGAGGGACTTCTCAGGCTATCAGGTAGTGATAGGACTAGGGGGAATGGAATGAAGCTGGAGGTGGGGAGATTCAGGCTATATGTGAGGAGGAAGTTCTTCACCGTGAGGGTGGTGAGGCCCTGGAATGGGTTGTTGAGGGAGGTGGTTGAGGCCCTGTCCCTTGAGGTGTTTAAGACCAGGCTGGATGAGGCTCTGGCCAGCGTGATCTAGTGTAGAGTGTCCCTGCCCGTGGCAGGTGGGTTGGAACTAGATGATCCTTGTGGTCCCTTCCAACCCTAACTGAAACTATGAAACTAAAGTATTTTCAGAGAACTTTGGACTTAACAGAGCAAACAGTAGAAGACCAACCTTATCAGCTTTGGTTTGGGACTATCATTGTAATTGTGAAAGTGGTATTTTTTATTCTTTGTATTAAAATTTCTTCCTGCCCTCACCAGCTTTCGTGTAGGCCCCCTTCAGATACTGGAAGGCCACAATTAGGTCTCCTCGGCGCCTTCTCTTCTCCAGACTGAACAGCCCAAACTTTCTCAATCTGTCTTCGTAGCAGAGGTGCTCCAGCCCTCTGATCATCCTCATGGCCCTTCTCTGGACACGTTCCAGCATGTCCAGATCCTTCCTGTAATAGGGGCTCCAGAACTAGATGCAGTACTCCAGGTGGGGTCTCAACAGAGTGGAGTAGAGGGGGAGAATCACCTCCCTCGACCTGCTGGCTATGCTTCTCTTGATGTAGCCCAGGATGTGATTGGCTTTCCGGGCTGCAAGTACACACTGGTGGCTCATGTTGAGCTTCTCATCTACCAGCACCCCCAAGTCCTTTTCTTCAGGGCTGCTCTCAAGCCAGTCACTGCTCAGCCCATATCTGTACTTGGGATTGCCCCGACCCAGATGCAGGACCCTGCACTTGGTCTTGTTGAACTTCATGAACTTGGCTTGGTCCTATCCTCCAACCTGTCAAGGTCTCTCTGGATGGCATCCCTTCCCTCGAGCATGTCTGCTGCACCACACAGCTTGGTGTCATCAGCAAACTTGCTGAGGGTGCCCTCAATGCCATTGTCCATGTGGTGAAGGCACATTCGGCCTATCTGGTCCCAGCATGTGGACAAGTTTCCCCTCCTTCAGGAGGAAAACAAAAGCCAAGGCATTAGCCAGGCCAGCACGCATTCAGCATATGCAATGCGTGTGCAGTTACCAAGTATGGGCACAATTCCAGCTTCACGCTTTCTATAGGCTGAAGCCATTTGTCTATGAGAGTGCCCATTGGTCAAACCCAGCCTCGAGGAATCTATAAGTATTACCCCGGTGGTAAACAACTTGCCCCCTCTTTCACTTTGTCTTTGTACTCGCTCGAGAGAGGAGCTCTCGAGCCACAGCTTCTGCCATTGAGCTTATTGTTATTAGCTTCTATCATACATGCACGCATACTGAAGCCTCTGCATCATGAGAAGCACTCTGATTGTGAGGATCACCCCAGAGGGAGGACCTTCGCTGAGCCAGAGAAGCCAGCGTCGCCACAGCCAGTCGTACCGACCGGGAAAGCCCACCGTGCTACCAGAGGACTGGACCAGCCCCCGAGGGTAAGATCTGCCCAGTTGTTGGGGAGAAGGGACTTACTAGAGACTAAGTCCACATATACCTAGCCCCGCCATAGCGGGAGGAGAGCCGCCACGTGTGCCGCTCCAAGCCCTGTAACCGCAGGGAAGACTAAAGCATTGTTTCGTGCCTATAATGCACCAAACCTGGGACTGCCCCGATAGTCCCGCTGTTGCTTTAAGTCCAGAAACGGAGAAGCCGCAGCTCAGCGCAGCCGCATTCTCTCTCCGAGGCTGTTTATCTCAGCCCCGCGATCCGTCGCCACGAGGCCGACCCCATAGCTATTGTTGCCCGACTGGGAACCTCTGAACCCGCCTACCGGCAACCGTCGCCCCGCCCTGCCGTGAGAGCCGACTCCCAGAGCCGACCCTACAGGCCGAACCCGACCAGGACCTATCCCTATTGTCTGGAGGGAACCGACCGAGTCCTGAAGGGAACCTGCTTCCAAGCCAAGCCCAGGTTCCAGCATTCCTTCTCCACTGCTGCGGAGAGAGGAGATAATACCCAACACCACCGTTTCAAGTCTACTAGGAATCAGTCCAGCGGCAGTAGTCAGCCAGACCCCCACCTTGCTACAAACCACAGCTACAGAGTATCTCCCACATGCTTTCCACCCACTAGCACTCAGTTCAAAGTATCCGCGTGTAGCACAGTCATCGCTGACGCACAGAAAGATTGTAATATTGTTGTACATAGCCAGAAGCCGCCCGTGTCCCGCCGAGTCGCCAACTAGTGGCCAAGTGGCGGAACTGCACTCTTCATTATATAAACATACAAATAGTCTGTAGATAGTTTAATTAAGTTCTGACCATAACACTAAGCCATTTATGGAATGTATTTCACGAACGTGCACTAGAACATATATATAAGTTGTTGATTCATCGGCTATTAATAATTTGATAATTAATAAAATTAATATTTTCAAAACTCATATTTCATATTCAATAAATTTAATAACCTCTTCACAACAGTCCATGTCACCAACAAGGATGTTAAACAAGACTTGTCCCAGTACTGATCCCTGAGGGACTCCAGTTGCCATTGGCCTCCACTTGGACATGGACCCATTGACAGCCACCCTTTGGGTGTGGCTGTCAAGTAATTTTTTTATCCACTGAGTGGTCCATCCATCAAACCCATAATGCACCAGCTTGGAGACCAGGATGTAGTGTGGGACAGTGTCAAAGGTTTTGCTCAGGTCCAGGTAAATGATGTGAGTTGCTCAGCCTTCATATATTAATGTTGTGACCTTGTCATAGAAGGCCACCAGGCAGGATTTGCCCTTGGTGAAGCCATGCTGATTGTACCATATAATATCTTTGTATTTCTTCTGCCTCAGCAGTGCACCCAGGAAGATCTGCTCCATGATCTTACTGGGCACAGAGGTGAGATTGACTGACCTGTAGTTCTCTGGGTCATCCCTGTTTCCCTTCTGGAAAATGGAGGTTATATTTCTCCCAGCTGCCCATGGCCCCTCTTCCCTCTAGGGTTTTGTTCCATGATACTTTGGCCAGCAGTTCCCTGAAGCCATCAAAGTCTTTATGCCTGAAGTCCAGGGTTGTAAGCTTCAGGACACATGTGTGGTGAAGGCACATTCTGCCCAGATACTAGATCTGGTCCCAGCATGTGGACAAGTTTCCCCTCCTTCAGGAGGAAGACAAAAGCCAAGGCATTAGCCAGGCCAGCACGCACTCAGCTCATGGGGTGCTTGTGCAAATACCAAGTATGGGCATAATTCCAGCTTCACGCTTTCTATAGGCTGAAGCCAGTTGTCTATGAGAGTGCCCATTGGTCAAACCCAGCCTCAAGGAATCTCTAAGTATTACCCCTGTTGGTAAACAAGTTGCCCCCTCTTTCACTTTCTCTCTGTACTTGCTTGAGAGAGCAGCTCTTGAGCCACAGCCTCTGCCATTGAGCTTATTGTTGTTAGCTTTTATCATACATGCACGCATACTGAAGCCTCTGCATCATGAGAAGCACTCTGATCGAGAGGATCATCCCAGAGGGAGGACCTTCGCTGAGCCTGAGAAGCCAGCGTTGCCACAGCCAGTCGTACCAACTGGGAGAGCTTACCGTGCTACCGGAGGACTGGATCAGCCCCCGAGGGTAAGATTTGCCCAGCTGTTTGGGAGAAGGGACTTGATAGAGACTAAGTCCGCATATACCTAGCTCCACCATTGCGGGAGAAGAGCCGCCACGTGTGCTGCTCCAAGCCCTGTAAACCCCAGGGAAGACTAAAGCATTGTTTGTGCCTATAATGCACCAAACCTGGGACCAGTCTGAGCGTCCTGCTGTTCCTTTAAGTCCAGTAATGGAGAAGCCGCAGCTCAGCGCAGCCGCATTCTCTCTCTGAGGCTGTTTACCTCAGCCCCGAGACCCGTCACCACGGGGCCGACCTCATAGCTATTGTTGTCCGACCAGGAACCTCTGAGCCCGCCTACTGGCAGCCGTCACCCCACCCTGCCATGCGAGCCGATTCCCAGGGCCGACCCCACAGGCTGAACCCGACCAGGACCTATCCCTATTGTCTGGAGGGAACCAACCGAGTCCTGAAGGGAACCTGCTTCCGAGATAAGCCCAGGTTCCAGTACCCCCTCTCCACTGTTGCGGAGCGAGGAGATAATACCCAACACCACCGTTTCAACTCGACTAGGAACCAGTCCAGCGGCAGTAGCTGGCCGAACCCCCACCTTGCTACAAATGAAAGCTACAGAGAAGCTTCCACGTGCTTTCCATCCACTAGCACTCAGTTCAAAGTATCTGCGTCTAGCAGAGTAATCGCTGATGCACAGAAAGATTGTAATATTGCTGTATATAGCCAGAACCCGCCCGCGTTCCCCCGAGTGGCCATCTAGTGGCAAATCGGCAGAACTGAACCCTTCATTATATAAAATATAGAAATAGTCTGTAGATAGTTTAATTACATTCTAATCATAATACTAAGCCACTTATGGAATGTATTTCATGAATGTGCACTAGAACATATATATAAGTTGTTGATTCATCGGTTATTAATAAATTGATAATTAATAAAAATAATATTTTCATAATTCATATTTCATATTCATAAATTTAATGACCTCTTCACAACAACATCCTCCTAGCTGCTCTGAGTATCTTAAATTCTATTGCTTCATAATCACTGCAGCCAGAGTTATCCCTGACCCTCACATTGGTCATAAGCCCTTCCCTATTGGTGAGAACATGGTCCAGCATAGCAACTTTTTTCGTTGGTTCCTCTACCATTTGGAGGAGGAAGTTGTCATCTATGCATTTCAGGAACACCCTGGAATGCTGGTACCTAGCTGTGTTATCCCTCCAGCAGATGTCAGGGTGGTTGAAATCCCCCACGGGGACCAGGGCCTGTGAACATGAAGCCACTTCTATTTGCCTGTGGAGTGCCTCATCTGTTTGGTTCTGCTGGTCAGGTGGCCTGTAGCAGACCCCTACAGTAACATCACCTTTCCCCTGTCTTCCCTTTAATCTTCACCCATATACTCTCAACCAGCTCCTTGTCTTTCCCCAGGTGGAGCTCCACCAATTCTAGCTGGTCACTGATACAGAGAGCAACACCTCCTTCCCTCCTATCCTGCCTGTGCTTCCTAAAGAGCTTGTACCCATCTATCCCTGCATTCCAGTCCTGGGAATCATCCCACCAAATTTCAGTAACTGCCATTATGTCATGGCTCATGTGAGTTACTACAGGAAAGCTGGGGGGCTTGCTGATGAGAGGATATTGAATCCTCTGCTCCAGTAAGAGTTAACTCCTGTTCTGTATTTGTAAAGATCAGTTTTGTGAAAGTTATCAGCTTCCCTCTCACTCTTCCTGATGCTTCTTAACCTACTCACCTCTTCCCTGAGCTCCATCACTTCATCTTGGAGCTGTGCCAACTGGCTGAGCAGGTCAAAAATCTGCTCATACCACACATGCTCATAGTCAGTGTTGCCTCCTGTTGCCAGTGAAAGGATGTGGCATTTCACACAGCCTGTTGCCTGGATGCCAATATCCATTTTGGTGGGTGCAGAGAGCTGTGTCTTCCTCCTCTGAGTAGCCACTATCATGCCTTCAGTAAGACTGAAACACCCTGTGTCCTGTCCGCACACCCTGCTCTTGCCAACTACTGAGCTAATTCAAAAGGATCCCCTGGGGTACACTCAGTCACTATTTAATCTCCCTCTTCCTGTTAGCCTGCCTGTACCAATGGCCTGGCACTCCCAGCTGTCTGGCATACCTACATAGCTTTAGAATCCCTAGTCAGAAACCAGTATCCCTTGTTGGTTGGTGCTTGTGCCATAACTGCCTATCTTGTCATGGGATAGGAAGGAAAGTTGGTCTACTGTGCTTTGGGTCTAAAGGTAATTTATAATCAGCAGGTGTATGTGTTAAATGAAGATCTGTGAAGCTGACAAGCCAAACAGCTGAAGGAGGGAGTGTTGTGAAGATAAGATGGCCCAGCTTTGGCAAAATCTGATGAAACAAGGATGAGATAACATAAACACCGAACTTCAAAGAAGATTTTGAAGGCCAAGGTGCCTGAATGAAGACTATTGACAAATTAAGTGCAGTATCTCCAAAGTCACCACCCTTTTAAAAAATTCTGTTGATATTCTAAGTAAACTACCTTTCTTCTCATATTTTTTCCCAATACAATACACTAAGAAAGCTTCAATATCCTTAGTAAAAACATTTCTCTGTATCACAGTATCACAGTATCGCCAAGGTTGGAAGAGACCTCAAAGATAATTCAGTCCAACCTGTCACCACAGACCTCATGACTAGACAATGGCACCAAGTGCCATGTCCAGTCCCCTCTTGAACACCTCCAGGGACAAGGACTCCACCACCTCCCTGGGCAGCCCGTTCCAATGACAAATGACACTCTCAGTGAAGAACTTTCTCCTCACCTCGAGCCTAAACTTCCCCTGGCACAGCTTGAGACTGTGTCCCATTGTTCTGGTGCTTGTTGCTAGAGAGAAGAGACCAACCCCTTCCTGGCTACAACTACCTTTCAGGTAGATGTAGAGAGCAATGAGGTTTCCCCTGAGCCTCCTCTTCTCCAGGCTAAACAATCCCAGCTCCCTCAGCCTCTCCTCATAGGCCTTGTGCTCAAGGCCTCTCCCCAGCCTTGTTGCCTTTTTCTGGACATGTTCAAGTGTCTCGACGTCCTTCCTAAACTGAGGGGCCCAGAACTGGACACAGGACTCAAGGGGTGGTTTAACCAGTGCAGAGTCCAGGGACACAATGACCTCCTGCTGGCCACACTATTCCTAAGGCAGGCCAGGATGCCGTTGGCCTTCTTGGCCACCTGGGCACACTGCTGACCAGCTTCAGTTCCAACTGGGCCTTTGCCTCTCAAATCTTTTTCCTGCATAATCTAACAGCTTCCTTAAACACACCTCAAGAAGCCTTCCCCTCCTTCCAAAGGTGATACAGCCTCTTTTTTTCCCTTAGTTCCTCCAGGAGCTGCTTGCTCATCCAGGCCAGTCGACTTCCCGGCCGGCTCATCTTTCGGCACATGGGAACTGCCAGTTCTTGTGCCTTCAAGAGCTCCTGCTTGTAGTAGGTCCAACCATCCTGGACCCCTCGGTTCTTGAGGGCTGATACCCAGGGAACTTTCTGAATAAGTTTGTTAAGCAGGCTGAAGTTTGCCCTCCAGAAGTCCAAGGTGAGGGTTCTGTTCATGCTCCTCCCTATCTCCCTGCATATTGAAAACTTCACTATCTCGTGGTCACTGCACCCCAGGCAGCCTCCCATGGTCATGTCTCTCACCAGCCTTTCTCTATTGGAGAACAGCAGGTCAAGCAGAGCCTGACCCCTGGTAGGCTCACTTAACAGCTGCATCAGGAACTTGTCCTCCATGCACTCCAGGAATCTTCTGGACTGCCTCCTCGCTGCTGAATTAAGTTGACAGCAGATATCTGGCAGGTTAAAGTCACCCACAAGAACAAGATCTGATGATCCTGAGACAGCCTCCAATGGCTTATAGAATAATTCATCTGCCTTCTCATCCTGGTTGGGTGGTCTATAACAGACTCCAACCAGGATGTCAGATTTGTTAGGCCTCCCTCTGATTTTAACCCACAGGCTCTCAATCCCTTCATCCTCCACCTCTAGCTCTGTGGCAAAGAGTGACTCCCTAATATACAGAGCCACCCCTCTTCTCTTCTCCCTTAACTGTCTCTCTAAAGAGCCTGTAACCTCCCAGTGCAGCACTCCAATCGTGAGTGTCATCCCACCATGTTTCTGAGATGGCGACTGTATCATAGTCACCCTGATGGACCAGGACTTCCAGCTCCTCTCGCTTGTTGCCCATGCTGCGTGCATTGGTGTACATGCACTTCAGCTGGGCTCTCAACTTCTCTATTGACCCTAATCTGTGCCCCACGCTTTCGTCTACACAGGGACTGATTTCCTCACCCACCCCCTTCAGATCTAGTTTAAAGCCCTCTTAATGAGCCCTGCCAACTCTAGTGCTAAGACTCTCTTACCCTTTCTAGATAATCGCACCTCATCAGGACCCAGCAGGTCGGGTGCAGTAGAAGTTGCGCAATGATCGAAGAAACCAAAATTCTGCTGCTGGCACCCCCCCCGAGACAATTGTTGATGCTGTGGGTTCTCCTGTTCCTCTCGGTGTACACCCCTGCCACTGAGGGAACTGAGCAGAACACCACTTGAGCTTCTGCCCCATCAATCAATTGTCCAAGGGCCTTGAACTCCTTTTTAATGCCCCTGGTGCCCTTCTTGTCAATTTCATCACTTCCCGCTTGTATTACCAGCAGAGGGTAATAGTCAGTGGGCTGGATCAGCTTTGGGAGTCTCCTTGCAATGTCCCTTACCCACACCCTGGGTAGGGAGCAGATGTCCCTGTGGGATGGGTTGGGATGACATATGGGTCCCTCAGTGCCCCCCAGGAGAGAGTCCCCAGCAACTATAACCCTTCTCCTTTTCTTTGTGGAGCTGGTCGTTATAGTTGGTGGGGACTGCTTGGCCTTAGGCTCCTTCCCAGATGGCTGCTCCTCAGCCCTCTCATCCCCGCTGCCCTCGGCCTGCAGGACCTCATACTTATTATGCAAGGGCAGCGGAGGAGGAGGAGAGGGCCTGGAAGGATTCCCCTTGCCACCCCTGGCAGGGACCTGTATCCATGCCTCCCTGTTACCAGGAACCCTTCCCTCAGCAGGGGAGATCTGCAGAGCCTTCTCCCACATATCTAAGTCCCTTTTGCTATTCCTTATTGCCCTGAGCCTAGATACCTCATCCTTCAGCTTGGCCACTTCATACTTCATTTCGGCCACTTCATCTTTCAGCTCCACCACCAGACTGAGGAGAAAGTTCACCTGGTCACATCTGACACAGGTGTTCTCTCCTTCCCCCTCCATTGCAAGTGCCAGGCTGAAGCATTCTCTGCAACTGGCAGCCTGGACTCCTGCATGCTGATGCAGCAACTCTGCCTGGGTAGATTCTGCTTTTTTTAGCCTTTGTCCGAGTGATGACCATGGTTCAGCATTCAATTGAAATTTTTTTTTTTTTTTTTTTTTTACTGAGCTGCAGGAAGGCTCTGCAGCCACAATGGTATCGCACACACAGTCCAGGCAGGATTTATACCTCCCATGGCTGACGTCACACTCCCAATCCCGAGCCTGCTCATGAGAGGACCATCCTGCTGGACCTCCCTACCAACCAGGTGGTCCTCTGGACCCGCAAAGCCCCGAAAAGAAATGAAAAACCAGGCGGAAAACTCACGGTTCAAGTGGAGTGGTCCCGAATGCTGGTTCTGGTTGGCTCTCAAGCCTGTCTGCTGTATTTGCTTCCTCTTCTATGTGAGATTCTTCCTCCCAAATCATGATAAATGTCACCTAAAAGTCAGGGACAGCCTGGCCTAAGGTATATGGACATAGAGGTATAGTCTAGGGACATTTCATGATGTGGAAGCACTGCCTTGGAGTGTGTGGAGGACCACCAGTACGAGCACCAGTGGTGGAGGGGTGCAAAGTGGACAAGCAGCAGAGGTGCAGCATGGCTAGCACCAGCAGCAGCAGCAGCAACAGCTGGGAGTGAAAGACAGGGTAGAGGATGGTTGACAGACTCCATCTAGGACAATTCTTGGTGAGAATTGCGTCTTCAATATATGACAAATTTTGCTAACATTTGTTTTATATCAGAGATATTGCAAAGATTTTCATCTCCCACTGTGCCAGATGCTATGCAGGATTTATTAGCCTGAGATATCTTTTAGTTAGTCCTTTTATCACTAAATCCTGCATTATTTGATTGTATTAACTTTTTGAAAATGTGTCAATGAAAGCCTGTATTTGGCTCTGGAAAAAGAGAGGCAAATGTTAATTGTAGCAAATAGTTCCAGTAAGAGTCCTGGAATCTGAGCCAGGCAGACATTGGCATTTTACCCTTAAAGCAACAGTGCTGTACAAGAACAGATCAGAAAATACTGAGAGACTTGGGGGTGCTGGTGGACGAGAAGCTCAACAGGAGCTCTCAATGTGCACTTGCAGCCTGGAAAGCCAATCAGATCCTGGGCTGCATGAGGAGAAGTGTGGCCAGCAGGTCAAGGGAGGTGATTCTCCCCCTCTACTCAGCTCTGCTGAGACCCCACCTGGAGTCCTGCATCCAGTTCTGGAGCCCCTATTACAAAAGGGATCTGGAGGTGCTGGAAGGTGTCCAGAGAAGGGCCACGAGGATGATCAGAGGGCTGGAGCACCTCTCCTCTGAGGACAGACTGAAGGAGTTGGGGCTGTTCAGTCTGGAGAAGAGAAGGCTCCAAGGTGACCTCATTGTGGCCTTCCAGTATCTGAAGGGGGCCTCCAAGAAGGCTGGGGAGGGACTTTTCAGGCTATCAGGGAGTGATAGGACTAGGGGGAATGGAATGAAGCTGGAGGTGGGGAGATTCAGGCTGGAAATGAGGAGGAAGTTCTTCACTGTGAGGGTGGTGAGGCCCTGGAATGGGTTGTTGAGGGAGGTGGTTGAGGCCCTGTCCCTTGAGGTGTTTAAGCCCAGGCTGGATGAGGCTCTGGCCAGTGTGATCTAGTGTGGGGTGTCCCTGCCCATGGCAGGGGGTTGGAACTAGATGATCCTTGTGGTCCCTTCCAACCCAAACTGAAACTATGAAACTATGAAACTATAAGTAAGTCATCATAACTGACAAAGGTCATCACATAATGTGTCTGCTTGTCTATAAAGTCTTTTGTAGGGCTTTGTGGAAAATTACAGATTTAGGGAAAGATCCCGAGATGTTCTTACCAGTGCCCATGGGCAAGGCCTCCTGAGGTCAAGGAACAGAATCATGGAAAAAATACTTTCCTCAGCACTTAATAATGCAGGAACTACCATATTGAGCCCACTATGTTGTCTATTATGTTAATAAGGATGCCTGCAAGAAATGAGCAAATGGACTGTATTAACTGCCCATGAGTAGTCTCCCAGACTCCAGAAAATATTTTCCAAGAGAGATCTTAAGTGCACTGGAAGATTTTTCCTCAAAATTTCTAATGGCAGTCTCAACACCTGGCATATGATGAATTCTCACAATGTTTCCACAACTTAGCTACTGGAGGAAGTACCTCTTTGAGTGAGGTTTGAACATTTTGATATTTATTTTGTCTCTGTCTTGTCCTGGAAGAGACATTGCCTATAGACATCTATGGATTTTGATTCACCTGTCATAGCTGAAGGGTCCCTATATTAAAACCACTTTGTGTGTAACTTGGTCTGGTTTATTTTCTGTACCACTTTTTCAGTTCTGCCATGTTTTTTTCAATATGAAGAAGCTTGATCTATGGACCACACTCAGATTCATTAGCATAACAGCTATTTATGGAGAGGTATAAAGAAGTTTTTCATTTCTTTTCAGCATATTTTCCTAATGACTGACTTCTAGCATTCTAGTTGCTCATTTGGTTATGAATAAGTATTAGGTGAACATTAAAAAAACATAGCTACCATAAATAGAACTTTTCTTCTCAGCACTGATAATCTAATTGCAAACTGTTTCATAAGATTTCAACCCCTTTCCCATACACATTCTTTTACATTTATCTATACTGAATTTCATTTGCTATTTTACTACATTAGTTGGGATTTCTTCCATCAGACTGGAAAACATAGTAACATTGCTGTTTTTTTCAGATCACTTCCAAATATACTGAGCAATGCAGACACCCATGGGATTTTAGTAGTAAGCTACTTCCTGTTTTTCTATGTTTTATTTTGTTCTGTATATGTAGAATATTTATTTTTATTTTAAAAGTAATTTAGTTTCTTAATTAGACATTAATGAGGAAATTTATGAAATGTTTTGGTTTTTTAATACCAGCTATTCTATCTTGTCTCTGCCAGTGTCTTTTAAAGAAATTGCAATAGATTACAGAATACAGAATTAACCAGTTTGGAAAAGACCATCAATATCATCAAATCCAACCTGTCACCCAACACCATTTAATCAACTAAACCATGGCACTAAATGTCTCATCCAGTCTCTTTTTAAACACTTCCAGTGATGGTGTCTGCACCACCAACCTGGGCAGCACATTCCAATGGCAAATTACTCTTTCTGTGAAGAAGTTCTTCCTAACATCCAGCCTAAACCTCTGCTGCTGCAGCTTGAGACTGGCCTTTTGTTCTGTCACTGGTTGCTTGGGAGAAGAGACTGACCCTCACCTGGCTACAACCACACTTCAGGTAGTTGTCGGGAAAAAATAAGGTCTCCCCTGAGCCTTCTCTTCTCCAGGTTAAGCAGCCCCAGCTCCCTCAGCCACTCCTTGTAGGTCTTGGGCTCCAAACCCCTCACTAGCTTTGTTGCCCTTCTCTATCCATGTTCCAGCAAGTCAACATCTTTCCTAAACTGAGGGGTCCAGAACTGGATGCAGTACTCGAGGTGTTGCCTAGCCAGTGTTGAGTACAGGGGCAGAATGGCCTCTCTGCTCCTGCTGGCCATACTATTCCTGATGCCATTGACCTTCTTAGCCACCTGGTCACACTGCTGGCTGATGTTCAGCTAGCTGTCAACCAGCACCCCCAGGTCCCTTTCTGATGGGCTTCTCTCCAGTCACTCTGTCCCCAGCCTGTAGTGCTGCATGGGGTTGTGCGGCAGTTTGGAATTTCCCACTACATTAACTAAAGCACGGTTCACTCAGTTGGGAAGCAAATGGAAGCTGTATTCACAAAGGAAAACTACACTCTACAATGGAATGCAATGAATATGTGCAAATATACAGTATTTACAATATTATACAAGTATTTGCAATCAGAAAACCAGCACAGAAAACCCCCTCTACCACCTTCTCGTATCCCAGAAGGAGTGAGGAAACTGCTTCACTCTCCCCTAACCCTCCCTCCCCTATAATTAGAAGAAAAGAGAAGAGATGTTAGAAGGAATGTTAGTTCTTGTCTGCAAGTTCAGCTACCGGTGATTAAAATTCTCCCCAGCTGAGCAGAAACAGCCAAACAGCCAGAGAAGAAGAAAAGGAATGATAAAGAATGTGTGAGATTGCTAGTGTACATCTTGCACATCTGGCCAATTAAATTTGTTAAGAATAATATTTTGTTTACCTTTTTACACCCAACTGTGAATTGTTTATATTCTTCACATTTTCTGCTCAAAATCTGCAGCTAACTTTTAAAGCATAGCCTAAAACTGCCACAGGTTGTTGTAGGCAATGTGTTAAATCACATGCTGTTGGACTCTGCCCATCTGTCCAGCCTGTCAAGGTCCCTCTGCAGACCTCTCCTACCCTCCAGCAGATCAACACCTGCCCCCAGCTTGGTGTCATCCAAAAAATGTATGGATGATGGACTCAATCCCCTCATCCAGATCATCAGTTAAGATGTTGAATAGGATTTGGTGCAGCACTGATCCCTGGGGGACACCACAAGTGACTGGCTGCCAGCTGGATGTGGCACCATTCACCACCACTCTCTGGGCTCAGCCCTCCAGACAGTTCATAACAGCACAGAGTTCTGCAGTCATGGGCTGCCAGTTTGCCCAGGAGTTTGCTGTGGGGGACAGTGTCAAAGGCCTTGCTGAAGTCCAGATAGACTACATCCACAGCCTTCCCCACATCCACCAGGCAGGTCACCTGATCATAGAAGGAGATCATGTTGGTCAGGCAGGACCTGCCCCTCCTAAATCCATGTTGGTTGGGCCTGATCCCTTGGCCATCCTGCAGGTGCTGTGTGATTGAACTCAAGATGACCTGTTCCATAATCTTGCCTGGCACTGAGGTTAGGCTGAGAAGCCTGGAATTCCCTGGCTCACCCAAACAGCCCTTCTTGTGGACGGGCATCATGTTGGCCAGCTTCCAGTCTTCTGGGACCTCTCTGGTGAACCAGGACTGCTGAAAAATGATGGAGAGCAGCTTGGCCAGCTCAACTGCCAGCTCTCTCAGCAGCCTAGGATGGATCCCATCTGGTCCCATGGACTTGTGGGGATCCAAGTGGCTGAGCAGGTCTGTAACACCAAAGGATTACAAGGGAACTATTCTGTTCCCTGACTCCATCTGCAAGCTCAGGAAGCCAGTTGTCTGGAAGACAACCTATCCTGCTATTAAAATTTGAAGTAAAGAATGTGTTAAGTACCTCAGCCTTTTCCTCATCTGTTTTTATTATATTTCCCTCCATGTCCACTAAGCAATGGAAGTTGTCCTTGTCCCTCCTTTCACCATTTGTATATATACAAAAACTGTTTTTTATTGTCCTTCACAGCAGAGGCCAGTCTAAGCTTTAAATGGGCTTTTGACTCTCTATTTTTTTTTCCTACATGACCTAGCAACATCCTAAAACATTTCATGGGTGACCTCTCCTTCCTTCCAAAGATGACACACCCTCGTTTTTTCCCTTAATTCATTCAGAAGCTCATTGCCCATACAGGCTGGCCATTTTGGTTTGAGAGCTGACACGATCCGGCGCTCAGGACAACTCCTATTGGATCATGAGCTTTCTGCTTGGATTTTGCTTTCCTTTGGGGGCTTTGTGGGTCGGGAAGACTCAGGGTTAGCAGGGAGGTCCGCCAGGATCATGCCCTCATGAGCCTGCTCGGGAAGGGGAGTGTGACGTCAGGCATGGGAGGTTTAAATCGCACCTGGGCTATGCGCACGCTGCCATTTTGGTTTGAGTCTTCCTGCTGCCCAAAAAAAAAAATAATTCTTTTTTCGATCAAACAGTTAACAATGGCTGTCACTAGGATGAAGGATAGAAAAACAGCATCTACCCATACAGACTTGCTGCATCAGCATGCAGGAGTCCAGGCTGCCAGCTGCAGTGAGTGCTTTAGCCTGGCACTTGGAATAGAGGGGGGAAGGAGAGAACACCTGTGTCAGATGTGACCAGGTGAACTTTCTCCTCAGTCTGGTGGTGGAGCTGAAGGATGAAGTGGCCAAGCTGAAGGATGAGGTATCTAGGCTCAGGTCAATAAGGGATAGCGAAAGGGACTTAGATATGTGGGAGAAGGCTCTGCAGATCTCCCCTGCTGAGGGAAGGGTCCCTGGTAACAGGGAGGCATGGATACAGGTCCCTGCCAGGGGTGGCAAGGGAAATCGTTCCCGGCCTTCTCCTCCTCTTCTCCTCCTCTCTCTCCTGGGGGGCACTGAGGGACCCATACGTCATGCCGACCCAATCCACAGGGAGGTCTGCTCCCTACCCGGTGTGTGGGTCAGGGACATTGCAAGGTGAATCCCAAAGTTAATCCACCCCTCTGACTATTACCCTCTGCTGGTAATACAAGCGGGAAGTGATGAAATTGACAAGAAGGGCACCAGGGGCATTAAAAAGGAGTTCAAGGCCCTTGGACAATTGATTGATGGGGCAGAAGCTCAAGTGGTGTTCTGCTCAGTTCCCTCAGTGGCAGGGGTGTACACCGAGAGGAACAGGAGAACCCACAGCATCAACAATTGTCTCGGGGGGGGTGCCAGCAGCAGAATTTTGGTTTTCTTCGATCATTGCGCAACTTCTACTGCACCCGACCTGCTGGGTCCTGATGAGGTGCGATTATCTAGAAAGGGTAAGAGAGTCTTAGCACTAGAGTTGGCAGGGCTCATTAAGAGGGCTTTAAACTAGATCTGAAGGGGGTGGGTGAGGAAATCAGTCCCTGTGTAGACGAAAGCGTGGGGCACAGATTAGGGTCAATAGAGAAGTTGAGAGCCCAGCTGAAGTGCATGTACACCAATGCACGCAGCATGGGCAACAAGCGAGAGGAGCTGGAAGTCCTGGTCCATCAGGGTGACTATGATACAGTCGCCATCTCAGAAACATGGTGGGATGACACTCACGATTGGAGTGCTGCACTGGGAGGTTACAGGCTCTTTAGAGAGACAGTTAAGGGAGAAGAGGAAGAGGGGTGGCTCTGTATATTAGGGAGTCACTCTTTGCCACAGAGCTAGAGGTGGAGGATGAAGGGATTGAGAGCCTGTGGGTTAAAATCAGAGGGAGGCCTAACAAATCTGACATCCTGGTTGGAGTCTGTTATAGACCACCCAACCAGGATGAGAAGGCAGATGAATTATTCTATAAGCCATTGGAGGCTGTCTCAAGATCATCAGATCTTGTTCTTGTGGGTGACTTTAACCTGCCAGATATCTGCTGTCAACTTAATTCAGCAGCGAGGAGGCAGTCCAGAAGATTCCTGGAGTGCATGGAGGACAAGTTCCTGATGCAGCTGTTAAGTGAGCCTACCAGGGGTCAGGCTCTGCTTGACCTGCTGTTCTCCAATAGAGAAAGGCTGGTGAGAGACATGACCATGGGAGGCTGCCTGGGGTGCAGTGACCACGAGATAGTGAAGTTTTCAATATGCAGGGAGATAGGGAGGAGCATGAACAGAACCCTCACCTTGGACTTCTGGAGGGCAAACTTCAGCCTGCTTAACAAACTTATTCAGAAAGTTCCCTGGGTATCAGCCCTCAAGAACCGAGGGGTCCAGGATGGTTGGACCTACTACAAGCAGGAGCTCTTGAAGGCACAAGAACTGGCAGTTCCCATGTGCCGAAAGATGAGCCGGCCGGGAAGTCGACTGGCCTGGATGAGCAAGCAGCTCCTGGAGGAACTAAGGGAAATAAAGAGGCTGTATCACCTTTGGAAGGAGGGGAAGGCTTCTTGAGGTGTGTTTAAGGAAGCTGTTAGATTATGCAGGAAAAAGATTTGAGAGGCAAAGGCCCAGTTGGAACTGAGGCTGGCCACCTCTGTGAAGGAAAATAAAAAGCATTTTTACAAATATATTAACACTAAAAAGAAAGGCAAGAAGAACCTGCACTCCTTATTGGACCTGGAGGGGAACACTGTGACTGAAGATGAGGAAGAGGCTGGGGTCCTGAACACCTTCTTTGCCTCAATTTTTAACAGCAAGGTAGGAGGAGTTCAGGACAAGTGGCCTCCTGAGCTGGGTGATGGGGTCAGGGAGCAGGAATTGGTTTGGGACCTGCTGAGCCACTTGGACACTCACAAGTCCATGGGACTGGATGGGATCCATCCTAGGGTGCTGAGAGAGCTGGCAGATGAGCTGGCCAAGCCGCTCTCCATCATTTTCCTCCAGTCCTGGCTCACCGGTGATGAGCTAGATGACTGGAAACTGGCCAAGGTGATCCCCATCCACATGAAGGGTCGGATGGAGGAACCTGGAAACTCCAGGCCTGTCAGCCTGACCTCAGTGCCAGGGAAAATTATGGAGCAGATTATCCTGGTGGCAATAACTGTGCACCTGCAGGATGGCCAAGGGCTAAGGTCCAGCCAACATGGATTTAGGAAGGGCAGGTCCTGCCTCTCCAACCTGATCTCCTTCTATGAGCAGGTGACCCACCTGGTGGATGTGGAGAGGCCTGTGGATGTAGTCTACCTGGACTTCAGCAAGGCCTTTGACACCATCCCCCACAGCAAACTGCTGGCCAAGCTGGCAGCTCGTGGCTTGGACAGCAGAACTCTGTGCTGGGTTAGGAACTGGCTGGAGGGCCGAGCCCAGAGAGTGGTGGTGAATGGTGCCACCTCCAGCTGGAGGCCAGTCACCAGTGGTGTCCCCCAGGAATCAGTGCTGGGTCCCATCCTGTTCAATATCTTTATTGATGATCTGGATGAGGGGATTGAGACAGTCATCAGCAAATTTGCAGATGACACCAAGTTAGGAGCGGATGTTGCTCAGTTCGAGGGCAGAAGGGCTCTGCAGAGGGATCTTGACCGACCGGACAGATGGGTGGAGTCCAATGGGATGGCATTCAACAAATCCAAGTGCCGGGTGCTGCACTTTGGCCACAACAACCCCATGCAGAGCTACAGGCTGGGGTTGGAGTGGCTGGAGAGCTCCCAAACAGAGAGGCACCTTGGGGTGCTGATCGACAGCTACCTAAACATGAGCCAGCAGTGTGCCCAGGTGGCTAAGAAGGCTAATGGCATCCTGGCCTCCATTAGGAATAGTGTGGCCAGCAGGAGCAGGGAGGTCATTGTACTCTGCATTGGTTAGGCCACATGCTGAGTCCTGTGTCCAGTTCTGGGCCCCTCAGTTTAAGATGGACATCAAGACACTTGAATGTGTCCAGAGAAGGGCAACAAGGCTGGTGAGAGGCCTTGAGCACAAGCCCTATGAGGAGAGGCTGAAGGAGCTGGGATTGTTTGGCCTGGAGAAGAGGAGGCTCATGTGAGACCTCATTGCTCTCTACAACTACCTGAAAGGTGGTTGTAGCCAGGAAGGGCTTGGCCTCTTCTCTCTAGCAACGAGCACCAGAACAAGGGGACACAGTCTCAAGCCGCGCCAGGGTAAGTTTAGGCTCGAGGTGAGGAGAAAGTTCTTCACTGAAAGAGTCGTTCGCCATTGGAATGGGCTGCCTGGGGAGGTGGTGGAGTCACCATCCCCGGAGGTGTTCAAGAGGGCATTGGACGTGGCACTTGATGCCATGGTCTAGTCATGCAGTCTGTGGTGACAGGGTGGACTCAATGATCTTCGAGGTCTCTTCCAACCTTTGTGATACTGTGATACTGTGATACTGTGATCTGCCCCGGTGGCTCATCTTCCAGCACATTGGCACAGCCTGTTCCTGCACCTTCAAGAATTCTTTCTTGAAGTACGTCCAGCCCTCCTGTACCCCTTTGATTTCAAGTGTTATTTCCCAGGGTATCTTTTGAGTTAGTTCCTTGAATAACCTGAAGTCCACCCTCCGGAAGTCCAGATTTGAGGTTTTGTTGATGCCCTTCTTAACTTGACTGGATATTGAAAACTCAATTATCTCATGGTCACTGGACCCCAGACAGCCTCCAACCACCTCATCTCACATCAGCCCTTCTCTATTGGTAAAAAGAAAGTCAAGAAAAGTGTCATCTGTTGTAGGCTCACACAGCAGCTGGGGAAAGAAGCTATCCTCCATACACTCTAAGAACCCTCTAGACTGCCTCTTCTCTGCTGTGTTAAGTTCCCAGCAGATATCAGGCAGGTTAAAATTGCCCATAAGAACAAGGTCTGGTGTTCTTGAGACAGCCTCTAGCTGCCTATAGAATAATTCATAGAATAGAATAGAATAGAATAGAATAGAATAGAATAGAATAGAATAGAATAGAATAGACCAGGTTGGAAGAGACCTTCAAGATCATCATGTCCAACCCATTAACCAATCCAACCCACCTAAAGAACTAAACCATGGCACCAAGCACCCTATCAAGTCTCCTCCTGAACACCTCCAATCATGGTGACTCCACCACCTCCCCAGGCAGCCCATTCCAATGGGCAGTCCCTCCCCAGCGTTCTTGTAGGCCCCCTTCAGATACTGGAAGGCAACAGTGAGGTCACCTCGGAGCCTTCTCTTCTCCAAACTGGACAGCCCCAAC
This sequence comes from Colaptes auratus, assembly GCA_015227895.2. NCBI lineage: Eukaryota > Metazoa > Chordata > Aves > Piciformes > Picidae > Colaptes > Colaptes auratus. Next base: position 63,192,482 of record CM026897.1, read on the forward strand.
TCCTTCAGTCTGTCCTCATAGGAGAGGTGCTCCAGCCCTCTGATCATCCTCGTGGCCCTTCTCTGGACACCTTCCAGCACCTCCAGATCCCTTTTCTAATAGGGGCTCCAGAACTGGACACAGTACTCCAGGTGGGGTCTCAGCAGAGCTGAGTAGAGGGGGAGAATCACCTCCCTTGACCTGCTGGCCACACTACTCCTGATGCAGCCCAGGATCTGATTGGCTTTCCAGGCTGCAAGTGCACATTGAGAGCTCCTGTTGAGCTTCTCGTCCACCAGCACCCCCAAGTCTCTCTCCTCAGGGCTGCTCTCCAGCCAGTCCCTGCCCAGCCTGTATTTGTGCCTGGGATTGCCTCCACCCAGATGCAGGACCCTGCACTTGGTCTTGTTGAAGCTCATGAGGTTGGCTTGTGCCCACCTCTCTAGCCTGTCAAGGTCCCTCTGGATGGCATCCCTTCCCTCCAGCATGTCTGCTGCACCACACAGTTTGGTGTCATCAGCAAACTTGCTGAGGGTGCACTCAATGCCACTGTCCATGGCGCCCACAAAGATGTTGAACAAGCCTGGTCCCAGGACTGATCCCTGAGGGACTCCGCTTGTCCCTGGCCTCCACTGGGACATGGACCCCATTGACAGCCACTCTTTGGGTGCGGCCATCAAGTCAGTTCTTTATCCATCTAGTGGTCCACCCATCAAACCCCTGTCACCAGCTTGGAGACCAGGATGTGGTGTGGGACAGTGTCAAAGGCTTTGCTCAGGTCCAAGTAAATGACATCAGTTGCTCGCCCCTCATCTATTAATGTTGTTACCTGTTCATAGAAGGCCACCAGGTTTGTCAGGCAGGATTTGCCCTTGGCAAAGCCATGCTGACTGTTCCAAATCACCTCTTCACTATTCTTCTGAGTCAGTAATGCCTCCAGGAGGATCTGCTCCATGATCTTTCCGGGCACAGAGGTGAGACTGACTGGCCTTTCAAGCAACTTTAATGCAACTTTAATGCAACTTTTATTTCCCGTGCAGAAGCCAAATTCATGCTTCATCTATACATTTTATACAGTCATATAGTTTATAATTACACTATGGAATTATTACTATTAATCTGTCTTGTTATGAATGGGCCATACAAAAAATTTCTATGTTTCTTGTGAAGATTGTTTGATTAAAAAATTAGAAGCAAGGGCAAGAGCTACATGCTGTGCTGCAGAGACTCCTCTCCAGCACACCTCCAGTCTCTGCTAAAAAGCAACATTATAATTACTATCTTTTCTTTCTATAGCTACATCATCTACATATGCATGCTTATGCTTAATAGAAGGCAGGGATATGATAATGAGTTCTAGCAAATTCCTGGGCTTCGTGAGCATGCGCTTTCCTTGTGGTAAGGTGTCTTTCGGGGGGTTGTGGATGGAGTAGGGGAGGTCTTCCTCATATGCCCTTTGAATGACCTCATCTTCTCACACAGGCACAGGGAAGCTTCTCACAGGCACAGCTGTTCAGGTCTGCCTTATCTAAGGTAAACATTCCGTGGTCCTGAGAAAGTTGGCATTTATCATCTCAAACTCTCCTTGAAACAAAAGCAGTCTCAACAATTTACCATCCATTCTCAAAATAAGCCACCCCTCCAACCTTGGTACCAGAACACCCTGAAATTATGTTTTGTAACACAAATCACAAATCACTATTGCATTTATAATATGTCTCATATATGCATCAGGATTCCTGGTGTGTAGTTCCCCAGATCTTCCCTATGATTTCTCTAATTTTTTTTCTCATTCTGGCCACCATCTATTCATACAACACAAACAGTTTTAAATAAGAGATTACAGGTTACAATTAAATCTTGGGTTCCTTGAGTTACATTCTTGAGTTTCTTTAAAGCTCTTGAGTAAATACTATCTGGACTTGGTGAGTTGTTATTGTCCATTACAAGCAAGTGGGATATGGAAGCTGGACTGACAGACATCCCATCCAACCCCTACTATTCTAGGACTCTATGTAGTTCTTGACTGAACATCAAAACAGTGAAGAGGATAGGAGAATATTGGGAGTAACAGAAATATCTTAAAAGTAAAGATCAACCACTTATTCTTGACATAAAAGGCAATAGATTCAATGAGAGGGATGTGAAAGAAGTGGTGATTTCAGGGGATGATCTTCACAGAAGTTAGAATAGCTCTGGCTGGGTAAAATTTGCCTGTGATGCCAAAAAAGACAGAAAGAAAGGTAAAGATGAAATGTTAGCAGAACCTGGTCAATGAACTGTGAAAGCATAGTAAGACTGTGTATATAAAAGCTGTGGGGAAAACTTCTGCATGTGAGAGCCTGACTGACCAAATTAATTTGTGAGAATGTGAGTGTCAGAATCTGACCTGCAGGGAGAATTGAGTAGCCAAAAGAGTGCTGCCTTGGTATTATAGTCTGGCTGCCATTTGCTGAGATTGATAGAAAAAGGAAGTTTGTAAAAGAATAGAGTCTGAGTCATGATAGCTTAAAATGAATGACAAATATCTGCATGCAATGTCATACAGAATAAAGAAAACACATGACTGAACATTAGTGAGATCTACAGAGATGCCTAATGAAAAGTTACTTGAAAGTAATGGACATTAAATTTAGTAGTGCAGATGTTGTACTTTATTTGTCAAGTACTATTATACATCAAAATGCTTTGTGAAGACAGTTTGCTCCTGTCAATCATAAGTCTTTTGAAAAGCTGAACTACAAAAGAGGAGCTTCACCCACCTCCATGATTCTGGATAGCTGTGAATGTCAGCTATGTAAGAAAACTGCGAAACAGGACCAGGACAGCTGATTTGTAGATTCCAGCTATCGAAAGGGTCAAACAGTAATGGAACAGCAACTCAGAAAAAGACACTAATGATATGAAGGAGTGCCTCACTATGTTTTAAGTTGCAAATAAGTTATGTGTATTCAGACAGATTCTGACCAAATCTTTAATCTTGATTTTCTGTTCTAAAACCAAAACCAAAGCAAAGCAACCCCAAAAGCCACAAACCAAAACAAATTAAAAAAAAAAAAAGAGAAAGAAAGAGAATGCTTAATCTCAGTCCACAAGTAGATGTGGTTTAGTAGAGAAAAAAACATTTTATAAATTTGGTAGGCATTGTTATTTGTACTCAGCTGCCTCTCACACATGCTAAAAATCCAGCAATGTGGACATAGGAAAGAAGAGGACTCCAAAAGCCATGAAACAGTGAATTATGCTATCAGAAATTGCAATGTGAACGTGAAGAGCTGACATGATAGTTTCATGCAAACCCCAAACTTCAATAAAAAAGTATGAGAAAAGTAGAGGGGAAACACAGGCATAAATAAAAGAATTATTGTAAAATGACATTTAAGACATATTTTCCTTTCCATATATGCCAGTTTGTGGTAACATTAAAACATGTACATTGTCCTTTTCGGTTAGTCCTTGGAGGGAGAATGGAGAATTTGTTCCATGCAACTAAACCTCTTCCAAATATTATGTGCTCTCAATGTGCTTCCCACCACTAGATTCTTCCTAGGTGAGTTCCTTGTAAGTGAATTATTCAAAAAAATGTGAAGCCCTAAATCTTTTCGTCATATAATTTCCTAAACATCACTTTCACTCATTACATTGTCAGCATATTACATTAAATTCTAGGTAGGTCTACTGGCAACCGCGTGTGGAAAAGGAAGAAAATATGAAAGACAGAGAAATTATTTTAGTAAGGATATTAAAGCTTCCTTGGTGAATGCAGAATATTGTCTTTGAAAAAATAATAATATGAGAAAAAAGGTAGCTTATTTAGAATATTATCCACAAAATTTTTAAAAAGCATGATGACTTTGGAGATAGGCAAATTACTAATTTTGGAAGGAATATTCATCTGGAGAATACTGAAACAAAATTCAGTCTACTATGCATAATAAAGAAACAGAGTTTGGATATGATTCTGAATAATATTTTTGTTAGTATTCAATTTTTTGAATGGATTTTGCTGCAATACTATTGGTGGGATCAGATTTCCATTTTTAATCTTTCCTTTTGTGGTGGGATGAGAAAGTTCCCCCCCACGCGCACAAAAAGAAACCACAGCTAGCTCAGTTGGAAAAGCAGATGAAAGTTATATTTACAGGCAGAAATGGAATGCAATGAATATGTACACAAATATACAATATTTACAATATATACAGAAATACACAGCAATGAACGTAACGCAGAAAAACCTTTTCCCTCCAGCCGGCCAGGGGGGTTCCCTGAACCCCCCCCTCTCTCCCTCCCTACCTCCCCTTTTACCCAAAAAGTCTTAGCGAGAGAGAGAGAAAGGCAATTAAGGAGAAAAATTCTGTTAGCTCAAAGCGTATGCAAGAATTAGTTTTCTTATCTGGTTAGCTTTGTTAACTCAAGGTCACTCCTGTCTGGCAAAAGCTGTTGCTTCAGAGAGAGAGAAGCCGACCAGCCCACAGGACAGAGAAGCACAGACTAAACAGAACCCAAACCCAAAGCTGCACTCCACCAATCCACCAATGAAATTAGTTTAGACTATCTTGGTTTTGTTTAAATATCAAAAACATTCAGCCAGAGTGTTCAGCAACTGTCTCTTTCTTAAAGGCACAACCTAAACCGGTCACACCTTTTGTAAATATTACTCACCTGCAGGATGGCCAAGGGATCAGGCCCAACCACATGGATTTAGGAGGGGCAGGTCCTGCCTGACCAACCTGATCTCCTTCTATGAGCAGGTGACATGCCTGGTGGATGCGGGGAAGGCTGTGGATGTAGTCTATCTGGACTTCAGCAAGGCCTTTGACACTGTCCCTCATAGCAAACTCCTGGGCAATCTGTCAGCCCATGGCTTGGACAGCAGAACTCTGTGCTGGGTTAGGAGCTGGCTGGAGGGCCAAGCCCAGGGAGTGGTGGTGAATGGTGCCACATCCAGCTGGCAGCCAGGCACTAGTGGTGTCCCCCAGGGATCAGTGCTGTGCCAAATCCTATTCAATATCTTTATTGATGATCTAGACAAGGGGTTTGCAGATGACACCAAGTTGAGAGCAGATGCTGATGTGTTAGAGGGAAGGAGGGCTCTGCAGAAGGACCATGACAGGCTGGACAGATGGGCAGAGTCCAACATGACAGCATTCAACAAGTCCAAGTGTCAGCTGCTGCACTTTGGCTACAATAAGCTCATGAAGCACTACATGCTGTGGTTGGAGTGGCTGGAGAGCAAGCAAGGCAGAAAGGGACCTGGGAGTAGTGGTTGACAGCTGGCTGAACATGAGCCAGCAGCGTACCCAGGTGGCCAAGAAGGCCAATAGCATCCTGGCCAGTCTCAGCAGTAGCAGGGAGGTCATTCTTCCCCTGTACTCATCACTGGTTAGGTCACCCCTTGAGTGTCCAGTTCTGGGCCCCTCAATTTAAGAAGCATATTGAGACACTTGAACGTGTCCAGAGAAGGGCAACAAGGCTGGTGAGAGGTCTGGAGCACAAGCCCTATGAGGAGAGGCTGAGAGAGCTGGGGTTGTTTAGTCTAGAGATGGCTCAGGGGAGATCTTCTTGCTCTCTACAACTACCTGAAAGGAGGTTGTAGCCAGCTGGGGGTTGGTCTCATCTCCCAGGCAACCAGTACCAGAACAAGAGGACACAGTCCCAAGCTGCACCATCACTAGAGGTGTTCAAAATAGGATTGGAAGTGGCACTTGAAGCCATGTTTTAGTTAGTCGTGAGGTTCTGGGTAATAGGTTGGACTTGATGACCTCTGGTCATCAAGAAAAGACCTCAGGTCTTTTCCAACCTTACTGATTCTATGATTCTGTGTTTTTCAAATAGCATTTAATTCAGATGGTTCAATATTGTTTATATGCCTATTGCCAAATGTGTTTCACAGGGTACTTCTTGTACACTGAAGTTAAATCAATCTGTGAAACAGATGCTTAGGCATTTTATCAGGACTTGGTTGTAATCTGCTATTAATTTTACTTAGGAATATTTACTCTTATTCTTTTATTAAATTCAGGACATCTAATGGCCTAGCCAGTCCATTAGTACTGATGATTGACATTTTGAAAATCATATCACAGATGAAATAGAATTTTTATTTCTAGTTTCTTGGGCAGATGCATCCAGCAATGTGTAGGGCCATTCATGGTGAAAGACAAACTTTACTCACTCCTGTATTTGCAAAGATGGTCTGCTCCAGTGATGAAGTGATTATATTTGTCCAAAGAGTGATGCTGCAGTCAGCATTCACCTCTTAATGCTTAGCTGCAAGCCATGTTGCACGATTTACTGTAGATAACAAACTTTCCTATGAATCTAGGTGATTTTATTAATTTGAATTTTATAGGATAAGAAACATCAAAAGTAAAGTTTTGAAACACCCTGTATTCTCAGCAAACAAAATTTAAACTCAGTTCATGTCATGTTGACAGAACATTATTTTGGCTCAAGTAAAATATTGTCTATAACTCTATTAATGCAAGACATTTTGATAGTTTTGATAACACAAGTATTTTGATTTATAGCAATGTCTTACTTAGAAAAATCCCACCGCTGACTGTGCCTCAAGTTTAAACACACTGTGTACAAATGCTAAGAAAATCAGTGAATATTTGTAAATTATGGAGATTGCATGTCTAACTATTCCTATATATTCTTTAATTCTTAGTCAGAATAGAAAATTGATATTGATCCAGTTTTAATTACATGTGTTGTACTTCCCCCCCCCAGTAATGAATTTTTATACAGAAATCTTCGAAAGTAGGAAAGCAGTGGATTTAAACAATTACATATTTATCTCATGGCTCATATAGCTGCACTGGTTTGCCAGATTTTTCAGTAAAATAATAGCAAAAAGTAATTACACTCAGCTGTTGCTCTGGAGAAAAAGGTGGGGTGGGGCAAAATTGTCTTTTTTTCAGCCCTGAATAGCAAAGTTATCAGCTTTCTGTGCCAACTTAGTTGTTGCTCCACAAAGATTGAACATACACGTTTTACAGTTAAGTATGCATGAAAAAGATGGACTTTGGGGATTATTGAATGTCTTATCCTGTCTATTGTTAATTGGTAAAAATATATGGTCATATCAGCCATTTAGTATCTAGTCTATTATGCCTTAATCATGCAATAATATCTCTATGTGCAAACACTGCAGCCCTTAAAAACATTGCAAATTATTTTGTTCATTTCAATGGGTAACACCGCAGAAGGCAAAGTAAGTCTTAGCAAATACCTTTTTTCTACTGGCTCTGGAGATCAGCTACAACAAGCAAAGCACTTCCATGTAGAAAAATATAAAACAACCCTTGAAGAATCCAATGAATATTTCATAGGACTTGTGACTTGCAGAGTGTTCTAATATGTCTCTTTGTACTCTAGTCAGCACTGGGCTAGAGTACATCATCTTTACTCATATCAGTAAACATCAGTCACATACAAAAGACTGCATTTGAAAATTGAAATGTAGGCTACACTTGAACCTTTCAAATTCTCTTTACCTTTTGGAAAAACAGCAGGGACTTTTATGGACCAGCTTTACTTAAAACATCTTGTCTGTCAGTTTTAGGATACAAAAGCAACCATCTCTTCTTAAAATTTACTTCGATTATATATTAGATAAAATTTTATTTATTGCACTGTTGCTGTCTCTCTTGGAATTTGACAATTTGCCTTCTTTTCTAACTGCCTCTTTTAATTTGTATCCTATGTATTGAAACTAAAACTGGAGTAACATATCACTGATTTTATAGAACAGTAATGTAAAGTTATGTCTTTCAAGGAAAAAAAAGTAAGTCCACAGAGTTCAAATAGAAACTTAGGAAAAATGAGGTATAGAAATGCAGAATTAATGGAAGATGGACAACTTAAATTTATCCTTCAGTCAATGATTGCATAATAGTACTAATAAAAAATAGCAGTTGTAGCTTCAGATTAAACTGATTTTTAAAGACAAACTGCTGTGCAAAAACTAAATTTATAGAATTATGCAATTATAATAAGTTCTTTCTTATGATTCCACCCCCTCCCCCCCACCCAAGACATTCAATAATTTTGAAATAGATCTGGACAGGGCATTTGTAGCAGATCATTCTTCAAATTGAATAAGGTCACAGCAAGGCCACATCAAATATAATTTGATCTCTGTACCAGAGGATGCTGCATTTCATTCAGGAGTTTTCAAAAGCAAGAAGCTTGACTGAGATTAATGAGAAACTTGTGTACTGCCCAGTTCCTCAGTGCCATTTGGTATCTGTGAATGAGTAAGATATTTGATTTCTCATGAAGGAAAATCTGAACTACTCAGATATTATGCTATGAATTGCTTATGTTAGGATTGAAGAGCTGTAATGGAGGTTCAAGCGTTATGTTGATGGGTAGACTTAAGTTTTGATTTTTATTTGCAGTTAATTGTTTTAATATTCCTTGCATGTTGTCTTGATGGGACAAAAAGCCTCAAAAATGCTCTGAATCAGACAATGAGGCAGGAGTCAGCAGGTCTGGTTTTTCAGGAAATTGCTCATATTGCACAGCCTTCTCTGAACATGCCCTGGAGTCCAAGTGGGCCAGGTGTGTGTGCCTTTGGCCACGTTTGGAGAAAACTTATTCTATAGGTTAAAGTGTCAGGGTTTTATCTCTTAATCTTTGTTGTCACTGGCCATCATTATCTCACTAAATCTCTAAATACCAGCCCAAAGATTCACTGCCCTGCCTTGCAATTGTCCAAACTCTGGGAGAAGTCACAAGCTTTGCTTGGAATCCGAGCTGTGCTTCAGTTTACCCAGTCTGCAAGACCCCTTGCTGTATAGCATTGTAAAGACCATGAGCAGAATGAATGCGTCTTGCCGAGCTGAGAGATGAACCCCAAAAAGAGCTGAGAGTCCCCAGGACAGTTTCATTTTATTGGAAGAAGCAACAAGCACTGCAGCAAAGATTGCAGCTGAAGAACCTCTCCAAATAGGCAAAGCTACAAAGCCGACAAGCCCTGCAAGCCACAGCAGCAACTTCTTTTCTACAAAGATTTCCGCTACAAAGCCTTCAGAGATAAACCCTGTGCTACAGCAATAAGCTGCAGAAACCAACAGAAAGCAAAACTGCGTTCCTGCAGCTTTCACGTGGTCAGTGTTGGTTTGGTTTTGTTTAAATCCCCACGTGTGCCACGTGGTACCACGATCAGTGAGAAATTACAAAATCTGATTTTTTTAATAGGCATCTGTTAAAGGTCTGTTGCCCTAGAGAATTCTAGTGTCCCCCTCACCCCCCTGTGGGCAATTTCCAGCATGTTGTCAATGTTATCTTTTTTTTCTTTACAGTTTAAATTGCTATTTGTTGTTTCTGGATTTTTGCTCATATTGTTTAAATTGTTACATGTTCCTGCTGATGAGGTATCTGTTCCACAACCAAGCATTTCGAACCAGTAAATAGGTTTCATTAATATTTTCCGTGGGAGGTTTTATTTGTTATTAATATTTTTATTAATTGTTCTGCCTACTGAATATTAATAACCCCATTATGGTCGTAACACATGTGAAGGTGAAACCTGTCCAAGAAATACTGCTAACACCAGGTATTTAAGTAGTTTTGCACTTAATTCTGCCAAACAGATGAATTTTTAAACCTCATTGTATTGAATACAACACAGGGAAGCTGTGTTTTTAGTCATGGAGAAATGCTGCCGGACATCAAGAGATCAACATATTTTCCTCAGCATGACATCTTTGTAGTCAATAAAGTTAGCAAGTAATATGATGTAAAAGTATGATATTTAGGTACATTTCTTGAGAATGAAAGGGTGGGTTTTTTCAGGTATGATTTATAGATAATAGTTTTCTGACTTGCTTCTGAATATGGATTTTAATTTGATAATACTTAAACACAGTTCTGAAGCAAGATTACAGGCCAAAACTACATATCTTTTGCCCAGTAATTCCTAGTGACCAGCAGCAGTCCTAGTGATACAGCATTACTTGTTATTGAGAAGATTCAGGGTGCTGGAAATAGTTTTCCTCATGATTACAGGAGTATTTTCAGATCTGAGTGTAAATCATTTGCTGTCTTAAACACAAGCAACAATCTATAATGATTCTTCCAGTGATTGCCCCTCACAGAGGGAGAAAGTTGGCAGAAAAAGGAACTGTTTGTGTCTTAGGTTGCAGTTAGTCACAGTCCCAGCTGTCTTGTTACTGTCACAAGAAGGAAGGCTCCTTTTCTCACCCTCATAGAATATTCTCTTGAGAAGTCATGACACATTTGGTGTGTGCACACACATCCTCCTTGCATCCACATGTATTTATAGCTATATACACTTATTGTTCCTAACATCCAATATCAATCTATTCTTCACTAGCTTGGAACCATTACCCCTCATCCTGTCACAACAGGCCTTAGTAAAGTCTCTCTCCATCCTTCTTGTAGGCCCATATCAAATACTAGCTATTCAGTCTTCCTGGAGCTTTTCCTTCTCCAGGTTGAACAATCCCAGATCCCTAGCCTCTCTTTGTAGAAGTGTTCCAACTCCCTGATCATTTTTATGGCCTTCCTTTGGACCTACTCCATCACTTCCTGTATTGAGTACTCCGGAGCTGGACACACTGCTCCAGGTGAGGTCTTATCAGGACAGAGTGTGGCAATCCAAGTGTGTTCTGAAATATGTTCTTCATCTGGACTTCAAGCCATTGAGCACCACCCTCTGGATGCAACCATCCAGCCAATTCCTTATCCACTCAACAGTCCACCCACCAAATCCATATCTCTTCAACTTGGTGAGCAGGATATTGTGGGCGACTGTGTCAAAGGCCTTGCAGACATCAAGACAGATCACATCCATAGGTTATCCCTTATCTACTGATGTAGCCACTCTATCACAGAAATCCACAAGGTTAGTTGCAGGACCTGTCCCTCGTAAAGCCATATGGCTGTCCTGAATTATCTCCATGTCCTCAGCATGTGCCTCAGCATCTGTTCCATGGTCTTCCCAGGCGCAGAGGTGAGGCTGACAGGATGGTTGTTACCAGAGTTCTTCTTTCTATTCTTTTAAAAAATTGATGTAATATTTCCTTTCTTCCAGTCCACAGGACTTCACCTGACTGCCAGGACTTTTCAGATATCATGGAGAGTGGCTTGGAAACTACATCAGCTAATTCCTTCAGGACTCTGGGATGTATTTCACCAGGACCCATGGACTTTTATATCCTCAGATTTCTCAGTTGATCACACACCCAGTCTTACAGTGGGAAGGACTTTGTCACCTTTGTCTCCAACTTGTGGACCATCAACACGAGAGCTAGGAGGAGAGGGCTTGTCAGGGAAGACTGAGGCATAAAAGTTGTTGAGAATCTCAGCCTTCTCCTTGTCTGCTGCTAGAAGTTCTCCACTGTTGCTCATCAAGGCGGGGTACCCTTTCTCTAACCTTCCTTTTCTGGTGTATGTATGTGTAGAAGCCTTTCTTAGAATAGAATAGATCCGAACCGAACAGAACATAATTGAACGGAACGGAATGGAATGGAATGGAATGGAATAGAATAGAATAGAATAGAATAGAATAGAATAGAATAGAATAGAATAGAATAGAATAGAATAGACCAGGTTGGAAGAGACCTTTGAGATCATTGAGTCCAACCTATCATCCAACACTATCTAATCAACTAAACCATGGCACCAAGCACCCCATCAAGTCTCTTCCTAAACACCTCCACTGATGGTGACTCCAACACCTTCCTGAGCAGCCCATTCCAATAGGAAATCACTCTTTCCATGAAGAACTTCTTCCTAACACCCAGCTTGAGACTGTGTCCTCTTGTTCTGGTGCTGGTTGCCTGGGAGAAGAGACCAACCCCCACCTGGCTACCATCTCCCTTCAGGTAGCTGTAGAGAGCAATGAAGTCTCCCCTGAGCCTCCTCTTCTCCAGGCTAAGCAACCTCAGCTCCCTCAGCCTTTCCTCATAGGGCTTGTGCTGCAAAACCCTCACCAGCTTTGTTGCCCTTCTCTGGACATGTTCCAGCAACTCAACATCTTTCCTAAACTGAGGGGCCCAGAACTGGACACAGGACTCAAGGTGTGGCCTAACCAGTGCAGTGTACAGGGGCGCAATGACTTCCCTGCTCCTGCTGGCCACACGTTCCTGAAACAGGCCAGGATGCCATTGGCCTTCTTGGCCGCCTGGGCACACTGATGGCTCATGTTCAGGCTACTATCAACCAGTACCCCCAGGTCCCTTTCTGCCTGGCCGTGCTTCAGTCACTCTGACCCCAGCCTGTAGCACTGCATGGGGTTGTTGTGGCCAATGTGTAGAACCCAGCACTTACATGTATTAAATCTTATGCCATTGGACTCTGCCCATCTGTCCAGCCTGTCAAGGTCCCTCTGCAAAGCTCTCCTATCATCTAACACATCAACACCTGCCCCCAGCTTGGTGTCATCTGCAAACTTGCTGATAATGGACTCATTACCCTCATCCAGACCATTAATAAAGCTATTAAAGGGCATGGGGCCCAGCACTGATCCCTGGGGGACATCACTAATGAGGGGCTGCCAGCTGGATGTGGCACCATTCACCACCACTCTCTGGGCTTGACCCTCCAGCCAGTTCCCAACCCAGCACAGAGTGCTGCTGTCCAAGCCATGAGCTGACAGCTTGGCCATGGGTTTGCTGTGGGGGATGTTGTCAAAAGGCTTGCTGAAATCCAGGTAGAATACATCCACAGCCTTTCCCACATCCACCAGGTTGGTCACCTACTCTGTGGTAGTCTGGCCCACCAGCATAAACAAAAATTCAGTTCACTCAGTTTGGGAAAGCAAATTCAAGCTATATTTACAAGCAATAACTACACTCTATAATGGAGTGCAATGAATATGTACAAATAGACAGTATTTCCCTCAGTTTAGGAAGGATGTTTTCTTGCTGGAGCGTGTCCAGAGAAGGGCAACAAAGTTGGTGAGGGGGTTTGGAACACAAGCCCTATGAGGAAAGGCTGAGGGAGCTGGGGTTGCTTAGCCTGGAGAAGAGGAGACTCAGGGGTGACTTTCTTGCTCTCTACAACTACCTGAAGGGAGGTTGTAGCCAGGCAGAGGTTGGTCTCTTTTCCCAGGCAACCAGTACCAGAACAAGAGGACACAGTCTCAGGCTGTGCCAGGGGAGGTTTAGACTGGATCTTAGGAAGAAGTTCTATACAGAGAGAGTAATTGCCCATTGGAATCGGCTGCCTGTGGAAGTGGTGGAGTCACCTTCATTGGAGGTGTTCAGGAAGAGGCTTGATGGGGTGCTGGGTGCCACGGTTTAGTTGTTTAGGTGGGTTGTATTGTATTGTATTGTATTGTATTGTATTCAGGTGGGTTGGATTGGTTGATGGGTTGGACGCGATCATCTTGAAGGTCTCTTCCAACCTGGTGGTGTATTGTATTGTATTACTTTGTGCAATGCAAATTTTGTTGTGCAACACTGGAAACAATCCTGCAGCTCAACTGTCACATTCTTATTTAACCACCTCTTACCGAATCTCTTATTTACAATATTATGCAGGTATTTGCAGGCAGAAAACTACATGGAAATCCCCCTGAATGAGGGAAACTGCCCCGCTTCCCCCTAACCTTCCTCCCTCATCCTCCCCCCACCCCTCCCACACACCCCCTGCCTCTGTTTAATTAGAAGAAAAGAGAAAGAAATGTTAGACAGTTTGTGCTTGGCCCTCCAGCCAGTTCCTAACCCAGCACAGAGTGCTGCTGTCCAAGCCACAGGCTGACAGCTTGGCCAGGAGTTTGCTGTGGGGGATGGTGTCAACAGCCTTGCTGAGGTTCAGAGAGACTACATCCACAGCCTTCCCCACATCTTGTTTTTCTTTACAGTCCTTGCCAAGTTCAGTTCCATCTGTGCCTTGGCCTTCCTGGCCTCATCCCTACACAAACAGGCAACGTCCGTATACTCTTCCCAAGATGCCTGTCCCTCCTCCTATTTCCTGTGTAGCTCCATCTTGCTTTAGTCTGACCATCAGGTCATGGCTCAACCATGGTGGCCTCTTGCCCTCCTTGTTCAATTTCTTACATGTGGAGATTGAGATCTTTTGTGCTCTACAGAGACCATCCTTAAATACCCACCACCTTTGTTCAGCTCTTTGTCTCTGAGAACAACTTCCCACAGGATCCTATTTACCAACTCCTTGAAGAGCTGGAAGTTTGTTTTCTTAAAATTTAGAGTCTAAACTATGCTTCTCATGGGCTTCATATTCCTTAGGATAATGAACCACACTAGTGCATGATCACTGGGGCCCAGGCTGCCTTCAACTTTGACGTCTCTGATGATTTTGCTTGCATTTGTGACCAACAGGTTCAACAATGCACCTCAAACAATGGTGTTAATTGCTTGTCTCAAACAGTTGTCATCTAGGCACTCTAGGAGCCACCTGGATTGCCTGCAGTTAGCTGTGTTGCTTTTCCCACAGATGTCAAGGTGGTTAAAATCCCCCAGAAGGTTAAAAGCCTGGAGATCCTTGAGGTGGAGTAAGAATGCTTCATCAATAGGCTCTGCTTCATCAGGCAGCCTGTAGTAGACTCATACCACAAGGCTCCTTTTGTTGTCCTGATCCCTAATACCCACCCATAAGATTTTGACCTGCTTGTGGCTATTCTTTAGTGAGAACTCTTCATATTCTATCCACTTCTTTACATAGAGGACACCACCTCCACCCCTTCTTCCTCTCCTGTCCCTTCTGAACAGCTTGTAGCCATCAACAGCCAGACTCCAGTCATAGGATTCATCCCACCAAGTTTCCATAATTGCTGTTATGTTGTAGCAGGACAGCTTCCAACTCCTCCTGTTTGTTGCCCATGTTGCATGCATTGATGTAGGCACTTCAGCTGAGCTGCTGGCCATGTACCCTTCATAGAAAAGCACTCCACTGATCCCCCAAGGCACTTTGTGGCATCTACCCTCCTATCTTCTATTACTCCAGAGGCTCTTGATTCAGCTCTGCAAGACCTTGCTTTTGCTGAAGTGTTCACAGCTTGCTTCAGTGCAAAAGGTTGGAGACCCTTACTATCACAACACCCTTTAAATTTGATGTGTCCTCCTGCCACTTACCACAGACCATTTTGATAGTATTCTTGTCTCCCACCTCAAGTGAAATTACAAACTGAAGGCTGTCATTAGGTTAATCTCTAGTGCACCGGTGTTTCACACTTTCCCCCTTCTAGCCTAGTTTAAAGCCCTTTCAACAAGCCCTGCCAACTCATGTGTCAGGATCTTTCTCCCCCTCTGACACAGATGCACTTCATCTGTTACTAGCAGATCCAGCATTGTATGAAGTTCCCCAAGATCAAAAACCCAAAATTTTATTGGTGGCACCAGTCCCTGAGCCACTTATTAATCATGCAGGACTTCCTGTTCCTTTCAGTGTCCCTACCTGCAAATAAGGGTATTGATGAAAAAATTACCTGTGCCCCCTCATCCCTCCTCCATTTTCCCCAGTGTCTTGAAGTCCCTTTTGATAGCTTTCAGACTTCTGATATCAACCTCATTGCTTTCCACCTGCATTGTTAGCAAGGGATAGCAATCAGAGGGCTGTATCAGACTAGGCAGCCTTTTGCTTTTGTGCTTTCTCAGACCATGTTTTTCTTGCAAAGGAGGTTGAATATTCCCCACTCCCTGGGCAATACCTGAGCTGTCCTTAGCCCTACCACTCACAAGTAACTAGATCTTCACATCTCACTTTTCTGGAAGTCACAATAGGACCTGAAAGTCCTGGGGGACTTCCACAGAGAAGAGACAATTGCACCATGCTTAACTGCAATGAAATCCTTCAATGTACAAAACCATTAAGCACCTTTGACACTACCTAAGCACAGAGCCTAAATGTTGTGATGGTTTGGCCCACCAGCATTAATAAAAACTCAGCTCAAATCAGACAGGGAAAAACAAGCAAAACTACATTCTACAATGGAATGCAATGACCCCGTACAAATATACAGTATTTACAATATTACACAGGTATTTACAGGCAGAAAACAGCATGGAAACTTCCTTGGACAGGGAAAACTTCCCTGCTTCCCCTTCTAACCTTCCCTCCCCCTTTTCCTCTATTTCATTAGAACAAAAAGAGAAAGTATTGTTAGAGAGCTCAGTTAGTGCACTTATCTCAAGGTTAGGCTGTTAAGGTCCTCCAGATGAGCAGAGGAGAAAGCAGCCTCAACAACCAGAAGAGAGAGAGGAATGAAGTGGGATGTGATATATTGCTAGCGGTACATCTCACATCTGGTCAATTAAATTCATTTAGAATAATCTTTTGTTTTCCTTTTGACACCCAAGTGTGGACTTGTTTATATTTCTCTGCTCTTCTGCTAGAGAATCTGCAGCTAACTTTAAAGGCATAGCCTGAAACTGTCACAAATGTATATTCTCTGCATTGGATATAATGAGCACAGTAGAAGTGGATGTCAAAGAACAGAATTTTAACTTCAGCTGGCAACTAAATGTCCTGCAGACACTTGCTCACTCCCCCACCAGTGAGATGGGAAAGTGCAAGTAAGAAAACTCATGATCTGAGATAAAGACATATTAGTAATTGAAATATAATTAAAAATATTTCTACTAATAATACTGATGCTACTACTACTAAAATGGTAATGGAAATAAAAATAATAAAAGCAGAGAGAAAGACATTCTAAGCTTGCAGATGACACCAAGCTGGGGGCAGGAGTTGATCTGCTGGAGGGCAGAGAGGCTTTGCAGAGGGACCTCGACAGGCTGGACAGATGGGCAGAATAAAACGGCATGAGATTGAACACATCCAAGTGCCGGGTTCTGCACAATGGCCACAGCAACCCCATGCAGTACTACAGGCTGGGGTCAGAGTGGCTGGAGAGCAGCCAGGGCAGAGAGGGACTTGGGGGTACTGGTTGATGGTAGGCTGAACATGAGCCTGCAGTGTGCCCAGGCGGCCAAGAGGGCCAATGGCATCCTGGCCTGCCTCAGGAACAGTGTGGCCAGCAGGAGCAGGGAGGTCATTCTGCCCCTGTACACTGCACTGGTTAGGCCACACCTTGAGTCCTGTGTCCAGTTCTGGGCCCCTCAGTTTAGGAAGGATGTTGAGTTGCTGGAACATGTCCAGAGAATGGCAACGAAGTTGGTGAGGGGTTTGGAACACAAGCCCTATGAGGAAAGGCTGAGGGAGCTGGGGTTGCTTAGCCTGGAGGAGACTCAGGGGTTATTTCTCTCTACAACTACCTTTAAAGGAGGTTGTGGACAGGTGGAGGTTGGTCTCTTCTCCTAGGCAGCCAGTACCAGAACAATGGGACACAGTCTCAGGCTGCGCAAGGGCAGGTTTAGGCTGGATGTTAGGAAGAAGTTCTACACAGAGAGAGAGTGATTGCCCATTGGAATGGACTGCCTGTGGAGGTGGTGGAGTCACCATCATTGGAGGTGTTCAGGAGGAGACTTGATGGGGTGCTTGGTGCCATGGTCTAGTTGTTTAGTTGGGTTGGATTGGTTGATAGGTTGGATGCGATGATCTTGAAGGTCTCTTCCAACCTGTTTTTATTGTATTGTATTGTAAAAACCAGTGACTCAAATGTAAAATAATTGCTACCAGCAGTTGACCAATGCCCAGCATGTCCAGCTTCCCCCATTCTTTATATGCTAGCTGTGAGGTTGTATGGTATGGAACACTTCTTCAGCCAGTTTGGGTTATCTGTCTTGGTGGTGTCCCCTCTGAGATTCTTGCTCACCCCTAGCCTTCACACTGACAGAAGCAGTGCGAGAAGATCACAGTGGTAACAGCGAGCAGAGTTAAGACTGCTTGGAACAGAAGCTGGAAGAGCAAGTTTAAAAAGGACCAAAAAAACCCCAAACAAACAAAAAAAAGAGGGGAAAAAAACCAAACCCAAACCCAACCCAGGTTAGACCAAATAGCTTCAGGCACTCCAGGGCCAGGCCCTGCGGGGTCGAGTGTAGTGTTAAAGGTTGAGCCTCCTCCGTGTGTCCAGCCCCCAGACCATGCCTTCTGCTGGGCTCCTGGGTGCCAGCTCAGAGGGGGTCTGCAGGGGAGCCTGCTTGGCGAGGGGGAAAGGTCCAGCAGGGCTTCAGAGATGGCCAGGAGCTGCTGCTGCTGTGCCCGCCGGCCGCACAGGGGACGGGCGCCGGGCACCCCCAGGCTGACACCCCCTGGAAGCTGCAGGGCAGCAGCTCCTAGGCCAGTCCAGGAACATCTTCCAGGTGCTGCTTGGTGATGAGAGGTGTGGAGAGCAAGTTCTGGAGGCAGGACACTGGATGGAAGTAGCTCTGAGGACACACAATGAACAAGGCGGGGCCAGGCCAGCGGCAGCTCTGCAGCACAGAGGCTGGAAGCCTCTCTCCCCCTCCGCAGGGCTTCCAGCTCCCCCCGGGGGTCCCCAGCTGCAGCTGTTTTTCATCAGAGCCCTCTTCATCCTTGAGCCCTGCTCAGCAGCAACTAAAACAGCAATATGTTATTAATATTGTTCTCATCTGAAATCCAAACTCTAGCACTATGGCAGCTATTAGGAAGAAAATTAACTTAGCCAAACCCGGGATGTAAAGCAAACTTTAGATGTAAAACACAAATTTTAACAAAAAAGGTACTTGATAATTTAGGAAGGCCATGCAGTGTATAGTGTATATGGCTATTTTGGCAAGAGAGATGCTTGGGACTGGCACTGGACCAGCATGCCCGAGCTGAGAGGTACTCCCTTTTGCTTTCTTTTTGTGGCTTTTTGGGTGGGAGGATCTTGGCATACAGTGAGAACTGGTAGGGTTGGGGGTGTCTCTTGTGTGCTTGCTTGAGATGGTGGCATCAGCTGTGGCAAATTTAAACATGTGAGATCTGAGTCACATGACACCATTTGGCAAGAAATGAAAACAACTTATGGGATGCCCTTGTCCCAGAGGGGGAAAAGGATCCTGGGGCAGGAATTGCAAGGGCTCATTGATTGGGATTTAAACTAGATTTGAAGGGGGAAGTGGTTAATAGTCTCCTGCTGGCCTATGACAAACAGCGGTGCAGCTCACCAGAGGCAGAGGGATGGAGAGCTGGTAAGGGCTCTCAACTTGCTGCCCTGAGGCAAGCCACGAATGATGCACCAGGACATTCTATGGAAACCAAGGGGAATTGGCACAAGAGAATGACAGGGCCAGCCCAGCTGAAGTGCCTCTATGCAAATGCATGCAGCTTGGGCAACAAACAGGATGAATTAAGGGCCACCATGCTGCTGGGATGCCATGACATAGTGGCTATTACTGAAACTTGGTGGGATGATTCCCATGACGGGAATGAAGGGATAGATGGGTAGAAGCTCTTTAGGAAGGATAGGCAGGGAAGGAGAGGAGGAGGTGTTGTCTTCTATGTCAATAACCAGCTGGAATCGGTGGAGCTTCACCTGGGGAGGGATGATGAGCTGGTTGAGAGTGTATGGATTAAAATTAAAGGCAAGACAGGGGAAGGAGATGTTACTGTGGGGGTCTCCTACAGGCCACCTGACCAGTAGAACCAAGCAGATGAGGCCCTCCACAGGCAAATAGAAGCGGCTTCCAGGTCACAGGCCCTGGTCCTCATGGGTGATTTCAACCACCCTGAGATCTGCTGGAGGGACAACACAGCAAGGCACCAGCAATCCAGGATGGTCCTGGACTGCATAGAAGACAACTTTCCTCCTCCAAATGGTAGAGGAACCAACAAGAAAAGGTGCTCTGCTGGACCTTGTTCTCACCAACAGGGAAGGGCTGGTAACCAATGTGAGGCTCAGAGACAGCCTTGGCTGCAGTGATCATGAAGCAGTTGAATTTAATATCCTCAGGGCAATCAGGAGGACCTATTCTAATCTTATGACCCTAGACTTTAGGCGTGCAGACTTTGATCGCTTCAGGGATCTGCTAACCAGTGTCGTGGGACAAAGCCCTAGAGGGAAGAGGGACCCAGGACAGCAGGTCAGTATTCAAGGACCACCTCCTCTGTGTCCAGGAGCTATGTATACCAACAAAGAGAAAAGCAAGAAAAAATGATAGGAGGCCTGCCTGGATGAGCAAGGAGCTACTGGACACACTATTACTTAAAAGGAAACTCTACAGAAAGTGGAGGAAAGGACAGCTAGAACAGGGGGTATATAAGGAGGCTGCCCAAGCAGCAAGAGGCCTGGTTAGGAAAGCCAAAGAAGAGTTTGAATTGAATATAGCCAGGGAGGTTAAAGGGAGCACTAAGAATTTCTACAGGTATATTAATGGCAAGAAGAAGACTAGGGAAGGTGTGGGCCCCCTCAGAAAGGAAACTGGTGAAATGGTCACAAGTGATGTGGAAAAGGCTGAGGTACTCAATAACTTCTTTACCTCAGTCTTCACTGCAAGGGCCTCTAGCCACACTCCTGGAGTCATGGCAGATGATGCCAGGGACAGGGGGGAAGAACTGCCCATCATAAGTGAAGATCAGATTTGTGATCACCTGGGGCCCAATGGGATACACCCAAGGGTACTGAGAGAACTGGCAGATGAGGTTGCTAAATCCCTCTCTATTCTATTCCAAAAGTCATGGCAGTCTGGGGAAGTCCCCACAGACTGGAAAGGGGGAAACATTGCTCCCATTTTCAAAAAGGGTAAGAAGGAGGAACCAGGGAACTACAGGCCAGTCATTCTCACCTCTGTGCCCAGAAAGATCATGGAGCAGATCCTCCTGGAGGCACTACTGACTCAGAAGAATAGTGAAGAGGTGGTTTGGAACAGTCAGCATGGTTTTGCCAAGGGCAAATCCTGCCTGACAAACCTGGTGGCCTTCTATGAACAGGTCACAGCATTAATAGATGAGGGGCGAGCAACTGATGTCATTTACCTGGACCTGAGCAAAGCCTTCGACACTGTCCCGCACCACATCCTGGTCTCCGAGCTGGTGACACAGGGGTTTGATGGGTGGACCACTAGATGGATAAAGAACTGGCTTGGTGGCAGCACCCAAAGAGTGGCTGTCAATGGGTCCATGTCCCAGTGGAGGCCAGGGACAAGCGGAGTCCCTCAGGGATCAGTCCTGGGACCAGTCTTGTTCAACATCTTTGTGGCTGACATGGACAGTGGCATTGAGTGCACTCTCAGCAAGTTTGCTGATGACACCAAACTGTGTGGTGCAGCAGACATGCTGGAGGGAAGGGATGCCATCCAGAGGGATCTTGACAGGCTGGAGAGGTGGGCACAAGCCAACCTCATGAGGTTCGACAACACCAAGTGCAGGGTCCTGCATCTGGGTGGAGGCAATCCCAGGCACAAATACAGGCTGGGCAGGGACTGGCTGGAGAGCAGCCCTGAGGAGAGAGACTTGGGGGTGCTGGTGGATGAGAAGCTCAACAGGAGCTCTCAATGTGCACTTGCAGCCTGGAAAGCCAATCAGATCCTGGGCTGCATCAGGAGAAGTGTGGCCAGCAGGTCAAGGGAGGAGATTCTCCCCCTCTACTCAGCTCTGCTGAGACCCCACCTGGAATACATCCAGTTCTGGAGCCCCTATTAGAAAAGGGATCTGGAGGTGCTGGAAGGTGTCCAGAGAAGGGCCACAAGGATGATCAGAGGGCTGGAGCACCTCTCCTATGAGGACAGACTGAAGGAGTTGGGGCTGTTCAGTCTGGAGAAGAGAAGGCTCCGAGGTGACCTCATTGTGGCCTTCCAGTATCTGAAGGGGGCCTCCAAGAAGGCTGGGGAGGGACTTTTCAGGCTATCAGGACTAGGGGGAATGGAATGAAGCTGGAGGTGGGGAGATTCAGGCTGGAAATGAGGAGGAAGTTCGTCACCATGAGAGTGGTGAGGCCCTGGAATGGGTTTTCCAGGAAGGTGGTTGGGGCCCCATCCCTGGAGGTGTTTAAGAGCAGGCTGGATGAGGCTCTGGGCAGCCTCATCTAGCGTGGGGTGTCCCTGCCCATGGCAGGGGGTTGGAACTAGATGATCCTTGTGGTACCTTCCAACCCTGAGTGATACTATGATAATATAAGAGAGCTGGTGTCTTATGGCTTGATTACAGCTAGCGGGACATGCTGTGACACATTTTTTCACCAGAGGGAGGGAGGTGCTGAGTCATGTGGGCTCATTCCTGAATTGTTCTCCAGTTAGGTCACATGGCCAGGGATAGGGATGGCGATAACTCACTGCAAAGCTGTTTTCAAAAGATCAATGTCAACCCAGGCTGAGGTCAGGCTTAAGCAGGCAGGTGTCCAGGTGACTGGCTGCAGAGAGTGCTGGACCCTGGCACCTGAAATGAAGGGCAATGGAGATAATACCTGCATCAGGTGTGAGCAGCTCAATTATCTGCTTAATCTAGTGGCTGAACTGAAGGAAGAAGTTCCTAGACTTAGGACTGTAAGGGAATGTGAAAGGAAGTTGGATTTGAGGTACCAGGCTCTGCAGGCACCCCTAGAAGAGAGAGGTGACTCAAGACGCCGCAGGAAATGGATCAGGGAAACAGGAAACAGGTCCCTGCTAGGAAAGGCAAAGTAAAACCCTCATGGCTCCCCTCACGGCTCCCCTCACCTTCCCAGCTGCTCTTGCAAAACAAATGTGGAGGAGTGGAAGCTGAGGGTGAGGTGAATGAAAAGACAGAAGAGACACCATCTGAGGTGTTGCATAAAGCCAAACATTCTGCCCCCTGGATCAGGACGTGCTCCTGTGGTGAAGGCACATTTTTTGCCCAGATACTAGATCTTGTCCCAGCATGTGGACGTATTTCCCCTCCTTCAGGAGGAAGACAAAAGCCAAGGCATTAGCCAGGCCAGCACACATTCAGCGCATGCAGTGCTTGTGCAAATACCAAGTATTGGCATAATTCTAGCTTCATGGTTTCTATAGGCTGAAGCCAGTTGTTTATGAGAGTGCCCATTGGTCAAACCCAGCCTTGAGGAATCTCTAAGTATTACCCCTGTTGGTAAACAAGTTGCCCCCTCTTTCACTTTGTCTCTGTACTTGCTCAAGAGAACAACTCTTGAGCCATGGCCTCTGCCATTGAGCTTATTGTTGCTAGCTTCTATCATACATGCATGCATACTGAAAGCCTCTGCATCGTGAGAAGCAATCATGAAGATCTCCAGAGGGAGGACCTTCGCTGAGCCCGAGAAGCCCAGCATCGTTACAGCCAGTCGTACCAACTGGGAGAGCCCACCATGCCACCAGAGGACTGGACCAACCCCCGAGGGTAAGATCTGCCCAGCTGTTGGGGAGAAGGGACTTGATAGAGACCGAGTCTACATATGCCTAGCCCCACCACAGCGGGAGAGGAGCCACCACGTGTGCCGCTCTGAGCCCTGTAAATCTCAGGGAAGACTAAAGCAAGGAAGACCAAACCCGGGACCAGTCTGAGCGTCCTGCTATTCCTTTAATCCCAGTAACAGAGAATAGCAAGAGGAAGGGCAAGGACAACCTCCACTCCTTGGTTGACACGGAGGGGAAGGTTGTAACAAAGGATGAGGAAAAGGCAGAGGTACTTAACACCTTCTTTGCTTCAATCTATCCTAGCATGGCAGAACATCTTCCAGACAGCTGGCCTGCAGAGCTGGCAGAAGGAACCAGGGAGCTGCATAGTTTCCCGCTGCTCCAGGAGGCAGTTAGAGATCTTCTGAGCCGCTTGGACCCCCACAAGGCCATGGGACCAGATGGGATCCATCCTAGGGTGCTGAGAGAGCTGGCAGATGAGCTGGCCAAGCCATCCTCCATCATTTTTCAGCAGTCCTGGCTCACTGGAGAGGTCCCAGAAGACTGGAAGCTGGCCAACGTGGTGCCCATCCACAAGAAGGGCCGGTTGGATGAGCCAGGGAATTATAGGCCTGTCAGCCTGACCTCAGTGCCAGGCAAGATTATGGAACAGGTCATCTTGAGTGCGATCATGCAGCACTTACAGGATGGCCAAGGGATCAGGCCTAGCCAGCATGGCTTTAGGAAGGGCAGGTCCTGCTTGACCAACCTGATCTCCTTCTATGATCAGGTGACCCGCCTGGTTGATGTGGGGAGGCCTGTGGATGTGGTCTACCTGGACCTCAGCAAGGCCTTTGACACCGTCCCCCACAGCAAACTCCTGGCCAAGCTGGCAGCCCATGGCTTGGATGGGAGCACACTGCGTTGGGTTAGGAACTGGCTGGAGGGCCGAGCCCAGAGAGTGGTGGTGAATGGTGCCACATCCGGCTAGCGGCCAGTCACTAGTGGTGTGCCCCAAGGATCAGTGCTGGGCCCCATGCTCTTCAACATCTTTATTGATGATCTGGATGAGGGCATTGAGTCCATCATCAGTAAATTTGCGGACGACACCAAGCTGGGGGCAGGAGTTGATCTGCTGGAGGGCAGAGAGGCTTTGCAGAGGGACCTCGACAGGCTGGACAGATGGGCAGAGTCCAATGGCATGAGATTTAACACATCCAAGTGCCGGGTTCTGCACATTGGCCACAGCAACCCCATGCAGTGCTACAGGCTGGGGTCAGAGTGGCTGGAGAGCGGCCAGGCAGAGAGGGACCTGGGGGTGCTGGTTGATTGTAGGCTGAACATGAGCCTGCAGTGTGCCCAGGCAGCCAAGAAGGCCAATGGCATCCTGGCCTGCATCAGAAACAGTGTGGCCAGCAGGAGCAGGGAGGTCATTCTGCCCCTGTACACTGCACTGGTTAGGCCGCACCTTGAGTACTGTGTCCAGTTCTGGGCCCCTCAGTTTAGGAAGATGTTGTCTTACTGGAGCGTGTCCAGAGAAGGGCAACAAAGTTGGTGAGGGGTTTGGAAGACAAGCCCTATGAGGAGAGGCTGAGGGAGCTGGGGTTGCTTAGCCTGGAGAAGAGGAGACTGAGGGGTGACCTTACTGCTCTCTACAACTACCTGAAGGGAGGTTGTAGCCAGGCGGAGGTTGGTCTCTTCTCCCAGGCAGCCAGTACCAGAACAAGAGGACACAGTCTCAGGCTGCGCCAGGGCAGGTTTAGACTTGAAGTTAGGAAGAAGTTCTATACTGAGAGAGTGATTGCCCACTGGAATCAGCTGCCTGTGGAAGTGGTGGAGTCACCTTCATTGGAGGTATTCAAGAAGAGGCTTGATGGGGTGCTTGGTGCCAGGGTTTAGGTTTTTTTTTTTTAATTGTTTAGGTGGGTTGTATTGTACTGTATTGTACTGTATTGTACTCTTTTGTACTGTATTGTACTGTATGGTACTGTATTGTATTTTAGGTGGGTTGGATTGGTTGATGGGTTGGACGTGATGATCTTGAAGGTCTCTTCCAACCTGTTGTATTGTATTATATTGTATTATTGTATTGTATTGTAAGCCGCAGCTCAGTGCAGCCACATTCTATCTCCGAGGCTGTTTACATCAGCCCCAAGACTCGTTGCCACGGGCCGACCCCATAGCCATTGTTTGCTGCTTTTGTTCAACCGAGCCTGCCTATCGGCAACTGTCGCCCCGCCCTGCCGTGCGAGCTGAATCCAAGGGCCGACCCCACAGGCCAACCCCAACCAGGACTGATTCCTGTTGTCTGGAGGGAATTGACCAAATCCTGAAGGGAACCTGCTTCTCAGCTAAGCCCAGGTTACATTGTTCCCTCTCCACTGCTGCAGAGAGAGGAGACAGTAAACCAACGCCGCTGTCCAACTCAACTAGGAATCAGTCCAGCAACAGTAGTCTGCTGGACCTCCACCTTGCTACAAACAACAGCTACAGAGTATCTTCCACGTGCTTTCCATCCACTAGCACTCAGTTCAAAGTATCCGCATCTAGCAGAGTAATCGCTGACGCATAGAAAGATTACAATATTGTTGTATATAGCCAGAAACCACCCGCGTCCCGCCGAGTCACCATCTAGTGGCCAAGCAGCAGAACCGCACCCTTCATTATATAAACATAGAAATAGTCTGTAGATAGTTTAAGTTCTAATCATAACACTAAGTCACTTACGGAATGTATTTCATGAACGTGCACTAGAACATGTATATAAGTTGTTGATTCATCGGTTATTAATAATTTGATAATTAATAAAAAGAATATTTTCATAATTCATATTTCATATTAGTACATTTAATAACCTCTTCACAGCAGCTCCCTTAAAAAAAGAGGAGGTTAATTGTTTTTGTTGATTCCCTCCTGAGGGGAAGAGAGGGCTCAATATGCTGACCGGATCCTTCCCACAAGGATGTCTGCTGCCTCCCTGGGGACTGGGTCAGAGATGTTACCAGAAGGATGCCTAGTCTGGTACAGCTCTCTGGTTATTATCCATTGATAGTTATGCAGGTAGGAAGTGATGATATTGAAACCAGAGGTCCAAAGGGAATCAAAAAGCACTTCAAGGCTC
Source organism: Colaptes auratus (assembly GCA_015227895.2). NCBI lineage: Eukaryota > Metazoa > Chordata > Aves > Piciformes > Picidae > Colaptes > Colaptes auratus. The sequence continues at coordinate 63,218,732 of CM026897.1, forward strand.
TGGGAAAACTGGTTGAGGGGGCAAGGGCACAGGTAATATTTTCATCAATACCCTTAGTTGCAGAAAGGAATAGTGAAAGGAAAAGGAAAGCAGGTGTAATTAACAAGTGGCTCAGAGGCTGGTGCCACCAATAGAATTTTGGGGTTTTTGATCTTGGGGAACTTTCTATGACACCAGGTGAGCTAGCAACAGATGGAGTACTTCCATCCCGGAGGGGGAGAAAACTCCTAGCACATGAGAACTGTCTATCCCACAGAGGGAACAGGGTTCTAGGAAGGGAGTTGGCAGGTCTCATTGACAGGGCTTTAAACTGGATTTGAAGGGGGAAGGGGTTAAAACCAGTCCCACTAGACAAGAGTCTGAGGATGATAAGTGGAAGTCAGGGGTGAAACCAGCAGCCCAGCTGAAGTGCATGTACTCTAATGCATGCAGTATGGGTAACAAGCAAGAGGAGCTGAAACCCTTGTTACAGCAGGAAAGTTATGATGAGGTTGCCATCACAGAAACGTGGTGGGATGACTCACATGACTGGACCACTGTGATCTATGGCTACAGGCTCTTCAGGAGAGACAGACGAGGAGTAAGGGGTGGAGGGGTGGCCCTATATATTAAGGAGACTCTAGATTCCATGGAAATAGAGATCGGGGTGATCAAGTGGAGTGCCTGTGGGTGAGCATTAGAGGGAAGACCAAGGCAGACATCCTCGTTGGAGTCTGTTGTAGATCACCCAACCAGGATGAAGAGGTTGATGAATTATTCTATAGGCAGCTAGAGGCTGTCTCAAGATCACCAGACCTTGTTCTTATGAGCAATTTTAACTTGTCTGATATCTGCTGGGAACTTAACACAGCAGAGAGGAGGCAGTCTAGAGGGTTCTTAGAGGGTATGGAGGATAGCTTCTTACCCCAGCTGCTGTGTGAGCCTACCACAGGTGACGCTTTTCTTGATTTTCTTTTTACCAATAGAGAAGGGCTGGTGTGAGATGTGGTGGTTGGAGGTTGTCTGGGGTCCAGTGATGATTAAATAATTGAGTTTTCAACATGCAGTCAAGCTAAGAGAGGTATCAATAAAACCTCCACTCTGGACTTCTGGAGGGAAGACTTCAGGTTACTCAAGGAACTACCTCAGAAGGTTCCTTGAGAAACAGCCCTTCAAAAGAGCTGGACCTACTTCAAGAAAGAATTCTTGAAGGCACAGGAACAGGCTGTGCCAGTGTGCTGGAAGATGAGCCACCGGGGCAGATGGCCAGCCTGGATGGGCAATGAACTTCTGAGTGAATTAAGGGAATAAAAGAGGGTGCATCATCTTTGGAAGGAAGAAGTTACTCATGAAATGTTTACGGATGTTGCTAGGTCATATAGGAAAAAAATTAGGGAGGCAAAAACCCATTTAGAGCTCAGACTGGCCTCTGCTGTGACGGACAACAAAAAAATCCTTCTACAAATACAATACGATACAATACAATACAATACAATACAATACAACAGGTTGGAAGAGACCTTCAAGATCATCACGTCCAACCCATCAACCAATCCAACCCACCTAAAAAAACAATACAGTACCATACAGTACAATACAGTACAAACCAGTACAATACAGTACAATACAGTACAATACAACCCACCTAAACAACTAAAAAACTAAACCCTGGCACCAAGCACCCCATCAAAGCCTCTTCTTTGCAACTAAAGATGAGGAAAAGGCAGAGGTACTTAAAACCTTATTTGCCTCAACTTTTAATAGCAGGACAGGTTGTTTTCCAGACAACTGGCCCCCTGAGCTGGCAGATGGAGGCAGGGAGCAGTATAGTTCTCCTGTAGTGCAGGAGGAAGCAGTTAGAGACCTCCTTGGCCACTTGGATCCCCACAAGTCCATGGGAACAGATGGGATCCATCCTAGGGTGCTGAGAGAGCTGGCAGATGAGCTCACCAAGCCACTCTCCATCCTTTTTCAACAGTCCCAGATGATTGGAAGCTGGCCAACATGATGCACATCTACAAGAAGGGCCAGAAGGAGGAGCCAGGGAATTACAGGCTTGTCAGCCTGACTTTAGTGCCAGGCAAGATTATGGAACAGGTCATCTTGAGTGCAATCACACAGAACTTACAGGATGGCCAAGGGATCAGGCCCAGTCAGCATGGATTTAGGAGGGGCAACCTGATCTCCTTCGATGACCATGTGGCAGATTTAGGCTATGCTTTTAACAGTTAGCTGCAGATTTTCGATCAGAAGAGTGAAGAAGTATATACAAATCCACTTCTGGGTATAAAAAAGAAAACAAGAGATTGTACTAAATGAATTTCATTGGTCAGATGTGTAGGATGTGCTCTAACAATCTCACATTCTTCTTCATTCCTTTTTCTCTCTTCTGGCTGTTGAGGCTGATTTCCACCCTGCTCAGCTTGGATGACCTTATCAGCTTAACCTAGAGATAGAAGCACTAACTCTCTAACATTTCTTTCTCTTTTCTTCTAATTAAACAGAGGAAAGCAGTGTGTGTGTGTGTGTGTGTGTGTGTGTGTGTGTGTGTGTGTGATGGATGGCTAGGGCAGAAGCAGGGCAGTTTCCCCCATTCAGGGGGGTTTCCTTGTTTTTTTCTGCCTGTAAAGACCTGCTTAATATTTTAAATACTATTTGTACATATTCATTGCATTGCATCATAGAGTGTAGTTATTGTTTGCAAATATAGCATCCATTTGCTTTCCCCAACTGATTGAGCCAAGTTTTTGTTAATGCTGGTGGGCCCAACTACCACATTACACTAAATAATTGGTGCACACGTGGGGCTAGACTGCTTCACAGTATCACAGTATAACCAAGGTTGGAAGAGACCCCAAGGATCATCAAGTCCAACCTGTCACCACAGACCCCATGACTAGACCATGGCACCAAGTGCCACGTCCAATCCCCTCTTGAACACATCCAGGGACAGCGACTCCACCACCCCCCCCCGGCAGCCCATTCCAATGGCGAATGACTCTCTTGGTGAAGAACTTTCTCCTCACCTCAAGCCTAAACTTCCCCTGGTGCAGCTTGAGACTGTGTCCCTTTGTTCTGGTGCTGGTTGCTAGAGAGAAGAGGCCAACCCCTTCCCGGCTACAACCACCCTTCAGGTAGTTGTAGAGAGCAATGAGGTCACCCCTGAGCCTCCTCTTCTCCAGGCTAAACAATCCCAGCTCCCTCAGCCTCTCCTCATAGGGCTTGTGCTCAAGGCCTCTCACCAGCCTTGTTGCCCTTCTCTGGACAGGTTCAAGTGTCTCGATGTCCTTCTTAAACTGAGGGGCCCAGAACTGGACACAGGACTCAAGGTGCGGCCTAACCAGTGCAGAGTACAGGGACACAATGACCTCCCTGCTCTTGCTGGCCACACTATTCCTAATGCAGGCCAGGATGCCATTGGCCTTCTTGGCCACCTGGGCACACTGCTGGCTCATGTTCAGGCGGCTGTCGATCAGCACCCCCAGGTCCCTCTCTGTTTGGGAGCTGCTTGATTTATTTCTGCTAGATAAGGGAAGCAAAATTAAGCTATTTTGGAGTCTGTGACATTTGGTATATTCTGCTCTGACTGTGATGGTTTACAAGTACATTATTGGTTTAATGTTTGATAAGCTGGGGAGATATGTATAAATTGTACCTTTGGTTTAAATATAAAATTCAGCTGTTATATGATCCATTTTTGGGGTTCTTCTGGCTTAAGAGATACGGAAATATGACCTCAACTATGCTTTCTACTGAAATTCACATGTTCCGCATTCCAGTAGTTTAAAAGGTCATCCTCAATAATAGCTGGGTTCCTAAAGAGATTTATTTGCTCTGTGTGAATCTGCTGTTGGTAATAATTAATGCATACTTATTAATTGCACTGTATTGGGAAAGGATAGCGGCTATGACATGTTTCATTTTAAATGCAGACCCAGATATAAGAGAACCAGTTCTAACTTGAATCCAGCGATTTCTGGTGATGAGGAGATAGGGGAAGCAGTTAGAGACAGACAGTGAGGAATTATCCATAAGGCAGCTCTGAATGGGACCACCGCTAATTCTGGCAATCTGCCAGCAGCAGTGGCAGCACCTAAGATGGTGGCCACAGTGTCCTCAGCAGCCATTGGAGAGGCAAAATAATTTCCTTCTTCATCGGCAGGACCAGAATTGGCATCTGCAGCAGCTGCTTTGTCTCAAAACCTGTCTGCTTCTTCTAAGCCTGCTGTAAATTCAAATGTATCTTTGATTAAGCAAGTTGCAGCTTTAGATAAGAGAGGTAGGTGAAAGGCAGATGCAGGATCCAACTGTAGCAGTTTGGGCTGGGTGCCCTCTGCTGTGCTTATATGAGGGGTGCTTCCTGTGTTCACAAGTCCAGCCCAGTAGGTGGACACAGGAAACCAGATATTTCCTACATAATTCTCTGCACCACTATAAGATCCAACGCGGGGGCTGGAACTTCCTCTTTCTTCCCTCACCACCACCCAGTAACTTGGGGGAGATGTCTCCCGGCCTTGGGCCTGGCTAGGCCCAAGGCTGGGGGCATGGGCAGTCTCAGATCTGGCCAGCTGAGACTAGCCTAGCAGTGGAATGGGAGGGGAGGGGGCGGAAGAAGGAGCCCTGGGGGTTTTGGGTGTAACCTCAGGTGGGGATGGGATGTTTCTGGGTATGCTTTTGGGATCTCTTTTGTCACTGTGCTTCTGGCTCTCTGTAAACATTCACTGCTTCCCATGTTAACTTTCCATCACTTTTGCAATCTGTTTGTCTGAGTCGTTATTTTTGCCTGTGGTGGGGAGGGGGTCTGCCTCAACCCATTACACCAACCTAGGGGAGCAGCAAGATTCCTTTGCTGGTGAGGGACCTTCTGTTAAAATAGATCCTTCTGAGGATAAAGAGAAGGTTTGTCTTAAAGGCATAGCTGAATTATTGAGACCATCACTGGATAGTAGATATACAGGACAGGATACAGGTTCTGGTAGGGCAGCATTAGTGGAGGTGCTTCTGAACTTAAACAAATCCTTTGGAGTAGCGGCAGGATTATGGGGACAGCATCTTCAAGAAGATGAGACAGAGGATGAACAGGAAGATGACATCCAACCAGCGAACACCCCCAGGCAGGAAATTAGGCACGTGAGAAAGGATTACATCAGAGCAGAGAATGAGCCAGTTCTAACTTGGCTTGGCAGATGTTTCAATACAGGTGCACCAGCTCTAATAGTGGGAGACAAATCAGCATATCAGCTAGGAACTCTCTCAAAAGATAGTGGAATAGATAGACATCTAGGCAGGTGTCTTGGTAAGGTTTCTCTGTGGACATGTCTTTAACTGGCAGGTCTTATGAGATACCCATCCAGAGATCACCTTCCATGGAATCCTAAACCTTGGAACACCATAGCTGAGGGAATTTAGCGTTTGAGAGAATTTGTTGTTAGAGAGGTCATGTATGGAGACCATAGTTCTCTGAATCTTGACGAAATTCCTGTGGGAACTAGTGTTACTAAAAAGCTCATAAAATTTGCCCGTCCTAATTATGCTACTATTTTGGCAAGCAGAATTGTGGCAATAAATTATGATGGAGCACCTCCTATGGTTGGCCATTTCACTGACCAAATGACACAACTGGCAGATAGTCTCACATGTGTTTCTTTGGTTTCAGACATTGAAACTCTGTCTGGAGAGATAAAGAATTGCATGAAAGAGCTGAAGGAGGAATTGAAAAACTCCATATCCTAATTGGCACAGGGAGATAATTCCAATTCTTCTTCCTCCCGATGGATACAAGTTTTAGCTGTTAGAAACAGACATCCTCCAAGGAGGCCATTCCAAAACAGGTCAAACCAAAACAGACCACAGAGGCAATCACGTGGGAGTGTTAGAGACTAATGAGCTGCAGAATGGCAGAACCTGAGGTGACAATACCAGAAGGGTGGCTGTTACATCCTCAATTTCCCAGAACAACTCTAATAGCTCCAAGAGTGATTCCAGTTCTAACACTGGACACTGTGCTAACGGTACATGCAGATGTAGTCCCCTTAATTAGGGGTGCCCTGCCTCCTGCCAGGGCAAGGAGAGGGATATTTGAGATAATAGAATCTATTGGGATGTGTACATCCAGTGGCCTGGCACTTCATTATTTCAGAAATACAGGGCCTTGGTTGACACAGCAGCTCAGTGCACCATAATGCCATCAAATTATCAGGGACCAGAACCTATAACCATTCTGGTAGTAACTGGTGGGTCTCAAGAATTGACTAAGATACAAGTTGACAGAAGTTTAACTGGTAAACAGTGGAAGAAGCATACTGTTTGGTGTCATGGTCTAGTTGTTTAGGTGGGTTGGATTGGTTGGTAGGTTGGATGCGATGACCTTGAAGGTCTCTTCCAACCTGGTTTATTGTATTGTTGTGACAGGACCTGATGCACCTTGTATTTTGGGAATTGATTTTCTGAGAGAAGGGCATTTCAAAGACCCTAAGGGTTACAAATGGGCTTTTGGAGTAGCAACTGTAGAAAAATTGAAGCTGTCTACTAGACCCGAGCTTTCTGATGCATCTGCAGTTGAACAACAACTTGAGATAGAGGAAATAAAGTTGCTGGTTGCTTCTCAGACTGTGCATCACAGACAATACAGAACCAACCATGGCTCTTTGTTGCCCATTCAGAATCTGATTTGTCAGTTGGAAAGTCAGAATGTCACCAGCAAAACTCATTCACCTTTCAACAGTCCAGTGTGGCCTGTGCGAAAACAGAATCGAGATTGGTGTCTGACAGTCAACTTCTGTGCCCTGAACAAAGTAATTCCACCTATGAGTGCAGCAGTAGGAGACATGTTGGAACTCCAGTGTGAGTTGGAATCCAAAGAGGCCAAATGGTGTATCACCATAGACATTGCTAATGCTTTCTTCTCTATTCCCATAACAGAAGAATGCAGGCCTCAGTTTGCCTTCACCTGGAGAGGAATTCAATGCACTTTTAACAGATTGCCAGTGGTCTGGATTTGCAGCTCAAGCATCTGTGATCCATGATGCTCTGGAGAAAGGTGGTGCTCCAGAACACATCCAGTTCATCAATGACATCATTGTCTGGGGTAAAACTGCTGAGGAAGTCTTCAAGAAAGGTAACAAAATCATTGACATTCTCCTGAATGCAGGTTTTGCTATTAAGCGAGACAAGGTGAAAGGACCTGCCAGAGAGATCCAGTTTCTGGGAGTGCAGTGGCAGAATGGTCACTGTCACATGTGTGATGTTTTAAACAGAGTCTCTACCATGGCAAATCCCATGAACAAGCAAGAAGCTTTACGTTTCTTGGGTATAGTGGAATTTTGGAAACTGCACATTCCTGATGAACTGGTTGGGCATGACCAGGCCCAAAACAGGTTTCAGTAGGAGCCCTAAGAAGCCGGGTGAGATAAACAAAAGAAAACAGGTACCAGTAAAAAGCCAGCTAAACCTATTTTGCAGGTATCCTGACCACTCACCGCTGTGTTGATGCCCAGAAGGTGATTGGCTAAGTTTCAAATCACTTTTCTGCCAGTGGTCAGTTTTGTTTCAAAAGAGCAGTTAAATAGAGGGGTTCTTCAGTAACCCAGCCCTTTTTTCCTTTGGTTCCGACTCGTCTCCAGCTGGCGAGCCGTGTGGTACTCACCGATCCCCCTCCTCCAGCATCCACCACGTGTACTCCAGTTTTGCTTTCAGTGTTGGACAACATGCTTGGATCCTATTTTTACTTTCCCTTGGCTTTACAAGATTATACCAAGAACAGAATTCTTGATTATAAACTTTCCTGACTGCTGCTCTCCACACCACATTTTGGACTGATTCAGAATCCCCGAACTGAATATTGCTTTGTAAGTGATTCTGATTATTGACTTCATAAAGCATATTGGACATTCATTTCCTTCTCCCCCTCTGCCTTTGCTCCATCAGGGAGCAAAGGAGACCCACCTTGGTATTGAATCAGGAATTGCGGGTCCTCACTCTCCCTTCAACTTTGAGTTTGATATCAGGAGTGTAGTTACTGTAGATTGAATCCTTCCTCTATCTAAAGTGTTTACATCATTAGTATTACCAAATTTTTGTGTAAGTGATTCCCCACTGGATGCCCGAACCTAAACAAATTGTAAATAAGTTTATTAACATTTGGCGCAGAAATTATTATTAATAAAATAAATTAATTATTTTTATTAATTGATCATCCTGCTTATCAGGAGCTAGTAGCCTTATTTTCTGAATTAATTCAATTCATCTGAATACAGTCAGATTGTGAAACCTCTGTATGATGTGATTCGAAAGAGAAACAGTTTCCAGTGGGAACCTGAATGACAAGCAGCCTTTGACCAAATAAAACAAGAAGTAGTCCAAGCAGTGGATCTGGGACCTGTCTGTGATGTTCCAAACATTAACAACATTTTGTACACAGCTGCAAATGACAATGCTCCAACCCGGTACTTATGCCAAAGACCTCCAGGTGAGACACGTGGATGTTCTCTTGGTTTCTGGAGTCGAGGCTACAAAGGCTCAGAGGCAATTTAGACTCCAACAGAGACAGAGATTCTAGCTGCCTATGAAAGAGTAAAAGCTGCTTCTGAAGTAACTGGAACTGAGTCACAACTTCTATCTCCTAGATTGCCAGTTTTGAATTGGATGTTCAAAGGTAAATGTTCTACACCACATCATGCCACAGATGCAACTGATAACAGAGAGCTTGAACTGGAAATCTGGAAAGACCTGGACTGGTGGAGGTGATCACAAACTGGCCTGAAGGCACTAACTGTACTAAACCTCCAGAGGAGAGAGTAACTCGTGCTGAGGAAGCTCCTCCTTACAATGACCTTTCTGATGATGAAAAGAAATATGCTTTTTTCATAGAAGGTTCCTGTTGTCTTGTTGGGAAGAAGTGAACGTGGAAGTCTGCAGCGTTGAGTCCAATACACTGAGTTGCAGAAGCAAAGGATGGAGAAGGAGAATCCAGTTAATTTGCCGAGGTAAAAGCTGTCCAGCTAGCCCTTGACGTAGCTGAATGTGAGAGATAGTCAAAGCTTTATCTCTACACTGACTTGTGGATGGTAGCCAATGCTCTGTGGGGTTGGCTAAAGGACTGGAAAAAGAATGGTTGGCAGAGAAAAGGAAAGCCTATTTGGGCAGCTGACCTGTGGCAGGACATTGCTGATCGAATCGAGAGAATTCGAGTGAAGGTGAGACACATTGATGCTCACCTTCCTAAGAACAAAGCTACTGTGGAACAACAACACAACCATCAGGCAGATCTAGCTGCAAGAGTTTCTCAAGTAGACATGGACTCTGATTTTGATCTTGACTGGAAACACTGAGGTGAGATATTCTCAGCTCAGTGGGCTCATGATTTGTCAGGACATCACGGCAGAGATGCAACCTCCCAGTGGGCTCGTGACAGATCCGTAGACATTTCCGTGGATGCTATCACACAAGTCATCCATGACTGTGACATTTGTGCTGCTATTAAGCAGGCAAAGCAAATTAAGCCCTTGTGGTATGGTGACAGATGGTCCAAGTACAAGTATGGTGAAGCCTGGCAGATTGACTATATCACTCTACCTCGTTCTCTAACTGGTAGCAATATGTGCTTACTATGGTAGAGGCAAACACTGGTTGGTTGCAAATTTACCCAGTTCCACATGCAACTGCATGCTACACCATTCTTAGTCTGGAGAGACAAATACTGTGGAAACAGGGAACTCCAGAGAGGATTGAGTCAGACATCAGAACTCACTTCAAAAACAGTCTTGTAAAGAACTGGGCCAAAGAGCATGGCATTGAGTGGATGTTCCACATTCCCTATTATGCGCCAGCTGCAGGGAAGATTGAATACTACAACGGTTTGCTGAAGACCACTCTCAAAGCCATGGGGGGGTGGATCTTTAAAAAACTGGGAGAACCATCGAGAACAAGCAACCTGGCTGGTAAGTGGTAGAGGTTCAGTGAATCAAGCTGGACCTGAACACTCAGATCTGCTATGAAAGGTAGAAGGTGATAGAGTTCCTGTTGTTAGAGAAAGGAATGCGTTAGGTAAAACTGTGGGGGTATTTTGTCCTTCAGGAGAGGATAAACCTGTCCAGGGGGTGGTTTCTGCTGAAGGTTCTGGTCAGACTTAATGGGTAATTCAAGAGAATGGTGAAATTCAGTGTATTCCACAAAGAAATCTAACTTTAGCTGAGAGAGTTTAAATTCAGAGTGTTGTACAGATACAACTTCCTACCCAAAGGAAGAGTCCATGAGGAATCTGTGGTGCATGAACTCTAAGAACCCTGAGAGCCCTGAGTCACCTGAGAGTCCCTGTTCATTTTATTAATTTTGTGGAGAAATAATTTTTTTTTCTTTTTTTTTTCTCTTGTTTCCTGGTTTTCTTGGACTTCTGAATCATCTGTATCTGAGGACAGCCAGAATAGACTGTGAACTTTATTTACGAATTGTAGATATTGTTTAACATTAGATGGGTAGTATTAACAGCTAATGAAATTTTTTAGAAGGGGTGGATTGTGGCAGTTTTAGGCTATGCCTTTAACAGTTAGCTGCAGATGTTCAAGCAGAAGAGGGAAAAAGTATAAACACATCTACGGTTGGGTGTAAAAAGGAAAACAAGAGATTGTTCTAAACAAATTTCATTGGTCAGATGTGTGGGATGTATTCTAAGAATCTCACATTCTTCTTCGTTCCTCTTTCTGTCTTCTGGCTGTTGAGGCTGCTTTCCACTCTGTTTTTTTCTGCCTGTAAATACCTGCATAATAATGCAAATACTATCTATTTGTACATATTCATTGCATTCCATTATAGAGTGTAGTTATTGCTTGTAAATATAGCTTGAATTTGCTTTCCCAGACTGAGTGAGCTGAGTTTTCGTTAATGCTGGTGGGCCAAACTACCACAGAGCAGGTGACCCACCTGGTGGATGTGGGGAAGGTTGTGGATGTAGTTGACCTGGATTGCAGCAAGGCCTTTGACACCGTGCCCCACAGCAAACTCCTGGACAAGCTGTCAGCCTGTGGCTTGGACAGCAGCACTCTGTGCTGGGTTAGGAACTGGCTGGAGGGCCAAGCCCAGAGAGTGGTGGTGAATGGTGCCACATCCAGCTGGTGGCCAGTCACTAGTGGTGTCCCTCAGGGATCAGTGCTGGGCCCCATCCTGTTCAATATTTTTATCGATCATCTGGACGACGTTATTGAGTCCATCATCAGTAATTTTGCAGATGATACAATACAATACAATACAATACAATACACCAGGGTTGGAAGAGACCTTCAAGATCATCGCGTCCAACCCATCAACCAATCCAACCCACCTGAATACAATACAATACAGTACAATACATACAATACAACCCACCTAAACAACTAAAAAACTAAACCGTGGCACCAAGCACCCCATCAAGCCTCTTCTTGAACACCTCCAATGAAGGTGACTCCACCACTTCCACAGGCAGCTGATTCCAGTGGGCAATCACTCTCTCGGTATAGAACTTCTTCCTAAGATCCAGTCTAAACCTGCCCTGGCACAGCCTGAGACTGTGTCCTCTTGTTCTGGTACTGGCTGCCTGGGAGAAGAGACCAACCTCTGCCTGTCTACAACCTCCCTTCAGGTAGTTGTAGAGAGCAATAAGGTCACCCCTGAGTCTCCTCCTCTCCAGGCTAAGCAACCCCCAGCTCCCTCAGCCTCTCCTCATAGGGCTTGTCTTCCAAACCCCTCACCAACTTTGTTGCCCTTCTCTGGACACGCTCCAGTAAGACAACATCTTTCCTAAACAAGTTGGGAGCAGGTGTTGATCAGTTAAATGGTAGGAAAGCTCTGCAGAGGGACCTCGGCAGGCTGGACAGATGGGCATTGTGCCCCTGTACTCCGCACTAGTTAGTCCACACCTTGAGTCCTGTGTCCAGTTCTCGGCCCCTCAGTTTTGGAAAGATGTTGAGTTGCTGGAAGGTGTCCAGAGAAGAGCAACAAATCTGGTGAGGGGTTGTGACCGGTTGATGCTATGCCTTTAAGAAAGAGACAGTTGCTGAACACTCTAGCTGAATGTTTTTGATATTTGAACAAAAACAAGATAGTCTAAACTAATTTCATTGGTGCTTGTGGGGTGCAGTTTGGAGTTTGGGTTCTGTTGGTTCAGTCTGTGTCTGGTCTGGGTGCAGGCTGGGTGCAGTCTGTGCTTTTTCTCTTGCTGAAGCAGGAACGGCCTTGAGTTAACAGCTAACCAGATAAGAACACTAATTTTGCATGTGCTTTTTAGCTAACAGCATTTTCTTCCCTAATTGCCTTTCTCTCTCTCTCTAACCCTTTTGGGAAAAAGGGGAGGTGGGGAGGGAGAGAGGGGGGTTCAGGGAACCCCCCTGGCCAGCTGGAGGGAAAAGGTTTTTCTGCATTGTGTTCATTGTTATATTTTCCTGTATATATTGTAAATATTGTATATTTGTGTATATATTCATTGCATTCCATTTATGCTTGTAAATATAGCCTTCATCTGCTTTTCCGACTGAGCTAGCTGTGGTTTCTTTCCCTGTGTGTGGGGAGGGAACTTTCTCACCCCACCACATATTTTTCAATTGGCGCCCAACGCGCGGCTTGTGGATAGTTGCTGTCCAGAAGCAGAGCAAAAGTTGCTTGATTTATTGTCTGCTCAGTTCGGAGTTGCAAGGATGAAAGTGTTTTGGATTTTAGAGCGTTTGGTCTTTTCAATTTGTTCGGTACTGATCTACAAGTACCTCTTGGGATTGATTTTCGATCGCTTAAGCAGATACTTGATGTATAAATTGTATTTATGGTTTAAGTATAAGATTCAGCTTCTCTATGACCGGTGCCTGGGATTCTTTTGGTTTAATAGATACGGGAATGTGACCTCGACTACTCTGCCCATAGAGATAAAGGAGTTTAAGATCCCAGTTGGTGAAAGAGTAGTTTTAAGTGATGGCTGGGATCCAAAGGTGATTTATTTGATGTGTGCAATCCTGCTGTTGGTGATAAGCAATGCGTACTTGTTATATACGCTGTACCGGCAGAGAAAAGTTTCTAAGACCTGTTTTGTAATTAGGCGTAGACCCAAGAGGAGAAGGAACAGCTCTAACTCGACCCCAGGAATATCTAGTGATGAGGAGAATGGAGGATCTGTATCAGTTAAAAAGAAAGCTAAAAATTCCATCGGAAAGGCTGCTCTGAACGGTGCTGTTGGTGGTTCTGGCAATCAGCCAGCTGCTGCGGCAGCGGCAGCACCTAACATGGCGGCTCCCCCGTCCTCGGCAGCCATTAATGCGGCAAAGCCATTTCCTCCTTCTTCTTCAGCGGGACCGGAAGTGTCCTCCACAGCAGCTGATCCGTCTCAAAACCTGTCAGCTTCTGTTAAGCCAGCTGTAAATTTAAACACAGCTCCAGTTAAGCAGGTAGCTGTTTTAACTACAAGAAGTGGAAAGGGCAAAGCTGATTCAGATGCTGATCCTGGTGAGGGACCTTCTGCTTTAAGAGACCCTGCTGAGGAGGAGGAGAAGATTTGTCTTAAAGATATAGCTGAGATATTGAGAAGATCACTGGATGGAAATGCAGGGCAAATTGCTGATAGCAGGACAACAAGAGGTGGTACACCTGACCTTAAAGAGATTCTTAGGAGAGTGACAAGGAGATTAATGGGGCAACAAGTTCAGGAAGAGGAGGAAGGGGAGGAGTCAGATGACATTCTTGGCTGTTCTTCACCAAGGGAAGAGATAAGGAATGTGCGTAAAGATTATATCAGAGCAGATAAGGAGCCAATCCTAGCTTGGCTTGGTAGATGCTACGATACAGGTGCTCCAGCTCTAATGGTTGGAGACAAGTCAGCAGCTCAGCTAGGAACTCTCTCAAAGGATAATGGAATAGATAGACATCTAGGCAGGACTCTCGGTAAGGTTACTCTGTGGATACGCCTTTTAATGGCAACCCTCATGAGATATCCTTCCCGAGATGATCTCCCATGGAATCCTAAGCCCTGGACTACCATAGAGGAAGGGATTAAGCGTCTGAGAGAATTTGCTGTCAGAGAGGTACTCTATGGTGACCATGAGACTCTGAATCCTGATGAAATTCCTGTGGGAACTGGTCTTGCTAAAAAGCTCATCAAACTTGCTCCTCCTAATTATGCAAATATTCTGGCAAGCAGAATTGTGGCAAGAAATTATGGCGGAGCTTCTCCTACGGTTGGCCAATTCACTGATCAAATGAGACAATTGGAGGATAGCATGACACGTGTTTCTTTGGTTTCAGCCATTGAAACTCTGTCTGGAAAAATTGAGAATTGCATGAAAGAGCTGAAGGATGAATTTAAAAATACCATCTCCCAATTGGCACAGAGAGATAATTCCAATTCTTCCTCCAGATGGATACAGGTTTCCTCTGTGAGGAATAGGCGTCCTCCAAGGATGTCATTCCAAAACAGGTCATTCCAAAACCGATCCAACCAAAACAGACCACCAAGGCAGTCACGTGGGAGTATTTGGATAACCCTGCGTGATCAGTTTTGGTGAGAACATGAACAGATGGGATGGTCAACCAACTGCTAATCTTTTCAGGAGACTGAGGGAACTGCAAAGTGGCAGAGCCCGAGGTAGCAATACCAGAAGGGTAGCTGTTACTTCTACAGTTCCCCAGGACAACTCTGGTAGCTCCAACAGTGGCTCCAGTTCTAACACTGCACCATGTGCTCATTGCACATGTGGGCATGTTCCCCATAACTAGGGGTGCCCTGCCTCCCGCCAGGGGAGGAGAGGGGTAACAGAGATAATAGAATCTATTGGGATGTGTACATCCAGTGGCCTGGCACTTCACAATTTCAGAAGTACAGGGCCTTGGTTGACACAGGGGCTCAGTGCACCATAATGCCATCAAATTATCAGGGATCAGAAGCTATAACTATTCTGGGAGTCACTGGTGGATCTCAAGAGTTAACTAAGGTGGAGGTTGATATAAGTTTAACTGGTAAACAGTGGAGGAAGCATACAGTTGTGACCGGACCTGACGCACCTTGTATTCTGGGAATTGATTTTCTGAGAGAAGGGCGTTTCAAAGACCCTAGAGGTTACAAATGGGCTTTTGGAGTAGCATCTGTAGAAATGATGGACAAAAACTGAAGTTGTCTGTTAGACCTGATCTTTCTGATGAATCTGCAGTTGTGGGACAACACAAGATTGAGGACATTAAATTGCCGGTTGCTTCTCAGACTGTGCATCACAGACAATACAGAACCAACCGTGACTCTTTGTTGCCCATTCAGAATCTGATTCGTCAGTTGGAGAGTCAGAAAGTCATCAGCAAAACTCATTCCCTTTCAACAGTCCAGTGTGGCCTGTGCGAAAGCAGAATGGAGACTGGCGTCTGACAGTCGACTACCGAGCTCTGAATGAAGTAACTCCACCTATGAGTGCAGCAGTACCAGACATGATGGAACTCCAGTATGAGCTGGAATCCAAAGAGGCCAAATGGTATGCTACCATAGACATTGCTAATGCCTTCTTCTCTATTCCCATAGCAGAGGAATGCAGGCCTCAGTTTGCTTTCACCTGGAGAGGAATCCAGTACACTTTCAACAGATTGCCAATGGGCTGGATCCACAGCTCCAGCATCTGTCATGCGGTGATCCACGATGCTCTGGAGAAAGGTGGTGCTCCAGAACACATCCAGTTCATCGACGATATCATTGTCTGGGGTAAAACTGCTGAGGAAGTCTTCGAGAAAGGTAACAAAGTCATTGACATTCTTCTGAATGCAGGTTTTGCCATCAAGCGAGACAAGGTGAAAGGACCTACCAGAGAGATCCAGTTTCTGGGAGTGCGGTGGCAGGATGGACGCCGACACATTCCAGTGGATGTGGTAAATAGAGTCTCTACCATGGCAAATCCCATGAACAAGCAAGAAACTCTACGTTTCTTGGGAATAGTGGGATTTTGGAGACTGCACATTCCTGGATACAGTCAGATTGTAAAACCTCTGTATGATGTGACTCGAAAGAGAAACAATTTCCACTGGGGACCTGAACAGCAAGCAGCCTTTGACCAGATAAAGCAAGAGGTGGTTCAAGCAATGGGTCTGGGACCTGTCCGAGATGGTCCAGACATTAAGAACATTTTGTACACGGCTGCAAGTGACAATGGTCCAACCTGGTGCTTGTGGCAAAGAGCTCCAGGTGAGACACGTGGACGACCTCTTGGTTTCTGGAGTAGAGGTTACAGAGGTTCAGAGGCTAATTATACTCCAACAGAGAAAGAGATTCTAGCTGCCTATGAAGGAGTGAAAGCAACTTCTGAAGTGATTGGAACTGAATCACAACTTCTCTTAGCTCCCAGATTACCAGTTTTGAATTGGATGTTCAAAGGCAAAGGTTCCACACCACATCATGCAACAGATTCCACCTGGTCTAAGTGGATGGCTCTGATAACACAGAGAGCTCGAATGGGAAATCTTGAAAGACCTGGTCTAGTGGAGGTGATCTCAAGTTGGCCTGAAGGTACCAACTGCACTAAACCTCCAGAGGAGAGAGTAACTCGTGCTGAGGAAGCTCCTCCTTACAATGACCTTTCTGATGATGAAAAGAAATATGCTTTGTTCACAGACGGTTCCTGTCGTCTGGTCGGGAACAAGCGAAGGTGGAAGTCTGCAGTGTGGAGTCCAACACGCCGAGTTGCAGAGGCAAAGGATGGAGAAGGAGAATCCAGTCAGTTTGCAGAGGTAAAAGCTGTCCAGCTAGCTCTCGACGTAGCTGAACGTGAGAGGTGGCCAAAGCTTTATCTCTACACCGACTCATGGATGGTAGCCAATGCTCTGTGGGGTTGGCTAAAGAACTGGAAAAAGAGTGGTTGGCAGAGAAAAGGAAAGCCTATTTGGGCAGCTGACCTGTGGCAGGACATTGCTGATCGAATCGAGAGAATTCCAGTGAAGGTGAGACACATTGATGCTCACATCCCTAAGAGCAAAGCTACTGAGGAACAGCAACACAACCATCAGGCAGATCTAGCTGCAAGAGTTTCTCAAGTAGACATGGACTCTGATCTTGATCTCGACTGGAAACACCGAGGTGAGATATTCTTAGCTCGGTGGGCTCACGATTCGTCAGGACATCAAGGCAGAGATGCAACCTACCAATGGGCTCGTGACAGATCCATAGACATTTCCATGGATGCTATCACACAAGTCTCCATGACTGTGACATTTGTGCTGCTATTAAGCAGGCAAAGCGACTTAAGCCCTTATGGTATGGTGACAGATGGTCCAAGTACAAGTATGGTGAAGCTTGGCAAGTTGACTACATCACTCTACCACGTTCTCGTTCTGGTAAGCAGTATGTGCTTACTATGGTAGAGGCAAACACTGGATGGTTGGAAACTTATCCAGTTCCACATGCAACTGCACGCAACACCATTCTTGGTCTGGAGAGACAAATCCTGTGGAGACACGGAACTCCAGAGAGGATTGAGTCAGACAACGGAACTCATTTCAAAAACAACCTTGTAAAGAGCTGGGCCAAAGAGCACGGCATTGAGTGGATATTCCACATCCCCTACTATGCACCAGCTGCAGGGAAGATTGAACGCTACAATGGTTTGCTGAAGACCACTCTTAAGCCATGGGGGGTGGATCTCTGAAAACTGGGAAAGGCATTTAGCACAAGCAACCTGGCTGGTAATAGTAGAGTTCAGTGAACCGAGCTGGACCTGCACACTCAGATCTGCTACAGAAAGTGGAAGGTGATAGAGTTCCTGTTGTTAGAGAAAGAATCTGTTAGGTAAAACTGTTTGGGTATTTTCTCCCTCAGGAGAGGCTAAACCTGTCCGAGGGGTGGTTTCAGCTGAAGGTCCGGGTCACACTTATTGGGTAATGCAAGAGAATGGTGAAATTCAGTGTATTCCACAAAGAAATCTAACTTTAGCTGAAAGAGTTTAATTTCAGTGTGTTGTACAGCTACTTCGCGCCCAAAGGAAGAATCCTTGAGGAATCCACGGTGCATGAACCCTGAGAACCCTGAGAGCCCTGAGTCAACTGAGAGTCCCTGTTTCCCTGTTTCCCTTTTCTTCGCTTCGTCTGCGAAGAGACAAAACTGTTTTCCATTTTTCTTGTTTCTTGGACTTCTGAATCATCTACACCTGAGGATAGCCGGAATGGACTATCAACTTCACTTGCAAATGTAGATATTGTTTTAGATTGAATGGACAGTATGAACAGCCAATGAAATTGTTTAGAAGAGGTGGATTGTGACCGGTTGATGCTATGCCTTTAAGAAAGAGACAGTTGCTGAACACTCTAGCTGAATGTTTTTGATATTTGAACAAAAACAAGATAGTCTAAACTATTTCATTGGTGCTTGTGGGGTGCAGTTTGGAGTTTGGGTTCTGTTGGTTCAGTCTGTGTCTGGTCTGGGTGCAGGCTGGGTGCAGTCTGTGCTTTTTCTCTTGCTGAAGCAGGAACGGCCTTGAGTTAACAGCTAACCAGATAAGAACACTAATTTGGCATGTGCTTTTAGCTAACAGCATTTTTCTTCCTAATTGCCTTTCTCTCTCTCTCTAACCCTTTTTGGGAAAAAGGGGAGGTGGGGAGGGAGAGAGGGGGGTTCAGGGAACCCCCCTGGCCAGCTGGAGGGAAAAGGTTTTTCTGCATTGTGTTCATTGTTATATTTTCCTGTATATATTGTAAATATTGTATATTTGTGTATATATTCATTGCATTCCATTTATGCTTGTAAATATAGCTTTCATCTGCTTTTCTGACTGAGCTAGCTGTGGTTTCTTTCCCTGTGTGTGGGGAGGGAACTTTCTCACCCCACCACAGGGGTCTGTAGCACAAGCCCTATAAGGAGAGGCTGAGGGAGCTGGGGTTGCTTAGCCTGGAGAAGAGGAGGCTCAGGGGAGACCTTATTGCACTCTATAACTACCTCAAGGGAGGTGTAGTGGTTTGAGCCTTAACTGGGAGTTAAGAGCTCTGATGGGGGCAAGGCTGAGAACCTCTCCCCTGCTCCCTTCTCCTCCGCCCCAACAGAGAGGAAAAAATAAGGAAAGGGAAGGAGCAAATCCACCAAGCAATAATTTTGGAGTCAGCCTGGAAGTGGAGGGGTAAAGAGTTTTCTTTAAACAATATATATATAACAATAACAGGTAAGGTTCACAAGGGCAAGGAACAAGGATGGATAGGAGGGGAAGAAAAAAAAACAAGAATACAAAACCAGTCTCTTTCTCTGAAGAGGCATGGAGTCAGCAGGGAGAAGGATCAGGCCCAACTACGTGGCAGAAGAGCAGATAAGCAGCTGCAGTAGCTCTTGTCCAGGAGAGGCAGGAGCCAAAAAGGAGGCCTAATGACTGCAATGTCCTGCTTTTTATACCCTAGTCAGGCAGGAGAGGGCAGTGGAACAGACTCAGCTTCCCAGGGGAAAAATGCCCTGCAGGGAGGGCAAAGCACTCACAAGCCCTCCCCCCTGTGTTTTTTTTTTTTGTTTTGTTTGTTTTTTTTTTCAGGATGGGCATTAACCCACCACAGGAGGTTGTAGCCAGGTGGAGGTTGGTCTCATCTCCCAGGCAACCAGCACTAGAACAAGAGGACTCAGTCTCAAGATGCACCAGGCTAGGTTTAGGCTGGATGTTAGGAAGAAATTCTTCACAGAAAGAGTGATTGGCCATTAGAATGGGTTGCTCAGGGAGGTGTTGAGGTCACCATCATTGGAGGTGTTTAAGAAGAGACTGAATGAGGCACGTGGTGCCATGGTTTAGTTGATTAGATTGTGTTGAATGTTAGGTTGGACTTGATGATCTTGAAGGTCTTTTCCAACCTGGTTAATTCTGTTCTATTCTGTTCTATTCTGTTCTATTCTGTTCTATTCTATTCTATTCTGTTCTAAATGCAAATCTACCAGCCAACTAAGGTGTCTCCCAGTCTTCAACTCATTCCCATAGGTCATCCAGCAAACTGACACACCTTGTGAATTTTCTGAATATTTTGCTGTTTTCTGAACTGCTTTGCAACAAGGCTACTAAAGATGTCAGAATCAATTCTCTAGGAATTTAAGGTCTATTTTAGAGCTAATTTTTGAGACTTGTGAATAGCTGGTTTTCTTAGACTTTTCCTCACGTCTCTAGTCTACTGCCTTGCATGAATAATAGATAGAAAAAAAATAACTCAAGTGTAGTGGGTTGAGGCAGACCCTCTCCCCACCATGGGCAGAAAATAACGACTCTGACAAATGGATTGAAAAAGTGATGGAAAGTTAAATAGAAGCAGTGAATGTGTACAGAGAACCAGAAACAGTGACAAAAGAAACCCCAAAGCAGACCCAGAAACATCCCATCCCCACCTGAGGGTGCACCCAAGACCCCCAGGGCTCCTTCTCCCCCTCCCCCCCCCCCCCCCCCCCCCCCCACTGCTAGGCTTGTCTCAGCTGGCCAGACCTGAGACCACCAATCCCCCAGTTACCAGGTGCCGGTGAGGGGAAGAAAAAGGAAGTGCTAGACCCTGCGCTAAATTTTATAGTGGTGCAAAGGATTATGGTAGGAGATACCTAGTTTCCTGTGTCCACCCACTGGGCTGGACTTCTGGACACAGGAAGCACACCACGTAGCAGAGGGCACCCAGCCCAAACCACCACACTCAAGAAATAAAAGCAGTAGGTACAGAGCAATTTGTGTGAGACATTCCCCCTCAAAAGACACACTGGAGGAGATACAGATAAGATACAGTGTTCATCTTGTAATAGCTGAGATAGTCAAGAGCTTAGCATCTTAAAGTAAGTAAAAAATGCACTGTCTTGTTTTCTCCAAAGCTGTTTTTTATATCCATGCTCAAATATAATCCTTCTCTAACTAATCTGTGAAGATAATTATCCCTATATATATTCTTCCTAAATAACTCAAATTTGAGTTTGCTTGAAGTGTCTTTTGCTGGAACATCAAGCTATATTATTTCTTACGCATATATTGTTTCTAATAACAGATCATATAGCCTTCTCAGTTATACATAGGTGACTTCATTGCCTTTATTCTTTCTTCACTTATGGAGTCTATGGAAGTAACTTGGGACAGAACTTTCTCCACTATGGAATCACTGTGTGCGGTTCTGCTGATGACAGGCCAGACTCACTACATTTGTGCTCTCTCTCCTCCTAGACACAAATAGACTCTATCATATTAATAGAAGTAAAGCTGTATTGAGAGTAGGAATGAAGGAAGACATTATGACATTTAATGTATATATGAAGGAACAAATGCAGAGAAGAAGCAGCTGAGGGGTGGGCTTTTTTTTCAGAGCAGAAGAACATTTGAGTGTTTGCTACTCAGTTCAGCCTTCAGAAAATGGGAACCATTTTGTATTGTTAGCTAACTAACTAGTAAGGGATAATTCCAGCAGAAGCTATTACAGACAGAGTTGTTTCTCCAGCATGCTGGAGTCCAGGCTGCAGCTGCGGAGGAGGCTTCAGCCTGGCAGTTGGAATAGAGGGAGAGGGAGAGGGAGAGGACGCCTGTGTCATGGAGCAGAGCAGGGAACTTTCTCCTCAGCCTGGTGGCTGACCTGAAGGATGAAGTGGCCAAGCTGAAGGAGGTGTCTAGGCTGAGGTCATAGGGAAAGCGAACGGGAGTTAGACTTGTGGGAGAAGGCTCTGCAGATCTCCCCTGCTGAGGCCGGGCCCCTGAAAACGGAGAGGGATGGACACAGGTCCCTGCCAAGGGTGGCAAGAGAAATCCACCCCGGCCTCTCCTCTCCTCCGCTGCCCTTGCGTAATAAGTATGAGGCCCTGCAGGCTGAGGGCGGTGGGGATGAGAGGGCTGAGGAGCAGCCATCCAGAGGGGAGACCAGGGCCAAGCGGTCCCCGCCGGCTGTAACGACCAGCTCTGGGGAGCAGCCTAAGGCCAAGCCTAAGACCAAGCGGCCACCACCAGCTATAGGACCAGCTCCACAAAGAGAAGGAGAAGGGTTATAGTTGTTGGGGACTCTCTCCTGGGGGGTACTGAGGGACCCATATGTCGTCCCGACCATCCCACAGGGAGGTTTGCTCTCTACCTGGGCGCGGATAAGGGATATTGCAAGGGGAATCCCCAAGCTCATCAGTCCCTCTGACTATTACCCTCTACTGGTAATACAGGCTGGGAGTGATGAGATCGACAGGAAGGGCACCAGGGCAATTAAGAAGGAGTTCAGGGCCCTTGGATAATTGATTGATGGGGCAGGCGCGCAAGTGGTGTTCTGCTCAGTTCCCTCAGTGGCAGGGGAGTACACTGAGAGGAACGGGAGAACCCACACATCAATAAGTGGCTCAGGGAATGGTGCCAGCAGAGGAACTTTGGTTTCTTTGATCATGGGCCTACTTTTACAGGACCCGACCTGCTGGGTCCTGATGGGGTGCATTTATCTAGAAGGGGCAAGAGAGTCCTAGCACTAGAGTTGGCAGGGCTCATTAGGAGGGCTTTAAACTAGGTCTGAAGGGGGTGGGTGAAGACATCGTCCCTCTGCAGAGGTAAGAGTAGGGCACAAGGTAGGGTCAACTGAGAGGTCGGGAGCCCAGCTGCAGTGCATGTACACCAATGCACGCAGCCTAGGCAATAAGCAAGAGGAGCTGGAGGTCCCAATCCACCAGGGCAACTATGATATAGTTGCCATCTCAGAAACATGGTGGGACAACACGCACGATTGGAGTGCTACACTGGGGGGTTACAGGCTCTTTAGGAGGGATAGGAGAGGGAGAAGAGGAGGAGGGGTGGCTTTGTATATTAGGGAGACACTTTCTGCCTCAGAACTTGAGGTGGAAGATGAGGGAATTGAGAGCCTGTGGGTTAAAATCAGAGGGCAACCCAACAAATCTGACATCCTGGTTGGAGTCTGTTATAGACCACCCAACCAGGATGAGGAGATGGATGAATTATTCTATAAACAACTGGAGGCTGTCTCAAGATCATCAGATCTTGTCCTCGTGGGTGACTTCAATCTGCCAGATATCTGCTGGGAACTTAATTCAGCAGAGAGAAGGCAGTCCAGAAGATGCCTGGAGCGAATAGAGGACTGCTTCCTAACGCAGCTGTTAAGCGAGCCTAACAGGGGACAGGCTCTGCTTGACCTGCTGCTCTCCAATAGGGAAGGGCTGGTTGGAGATGTGACCGTGGGAGGCTGCCTAGGGTGCAGTGACCACGAGATAGTGAAGTTTTCAATATGCAGGGAGATAGGGAGGAGTACCAACAGAACCTTCACCCTGGACTTCCGGAGGGCAAACTTCAGCCTCTTTAAGAAACTTATTTGTAAAGTTCCCTGGGTACCACCCTCATGAACTGAGGGGTCCAGGAGGGTTGGACCTACTTCAAAAAGGAACTCTTGAGGGCACAGGAACTGGCGGTCCCCATGTGTCGAAAGATGAGACGGCGGGGAAGGCGACCGGCCTGGATGAGCAAGCAGCTCCTGGGGGAATTAAGGGAAAAAAAGAGGCTGTATCACCTTTGGAAGGGGGGGAAGGCTTCTCGAGGTAGGTTCAAGGAAGTGGTTAGATTATGTAGGAATAAAATTAGAGAGGCAAAGGCCCAGTTAGAACTGAAACTGGCCACCTCTGTGAAGAAAATAAAAAGCAATTTTACAAATATATCAACACTAAAAAGAAGGGCAAGAAGAACCTCCACTCCTTACTGGACCTGGAGGGGAACACGGTGACCGAAGATGAGGAAAAGGCTGAGGTCCTGAACGCCTTCTTTGCCTCCATGTTTAACAGCAAGGCAGGAGTCCAGGATGAGTGGCCTCCTGAGCTGGGTAATAGGGTCGGGGAGCAGTGTAATGCCCCAGAAATCCATGAGGAATTAGTTCGGGACCTGCTGAGCCACTTGGACACCCACAAGTCCATGGGACCGGATGGGATCCACCCTAGGGTGCTGAGAGAGCTGGCAGATGAGCTGGCCAAGCCGCTCTCCATCATTTTCCTCCAGTCCTGCTCACTGGAGAGGTCCCAGATGACTGGAAACTGGCCAGTGTGATCCCCATCCACAAGAAGGGACGGATGGAGGAGCCCCGAAACTACAGGCCAGTCAGCCTGACCTCAGTGCCAGGGAAAGTGATGGAACAGATTATCCTGGAGGCAATAACTGCGCACTGAAGGATGGCCAAGGGCTCGGGTCCAGCCAACATGGATTTAGGAAGGGCAGTCCTGCCTCTCCAACCTGATCTCCTTCTATGATCAGGTGACCGTCTGGTGGACGTGGGAGGCCTGTGGATGTAGTCTATCTGGACTTCAGCAAGGCCTTTGACACCGTCCCCCACAGTAAACTGCTGGCTAAACTGTCAGCTCGTGGTTTGGACCGCAACACTCTGTGCTGGGTTAGGAACTGGCTGGAGGGCCGAGCCCAGAGAGTGGTGGTGAATGGTGCCGCGTCCGGCTGGCGGCCAGTCACCAGTGGTGTCCCCCAGGAATCAGTGCTGGGCCCCATCCTCTTTAACATCTTCATTGATGATATGGATGAGGGGGTTGAGTCAGTCATCAGCAAGTTGCAGATGACACCAAGTTGGGAACAGATGTTAGTCAGTTAGAGGGTAGAAAGGCTCTGCAGAGGGACCTCGACCGACTGGACAGATGGGCAGAGTCCAATGGGATGGCATTTAATAAGTCCAAGTGCCGGGTGCTGCACTTTGGCCACGGCAACCCCATGCAGAGCTACAGGCTGGGGTCAGAGTGGCTGGAGAGCTGCCAAACAGAGAGGGACCTGGGGTGCTGATTGACACCCACCTAAACATGAGCCAACAGTGTGCCCAGGTGGCCAGAGAGGCCAATGGCATCCTGGCCTGTATTGGGAATAGTGTGGCCAGCAGGAGCAGGGAGGTCATTCTGCCCCTGTACTCTGCATTGGTTAGGCCACACCTTGAGTACTGTGTCCAGTTCTGGGCCCCTCAGTTTAAGAAGGACATCGAGACACTTGAACGTGTCCAGAAAAGGGCAACAAGGCTGGTGAGAGGCCTTGAGCACAAGCCCTATGAGGAGAGGCTGAGGGAGCTGGGATTGTTTAGCCTGGAGAAGAGAAGGATCAGAGGTGACCTCATTGCCCTCTACAACTACCTGAAAGGTGGTTGTAGACAGGAGGGGGTTCGTCTCTTCTCCCAGGCAACCAGCACCAGAACAAGGGGACACAGTCTCAAGCTGTGCCAGGGGAGGTTTAGACTCGAGGTGAGGAGGAAGTTCTTCACTGAGTGAGTCATTCGTCATTGGAATGGGCTGCCCAGGGAGGTGGTGGAGTCGCCGTCCCTGGAGGTGTTCAAGGGGAGATTGGACGTGGCACTTGGTGCCATGGTCTAGTTGTGAGGTCTGTTGGGACAGGTTGGACTTGATGATCCTTGGGGTCTCTTCCAACCTTGGTTATACTGTGATACTGTGATACTGTGATGTGATGGAACCCTGCTTTCCTGGGAATTATGGAACAGTACTGGGAAATGGTGAAGAAAATTCCCTGTTTTTCTTTGACTGCACATGTAACTTGTGCATTACTTATCAAACTATCCTTATCTCAACCCTTCTGATATTATCTCAATCCTTCTGATACTCTCTCTGGTCCCACTGCAAATGGAGCAAGTGTGGAGCTGTGTGGTAATTAGTTGCTGGCTGGGGTTAAAGCAGAACACCAAGTGGTGTCCAAAACCAGTGTAAACCACATTGTAGAAGAATAAACATTCTTAAATCCTAGCAGAAGGAGATATTTTAGACAGTGGAAACCTTATAACAACAAACTTCTTTTAACTATGATTGATTGTTTCCTACTGTACTAGTTTTAACAAAATTTTATAATACTGTATAGTACAGTTCATTAGAGCGCATTACTATACTGTAAGCTATTTCATCTGCAGGTTCAGTGATTTCTACAACTGAAATTGAATGTAAGGGGATTAGGGCCATCCCATCTCTCTTGAGTTTTGTAAAATCAGCCTTTAATTTGAGAACTTGCAGTCCAAGTTTTATTGTTCTTTATTGTTTGAGACACTCCTATTTTCAATCCTTTACCCTGTGATGTAGCATATTGTCCAGCAGCCACTTAGCAAGATAGTTGAACTCCTTTCACATGTGATTTGTGCTGGATGATGTAGCTCACATTTCTTTAGAGCTAAACAAAACAAAGAAAAAAGAAACCTTGAGTAATGCACAAACGACCTGAGGTTTCTGTGTGTACTATAATTAGAATAATAGAATACATAAGGTTGGAAAAGACCTCAGAGATCATCGAGTCGACCCTGTCACCCAAAACCTCATGACTAACTAAGCCAGGGCTTCAAGTGCCATGTCCAATCCTCTCTTGGACACCTCCAGGATCAGTGACTCCATCACCTCCACGGGCAGCCCATTCCAATGGCCAACAACTCTTTCTTGAAGAACTTTCTCCTCACCTCAAGCCTAAACCTCCCCTAGCACAGCTTAAAAGACTGTGTCCTCTTGTTCTGGTGCTGGTTGCCTGGGAGAAGAGATCAACACCCACCTGGCTACAACCTGTCTTCAGGTAGGTATAGAGAGAAATAAGGTCTCCCCTGAGCCACCTCTTCTTCAGGCTAAACAACCTCAGCTCCTTCAGCCTCTCCTCATAGGGCTTGTGCATGAGACCTCTCACCAGCCTTGTTGCCCTTCTCTGGACAGGTTCAAGTGTCTCGATGTCCTTCTTAAACTGAGGGGCCCAGAACTGGACACAGGACTCAAGGTGTGGCCTAACCAGTGCTGAGTCCAGGGGCACAATGATTTCCCTGCTCCTGCTGGCCACACTCTTTCTGATGTAGGCCAGGATGCCATTTGCCTTCTTGGCAACCTGGGCACACTGCTGGCTCATGTTCATCCACCTGTCAATCAGTACCCCCAGGTCCGTTTCTGCCGGGCTGCTCTCCAACCACTCTGTGCCCAGCATGTAGTGCTGCATGGGATTGTTTGACCAAAGAGCAGTACCAGGCATTTGGACTTGTTGAATGCCATCATGTTGGACTCTGCCCATCTGTCCAGCCTATCAAGGTCCCTCTGGAGAGCCCTCCTGCCCTCTGACACATCAACACCTGCTCCCAACTTGGTGTCATCTGCAAATTTGCTGATGGTGGACTCAATGCCCTCATTGAGATTGTCAACAAAGATATTGAACAGGATGGGGCCCAGCACTGATCCCTGGGGGACATGTCTAGTGACTGGCTGCCAGCTGGATGTGGCACCATTCACCACCACTCTCTGGGCTCGGCCCTCCAACCACTTCCTAACCCAGCACAGAGTGGTGCTGTTCAAGCCATGGGCTAACAGCTTGTCCAGGAGTTTGCTGTGTGGGACAGTGTCAAAGACCTTGCATAGCTCCAGGTAGACTACATCCACAACCTTCCCCACATCCACCAGTCTTGTCACCTGATCATAGGTGTTCATGCACTTCAGATGGGCTGCTGATTTCTCCACTAACTCTAGTTTATGTCCATCTCTCTCCTCTACCGAGAGACTGGTTTCAGCACCCACCCCCTTCAAACCTGGTTTAAAGCCCTCCCAATGAGCCCTGCCAACTCTAGTGCTAGAGCCCTCTTGCCCTTTCTAGATAGATTCACCTCGCCTAGGTCCAGCAGGTCAGGTGTGGTAAAAGTTGCCACTTCATCAAAGAACCCAAAATTCTACTGCTGGCACCAGCCCTTAAGCCATTTTTTGATGGCATGTGTTCTCCTGTTCCTTTCAGTGTACACACCTGCCACTGAGGGGACTGAGCAGAACAACACCTGAACTCCTACCCCATCAATCATCTGAGGGCTTTGAATTCCTTTTTGATTGTCCTGGTGCCCTTTTTATCAATCTCATAGCTTCCAGCTTGGATTATCAGCAATGGGTAATAGAGGGCTGGATTAGCTGTGGTAGTCTTCTTGTGATGTCACTTATCCGGGCCCCATGTATGCAGCAGACTTCCTTGTGAGATGGGTCAGGATGACATATGGGACCCTCTGTTCCCCTCAGGAGAGAGCCACCAAAAAAATTACCCTCCTCTTTTTCATTATGGCACTACTCCTGATAGTTGGGTGGGATTGATTTGCTATGGGCATCCCCTTAGAAATTTCCTCTTCTGCTTCCTCATCCGCATTGTCCTCAACCTGCAGGGCCTCATACTTATTGTGCAAGGGCAGCATGGGAGGTGAAGAGGGCCAGGATGGAGTCCCCATGCTTATCCTAACAGGGACCTGTACCCATTCCCCCCTGTTTACAGGGTTGCCTCCCTCAACCTTAAGGATGAGGGAAAGGTAGAGGTACTTAACACCTTCCTTGCCTCAATTTTTACTAGCAGGACAGAATGTCTTCCAGACAGCTGGCCTGCAGAGCTGGCAGAAGGAGCCAGGGAGCAGCATAGTGTCCCTCTGTTCCAGGATGGGACAGTTAGAGATCTTCTCAGCCACTTGGACCCCCACAAGTCCATGGGACCAGATGGGATTCATCCTAGGGTGCTGAGAAAGCTGGCAGATGAGCTGACCAAGCTGCTCTCCTCCATTTTTCAGCAGTCCTGGCCTAGCCAACATGGATTTAGGAAGGGCAGGTCCTGCCTGACCAACCTGATCTCCTTCTATGATCGGGTGACCCACCTGGTGGATGTGGGGAGGCCTGTGGATGTGGTCTACCTGGACCTCAGCAAGGCCTTTGACACTGTCCCCCACAGTAAACACCTGGCCAAGCTGGCAGCCCATGGCTTGGACAGGAGCACACTGCATTGGGTTAGGAACTGTCTGGTGGGCCGAGCCCAGAGAGTGGTGGTGAATGGTGCCACATCCAGCTGGCGGCCAGTCACTAGTGGTGTGCCCCAAGGATCAGTGCTGGGCCCCATGCTCTTCAACATCTTTATGGATGATCTGGATGAAGGCATTGAGTCCATTATCAGTAAATTTGTGGACAACACCAAGCTGGGGGCAGGAGTTGATCTGCTGGAGGGCAGAGAGGCTTTGCAGAGGGACCTCAACAGGCTGGACAGATGGGCAGAATCCAATGGCATGAGATTGAACACATCCAAGTGCCGGGTTCTGCACATTGGCCACAGCAACCCCATGCAGTGCTACAGGCTGGGGTCAGAGTGGCTGGAGAGTGGCCAGGCAGAGAGGGACCTGGGGGCACTGGTTGATGGTAGGCTGAACATGAGCCTGCAGTGTGCACAGGCAGCCAGGAGGGCAAATGGCATCCTAGCCTGCCTCAGGAACAGCATGGCCAGCAGGAGCAGGGAGGTCATTCTGCCCCTCTACACTGCACTGGTTGAGCCACACCTTGAGTCCTCTGTCCAGTTCTGGGCTCCTCAGTTTAAGAAGGATGTTGACTTGCTGGAGCGTGTCCAGAGAAGGGCAACGAAGATGGTGAGGGTTTTGGAACACAAGCCCTATGAAGAGAGGCTGAGTGAGCTGGGGTTGCCTGGGTGAGCTGGAGAAGAGGAGACTCAGGGGTGACCTTATTGCTCTCTACAACTACCTGAAGGGAGGTTGTAGCCAGGCAGAGGTTGGTCTCTTCTCCCAGGCAGCCAGCACCAGAACAAGAGGACACAGTCTCAAGCTGCACCAGGGCAGGTTTAGACTGGATGTTAGGAAGAAGTTCTATACAGAGAGAGTGATTGCCCATTGGAATGGTCTGCCCTGGTTGGTGGTGGAGTCACCATCATTGGAGGTGTTGAGGAGGAGACTTGATGGGGTGCTTGGTGCCATGGTCTAGTTGTTTAGTTGGGTTGGATTGGTTGATAGGTTGGACACGATGATCTTGAAGGTCTCTTCCAACCTGGTGTATTGTATTGTATTGTATTTTGTTGTAACTGGAGGGGTCTGCAAAGCCTACTCCCATATATCTAACTCCCTTTCACATTCCCTTGTAGTCCTGACTCTTGATATTTCATCCTTTAGCTCAGACACCAGATTGAGAAGATAATTCACTTGATCACACCTCACACAGGTGTTGTCTCCTTCACCCTGCATTCCAAGTGCCAGGCTCCAGCACTCTCTGCAGCTAGCAGCCTGGACACCTGTGTGCTTGTGCAGCAACTCTGTCGGGGTACCTACCATTTTCCTAGTAGCCTTTGGCCAAGTTGTTACCATGACTGGATCTCTTCGGGGAAGTGAAATTAAGTTTAGGGATTTTTTTTTTGTTCGTTGTTAAATATGTATGTATTCCACCTTACTATTATATATTGTCCAAGCTACCACAGAGGCTTCTGCACCGTGTTGACTGACCTGGCACATGCCGCTAGCTGCAATCAAGTGAGAAGGCTAGCTCTCTTGACAAAATGGGGTTGCATGTCTCAACCCTCCCTTGTTTAGAATTCCTGTGGCTGACGTCATGATCTTGAGTGCGCATGTGAGATGATGACCCTGCTGGTCCTCGCTGTCTGCTGAGGTCCTCCTGCCCTAAAAAGCCTCCAAAAGAAACCAAAATAACGAGTTCTCATCTCAAGCACATCAGTCCAGGTGCTGGTCTTAAGGCAGCTCTCTAGCCAAAACGACCAATACTATCAAGGGCAATATTCATCACTGTATAAAACCGGAATAAAATTCTTCCCAGTAGGTTGCAAGAAGCTGAAATCAACCACAAGTTTAACATTACAATGGATTAGCAAGAGAATACTTCAGGTCATTTAGGAATGATGTCGCTCAACTTGAGAGCTGCCCTTCCCTTGTATTATATTTCCTGTTCCCTGTTGTTATTTGCCCAAGGTACTGTTTATACATTCAGTATACCTATACTCACATTATGCATTATTATCTACATTTACATAGACAGAGGTATGAGGAAAAGAATGCCAGAGTTTGGATAAAAATGTCCCTGATGCTATTCCTTGAAACATGTTCCTCTTGAACACAGCTTATCATAGAATCATAGAAACAACAAGTTTAGAAAAGATCATCAAGTCCAACCTATGCTGCAGAGCAACAGAGAAGCAATCCTCCCACCACGGGCAGAAATAACGACTCAGACAAACAGATTGCAAAAGTGATGGAAAGTTTAAATAGAAAAACAAAAAGGAACAATGAAAGTTTTACAGAGAACCACAAGCACCGTGACAAAGAGAGAGAGATCCCATCACCACCTGGGGGTACACCCAACCCCCCCCCAGGGCTCTTTCTCCCCCCCCCCAACCCAGCCTTGGGCCTGGGCAGGCCCAAGGGAGGCAGCTCAGGCCATTTTACCTAGGCAGCAGCAGGGGACGAAAGAGGAAGTGCAGACCCCGCGTGGATGTTTTCTAGGGGAGCAGGGCATTATGGGAAATGGAATACCTGGTTTCCTGTGACCACCCCCCTGGGCTGGGCCCACCCTTTGGGACCTCCCAGGTGTGGTCTGTGCAGTGGCATCCGGGCCAGCACCCAGCCTAAACCACCACACGCCACCCCTTATTCCATACCATAATCCCTGCACCCAAAACATATCATCATCATGTCTAGCCACAGTCCATGTCTTCATCTGTACGTCCTTCCACACAGTCTCTCACTCAGGCTCAAGTGTCAGTCCATTCCAGTTGTTCTTCATATGATGGAGCCTCCCAGCGATGCAGAGTCATTCTTCTGCAGTGTGAATTCCTTGTGGACTCGTTGGGACATCCTGGTCACCTGGGAATGCCTCACAACTTCTCAGCCGAGCCTTAATTCGCATTTACAGTTACTCAGCGGCTTTTTCCACCCCTGGGGCAAGCCGGTCGGAGCAATCAGGCTCCACGACCGCTTTTTTCCATCCCTCCAGGGAGCCGCAGCCGATCGCTTCCAGCCGCGGTCTGAAGCTACACAAAAGCACGTTGCAGGTACAGTGCCCCCCCACTGGGCGTTGGCGTACCGAGGCATCGCCGCATCCGGTTCACAGCCCTCCCCCGGAAGAGGGAGCGGCTGCAGCACAACTCGCTGAGAAGAGAGGAGGCGGAGCCAGGTGCTCGGCGCCGTTTTCGGAACATGTCCGAAAACACCAGGGAAAGATTTACAGCTGCCGCCGCCGCCTGAACACAGCCTGGCACGGGCGGTGCCGCCGCCGCCGCTTGAACGCAGCCCGGCCTGGCCCCCACCGTCTCTGTCACTGCGATGCAGAGTCAAAGTCACCTCCACCCCTTCGGGCATCCAAACGGTTATTTCAGCCAAAGCCATGAGCGCGTTCTCAGAGCCTTTGAGAACGGCTTTCCAGCTGAAGTCCCCGCTCGCCCTCGGGTTTCGGAAGCCATGGCTTGTCCATTCGCCGCGGGTGGCCCTCTCCCACAGCAACAGCCGACCGACCTCTCTCTGCTTGCCGCTGCCGCTCCTCCCCGCCGTTCTCGGCCGCTCGTTGCTCGGTAGAGAACAAGGAGGAGAAGGCAGGTCTCGCCTTCTTAGGCTACTCGAGCATTCTTAAGCTACCCTGAGCAGAAAGTCACAGAAGGAGCCACCCCTCGCTGTTCCCAAGCAACAGGAGGGACTTCCATGCCATCAGCCACGCACCAGGTGTCCTTCTGGAGTCCACAGGAGTTCACACAGTCGCCCGACAAAAAAACTTGAGCCCAACTTCCAACCAGCAACGCCCCACATCTGACTTTAAACTCTCCATCTTTTGCAATCCGATCTGCAGAGTGGCCACAACAACTAGCCCCACGTTGGGCGCCAAAAATGTCGTGGTTTGGGAGAGCAATCCTCCCACCACGGGCAGAAATAACGACTCAGACAAACGGATTGCAAAAGTGATGGAAAGTTTAAATAGAAAAACAAAAAGGAACAATGAAAGTTTTACAGAGAACCACAAGCACCGTGACAAAGAGAGAGAGATCCCATCACCACCTGGGGGTACACCCAACCCCCCCCCAGGGCTCTTTCTCCCCCCCCAACCCAGCCTTGGGCCTGGGCAGGCCCAAGGGAGGCAGCTCAGGCCATTTTACCTAGGCAGCAGCAGGGGACGAAAGAGGAAGTGCAGACCCCGCGTGGATGTTTTCTAGGGGAGCAGGGCATTATGGGAAATGGAATACCTGGTTTCCTGTGACCACCCCCCTGGGCTGGGCCCACCCTTTGGGACCTCCCAGGTGTGGTCTGTGCAGTGGCATCCGGGCCAGCACCCAGCCTAAACCACAACATTTGTGTACGCCTGCACCCCGGAAAACCAACTGTATCCTGGGATGCATCAAAAGAATTGTGACCAGCAGGAGGAGAGAGGTAATTCTCCATCTCTACTCTGCTCTTTTGAGACCCCATCTGGACTATTGAGTCCAGTTCTGGTACCTCCAGCATAAGATGGACACCAAACTTCTGGAGCAGTTCTGGGGAAGGCCATGAAGATGATCAGAGGGCTGGAGAACCTCCCCCTGTTACCCACTGTAACAGCTGAGTTGTTCAGCCTGGAGAAAAGTCTCTAGGGAGACCTTATAGCATCTTTCCAGTACCTGAAAGAGGCCTGCAAGACAGCTGGGAAGGGACAATGGCTTGTCGTGATAGAATGAGAGCTAATGGATTGAAGCTTGAGGAGGACAGATTTAGATTGAATAGTAGGAAGACATTCTTTACAGGGAGGGTGGTGAGACACTGGAACAGGTTGCCCAAGGAGGCTGTGGAAGCCCTATCCTTGCAGGTGTTCAAGGCAAGAATGGGTGAGGCCTTGAGCAATCTTCTCTAGTGGAGGGTATCTGTGTCCATGGCAGGGGTTTGGAACTAGATGATCTTTAAGGTTCTTTCCAATCCAGGCCATTCTATGAATCCATGAATCCAATTACTAAAGATAAAATTATTATAACCAATGGAGGCTGAATTATAATTTAGATGATGGCTAGTGCTGTCCAGAAAATGGAACTTTACGATTTAATGCTATATTGCAATTCATGTTGTTTTTGCAGCTGACTTGGGAAATGTGATAAAGTTCTGTGTATTAATGTTTTAATTACTGTTCATAGAAAACTGGATATTCAGAAAAAGTTTCAATTAGGAGGGGACATGTTAATGCAATGCATAGAAAAAAAGGAGACAAGGAAAAGGATTATAAGTCATGGAGAGGATGAACAGGAGAATGTGCAGATGCTGTCTCCCTCAAATTTTAAGAGCAGGAGAGAATGTCTTCCAGACAACTGGCCTCCTGAGCTGGCAGATGGAGGCAGGGAGCAGTATACTTTCCCTGTGATCCAGGAAGAAGTGTTTAGATACCTCCTTAGCCACTTGGATCCCCACAAGTCCATGGGACCAGATGGGATTCATCCTAGGGTACTGAGAGAGCTGGCAGATGAGCTGGCTGAACTGCTTTCCATAATTTTTCAGCAGTCCTGGCTCACTGGAGAGGTCCCAGATGACTGGAAGCTGGGCAACACGATGCCCATCCACAAGAAGGGGTGCTTGGAAGAGCCAGGGAACTACAGGCCTGTCAGCCTGACCTCAGTGCCAGGCAAGATTATGGAAGAGGTCATCTTGAGTGCAATCACACAGCACTTACAGGATAGCCAAGGGCTCAGGCCCAGTCAGCATGGATTTAGGAAGGGCAGGTCCTGCCTGACCAACCTGATCTCCTTCTGTGAGCAGGTGACCTGCCTGGTGGGTGTGGGGAAGGCTATGGCTGTAGACTACCTGGACTTCAGCAAGTCCTTTGACACCATTCCCCACATAAAACTCCTGGCCAAGCTGTCAGCTCGTGGCTTGGACAGGAACACTCTGTGCTGGGTTAGGAACTGTCTGGAACAGTATCAGGAACAGTGTGGCTAGCAGGAGCAGGGAGGTCATTCTGCTCCTGTACACTGCACTGGTTAGGCCACACCTTGAGTACTATGGCCCTTCAGTTTAGGAAAGATGTTGAGTTGCTGGAACGTCCAAAGAAGGGCAACAAAGATGGTGAGGGTTTTGGAGCCGAAGCCCTATGAGGAGAGGCTGAGGGAGCTGGGGTTACTTACCCTGGAGAACGGGAGGCTCAGGGGAAACCTTATTGCTGTCTACAATTATGTGAAGAAAGGTTGTAGACAGGCAGGGCATGGTCTCTTCTCCCAGGCAACCAGCACCAGAACAAGAGGACACAGTCCTAAGCAGCACCAGGGGAGGTTTAGACTGAATGTTAGGAAGAAATTCTCCATTGAGTGATTTGCCATTGGAATGGGCTGCCTGGGGAGGTGGTGGAGTTGCCATCTTTGGAGGTGTTTAGGAGGAGACTTAATGGGGTAGTTGGTGCCATGATTTAGTTGATTAGGTGGTGTTGGATGATGGGTTGGACGTGATGGTCTTGAAGGTCTCTTCCAACCTGGTCTATTCTATTCTATTCTATTCTATTCTATTCTATTCTATTCTATTCTATTCTATTCTATTCTAAATTAAAGATGAACTTTTTTTTGGACTGTGCTCCTTCATAGATTCAAATCATCCCAACTCTGTTTGCTATTATATTTGCAAAAGGGTTAGAATGGTGGTGAAGTGATAATAACTGTATGTGCGTCATGAGTTGAGTTGAAATCTGCTGCTGTTATTCAAAACCATCTTGCTGTCATGCCAACTTCAAAATGAAAGTGCTGGCAGGATCAAAGTGTTATGGGATTTGAAGTTCAGATTGTAATATGAGAGGCTTCTCATTCTGGTTGTTGCTTTCAGGTTCCATGTTTGAGTGTTTGTATTTTTAAATTTTCTTTCCACTGGGATAGTGGTGGATTGGGTTGGAGTAGCTTAGCTCACCGGCTTCTGCTTTCTGCTTCTGCTTTCTGCTTTTTTTCTGCATTTTTTCTGCAAATAGTCTAAGATAACTGTGCATTGTATTAACCTTTTTTTTTTCCTCAGTAAAGCTTTTTATTTCAGGTTTTTATCTCAGCCTGGATCTTGTTTGTGTTACTTTTCCCTTCTGTGTTGGAGGGAAACAGGTGTGTTAACCCATTACACCAAGTCAATGGATCACTGAACAAACTGGTGAACTCAAAATAAAGTTTTCTAGAACTTGATGAACTATTCCTGGTATTCAGAAGACCAGTATTGCTGGTTAGTCTGTTCTCAGGGAATAATTGTGTTTTCTTGTATAATGACAACACTCCCACTTGTAACTGCACGCATTTGCACAAGTACAAGTTTCCTCAGAGGACATCAATATGACATGAAATCTATGATTTCTTTGCTTAATAATGAAAGAGGTTAATGAAGATATTTCAAGGCAGGCAATGAAAAATGCTTGGAAAAAGAAAGTATATTTTGAGTCAATACAAAAAGACCCAACAAACCACAATGCAGACAGCTAACAAAACTAATGGTCAGGTTTATATATGCCTCTCAGAAAATTCTAAGAAAGGAGGTTGAGGTCAAGGAATGAATAGGCAGATGCCATTAAGGCTGCCTGGGGAGGGTGGAAACTGAGCCCCGTGCCACATGTTTCTAATAGCCTCTGACAAGTGGAGTTGCCTGTTTGAGAATGCGTGTGCAGTTTGTCTGCCATACAGCATTTTGAACTGATAGGCTAGATTTGAATGGGTGATCTGCCATTGGGCTGTTCAGTTTTTGAAAAGGGAATTTATAGGGAATGATTTGAAAGCTCACACCCTGTTTGTTAATGGGATCTGCGACAAGAACCTGTATTGTATTCTTCTCTTCATGGCAATTAGCTCTATTGTTCCAGTGGCAGTACGTTTGAGTCAAAGAGCTTCTCTACAGCAGCTTGCTCTCTCATATTTCCTCTGTTTTGGGATCTACCTTTTTGGATTATGCCTGCCTCTTGGATTACAAATCACAACTCCGAGGTATCACTTCATCCAGCAAAGCTTTTGATGATTAGCAGCTCCATGTAAGTAACTTAAGCTAATTTACCTGATCACTTCTAAAGTTTTATAGCCTGTTTTACCTGTTGCTTAACTCCGTTGTGAAGCCAAGGGGTCCGTCTTGCAACCCGAGTTGGCATAACAGTTTGTTTTCACGTTACAAGAGTTTCCAGTTTGTTCTTCTGTATTCCAGGTTTCTGATTTTCCTAGACTGTTATTCTACTGTTTATTAGCATCCTACCATGTATAATCAAGCTGCCATCGACTGTGGTGATGAATTGGATCAAGTTAGCTCAGAAAATTTTTTATATCTAATAAATCATATTCATGTTTTATCATTTCTGGCTTCTACATTTGATCATAAACTATAACAAAAGGTGAATCTGATTGTTTAAAGTAATGTCATTTTTTGGTTTGAAATCACTCTACACGTGCTAAGATTAACAGAAGAGGAACACCTATATTTCGTTGACAACATTCAGGATGGCCTGTACTGGAGGGAAAAGTGTGGTATTTGAAATGGTCATAATTTCCATCAGCATTTTAAGAATCTGAAATCACTGAAATCTCCTATTCAAGCTATGATGAAAAGTGATGTAAGTAGCTTATAAGAAAGGGTAAAGTAAGGAAAAGATTTGTGGTTGTTTCAGCAACAAAATTGTCAGGATGTGATTCCTGGGATGAAATCACAGATCAGAAAGAGTACTTGCATCCCAATACACATAGAAATAATTATACAAGTGTTTCCCTACAGCAAAAAGCCTTCTACAAGATCTGACTTGATTCCAAAGTCTTTGAGCTGCTCAGGGGTGTCTGTAGCTCCTTTCCTTCTCTTCTGCACTCGCAATGTGCTCTCTCAGGTTTGTTCAAACAAGTTTGCCACAAAAAATTCAGGCTTTATGTTTTTGCTTGCTGAAAGGTATATTCCATTTCTACACCTTCCTTCTAAGTGTTGTAATGATGACCATTTTTGAACAAAGTTTTGTGCAGTATTTTGATACTATATGTCATATTCTGTTGTTTTCACTATGTGTCTCTTGGCGTTTTATTTCCTGGAAATTGATTCCACCAGACCAAGTCCTGGACTGTTACATGTCCTAAGTCCTTGTTATAGATTCTGATTGTCTGAATGATGTTAAACAGTCATGAGGGAAATTAAAACAGTGTAGATAGGAATTTTTAGTGGGTAACATAAACAGGAAGAAAGTAGTTCTTGCCATTTTGAATATGTATCATTTGTTTTGGATTTGCTGTTGTGTTTAAAAGTATATTTGATATGGGCATGACTGTGACTGACTATTATCAATCTAATCTTCTCTCCTGTGATTTTTGCTAGTTGGAAAATCTTTAGAGAGATGTAATAAAGTCCATTTGTGTCTGTTAGAATTAGAAATTAATCTTTTTTGCAGTCTCTGTAGGTTTCATTGTTTTTGTTGACAAGATCAAGCATATATCTGGGGCTCAAAACAGGTTTTCTGTTTATTTGTGCTTTAATGGGGCTATAGAAAGAGCTAACTCTTTAGTTTTTTCCATTGGAAAAGGGTATTTTTTAATAGTTTTAAAGTGTAGTATTCCTTATTGCTCCATTGGACCAAGTATTGTTAGCACATTTAATTGAAAAGCCTTTTCTGCAAAGATCTTGTGATTCAGAAAATAAAAGCAGAAATCACATGGCAGAGGATGTGTGCAGAATAAAGTAAGGACAGACATATCTCTTTGAATACAACAACCAGAAGTCACAGGATAATCTTGTTCTGACTGAAAACACTTGTTGTTTACTAGTTCTCTAATGGCAGGATCCAATTCCCCGGAGAGTTCTGGGTGAAGAAGACTATGAGATTGACTTAGGAAGACTGGAAGCTACATATTTTTGCTCCAAGTAATTGTAGCAGGTATGTTTATGACAGTTCCTAAAGTCATGCACTTTTTATTTTTTCCCAGTGAGAGAACTCTGGGGGGGGAAATCAGTATTTTGGTAAGGTTTGATTTATTTCAAAGTGCCTTAAAACTGGTGAAACACCCTTTTAGAGCCATCTATCTGTGAGGTGTGTGCTAACTGCTCATTACCTTTAATATAGTTTGATTTCCTGTTTGGATCAGTCAGTGTAAATTAGTTTGAAAGCCTTAATATGCATATATTTCTGAGTTCACATGCAGAATGGAACTATTGGAAAGCATTAAGTAATCCTCCTTAGAGGGAGCATTGTCTTTTCATTCTAAAATTATGTTTCAATTATGATGATTCTGAATATATTTGTTAACCACTAGCTCATCTACCCCTGTACTAGCCCAGAAGACTCAATGCAATATTTCCATCAGCCTCAGGCATTGCATACCCTACTGATGATGCGTAGTGTTTATATTGTTGTGCATGTTTTGTTATTGTCTCATGAGAAGGTTTCCCCCATCTTTCAACAAGATGAATTGCTATGGAAGCAACAGAATTACTGAGAAAGATACAATGAATGGATTCTCATGAGAACAGCAGAAAATTAATTTCTAACACACAGTCTGAATAACAGAAGAGAGCTTTTAGGAGGGGTTACAGTCCTAAGAAAACATGCATATGTACAACTGAGAAGTATTTTCTGTTTTTCTAACAAGTATAACAGATATGCCTAAAAAATATTTCATTATTACATTGCAGAAGCTTAGTTATTCTATGTCTCCGCAGTGTGCTCTCCAGATATTGTGTGGTTTATATCCTCTAGTCCAGACATTCCATATCCTTGCTTATACTTCTTTTCTTCCCTATAATAACAATATGCTTTGCCTTCTTCTCCCAAAGCTCCTCTCTCAAGCATAAAAAAGTTGCTATTATGTCTGTGGAAGAAAGTGGGGAAGTATAGGATGCTCACAGAATGAATCTCTTAATAAACACACAGACAATCTCCCCCTAAAGTTAAGCAACCTACTGATACAGGCTGCCTCTTTGGAATGCCTTCAGTATGGAATGCCCTTCATTAGGAAGGGCAGGTCCTGCCTGACCAACCTGATCTCCTTCTATGATCAGGTGACCTGCCTGGTGGATGTGGGGAGGCCTGTGGATGTAGTCTACCTGGACCTCAGCAAGGCCTTTGACACTGTCCCCCACAGCAAACTCCAGGCTAAGCTGTCAGCTCATGGCTTGGATGGGAGCACACTGTGTTGGGTTAGGAACTGGCTGGAGGGCTGAGCCCAGAGAGTGGTGGTGAATGGTGCCACATCCAGCTGGCGGCCAGTCACTAGTGGTGTGCCCCAGGGATCAGTGCTGGGCCCCATGCTCTTCAACATCTTTATGGATGATCTGGATGAGGGCATTGAGTCCATCATCAGTAAATTTGTGGACATAAGTTTAACTGGTAAACAGTGGAAGAAGCATACTGTTGTGACAGGACCTGATACACCTTGTATTTTGGCAATTGATTTTCTGAGAGGGGCATTTCAAAGACCCTAAGTCTTTTGGAGTAGCAACTGTAGAAAAATTGAAGCTGTCTACTAGACCTGAGCTTTCTGATGAATCTGCAGTTGTGGGACAACATGAGATGGAGGATATAAAGTTGCCAGTTGCTTCTCAGGCTGTGCATGACAAACAATACAGAACCAGCTGTGAATCCGATTCATCAGTTTGACCATTTTAGGCTGTGCCTTTAAGAAAGGGACAGTTACTGGAACACTCTGGCTGAATGTTTTGGTGTAAAATGAAAACAAAGATAAGTCTAAACAAATTTCATTGGTAGATTGGTGGAATGCAACTTTAAATTTTTAGCTTTAGTTCAGTTTGAATCTCAGTCAGTTCAGTCTGTTTCGGTCTCTCTGAGCACCAGCTGTTTTCTGTCTACGCTGGTGGGTGCTGACCTTCAACTAACAGACAAGAAACTAATTCTTGCATACACTTTGAGCTAACAGATTTTCCTCCTTAGTTACCTTTTCTCTCTCTAACCCCTTTTTGGGAAAAAGGGGAAGTAGGGAGAGAGGATGGGTACAGTTGGGGGGACCCTCCTGGCTGGAGAAGGGAAGGTTTTCTGTGTTACATTTTTTGCTGTATATTTCTGTATATATTGTAAAGACTGTATATTGTGTATATATTGTAAAGACTGTGTATTGTGTATATATTCACTGCATGTCATCCTGCTTGTAAATATATCCATTTTTGCTTCTCCAACTGAGTTAGCCGTGGTTTCTTTG
This sequence comes from Colaptes auratus, assembly GCA_015227895.2. NCBI lineage: Eukaryota > Metazoa > Chordata > Aves > Piciformes > Picidae > Colaptes > Colaptes auratus. The sequence continues at coordinate 63,259,501 of CM026897.1, forward strand.
TGTGTGTGTGTGAGAACTAAACCTCTCGCCACCACAGTCAGTTGTAGAGTCAGAAAGCCATCAGCAAAACTCATTCACCTTTCACTAGTCCAGTGTTGCCTGTGTGAAAGCAGAATGGAGACTAGTGTCTGACAGTCAACTTCTGTGCCCTGAACAAAGTAATTCCACCTACAAGTGCAGCAGTAGGAGACATGATGGAACTCCAGTGTGAGCTGGAATCCAAAGAGGCCAAATGGTATGCTGCCATAGACATTGCTAATGCCTTCTTCTCTATTCCCATAGCAGAGGAATGCCGGCCTCAATTTGCTTTCACCTGGAGAGGAGTTCAGCGCACTTTTAACAGATTGTCAGTGGGCTGGATCCATAGCTCAAGCATCTGTCATGCAGTGATCCATGATGCTCTGGAGAAAGGTGGTGCTCCAAAACACATCCAGTTCATCAATGACATCATTGTCTGGGGTAAAACTGCCGAAGTCTTCAAGAAAGGTAACAAAATCCTTGACATTCTCCTGAACACAGATTTTGCCATTAAATGAGATAAGGTGAAAGGACCTGCCAGAGAGATCCAGTTTCTGGGAGTGCTGTGGCAGGATGGTCACCGACACATTCCAGTGGATGTGGCAAACAGGGTTTCTACTGTGGCAAATCCCATGAACAAGCAAGTAACTCTGTTTCTTAGGTATAGTGGGATTTTGGAAACTGCACATTCCTGGATACAGTCAGATTGTGAAACCTCTGTATCATGTGACTTGAAAGAGAAACAGTTTGGGTATTTTTGTCCTTCAGGAGAGGCTAAACCTGTCAGATGGGTGGTTTCTGCTGAAGGTCCTGGTCACACTCTCTGGGTAATGCAAGAGAATGGTGAAATTCAGTGTATTCCACAAAGAAATTTAACTTTGGATGAGGGAGTTTAAATTCAGAGTGTTTTACAGATACAACATCACACCCAAAGGAAGAATCCATGAGGAATCTGTGGTGTATGAACCCTAAGAATCCTGAATCACCTAAGAGCCCCTGTTCCTTTTCTTCACCTCATATGCGGAGAAACTGTTTTCTGTCTTCTTGTTTCTTGTTTTTGGACATATGAATCATCTACATCTGAGACAGCCAGAATGGACTATGAACTTTATTTACTCATTATTGTAGATATTGTTTTAGATTAGATGGATAGTATTAGCAGCCAGTGAAATACCCTACTGGAGTGAGTGGGGGATTGCTCTTGTGTTGTAACATTTTTTTGTTGTTGTTGTTTGAAATTAGTGCAAAAGAGATGTCAGATAAGAAATACTGCATTTTACTCCTGGTTTGCTTGCCATGCAAACTGATCCATAAGACCCTGGTTATGTAAATCATCTCCAGATATCAGGATGAAATACAGTTAGAATTTTTGTTTGAATACAGCTTTCATAATGTGTCAGTGTTTATTACATCTGAATGCTTACAGGGAAAATAAAAAAGAGTTCAATACAGACAAGGTACTTGGACACTTGTAAAAGCTGTAGCATATATTAAGAGAGTGATCCATAGGTAGTAAGGAAAGAGATGAGACCTTCAATTTTCTCACTCTCTGTGCAAATTGTTTTATCTTCTTCCTTCTGGTCAAGCAATGGAAATAATACTGTAATATATTGTTGTATTAACACTTTGGCACAAGATTGATGATTTCTTTAGAGACAAAGTCATAAAGCCAAATACATTAGACACAAGTTATAAAGATTTCTTTTTAGTTGATGTTAAATTACAGTAGGGTTACTATTATTCTGTAGAATACTGTTTAAAAGTTTTTCTGCATACGTAAATTTTTAGGATTTCAGGACAAGGATACCTGGTTACTCCATAAAGAACAGTTTATAATAATGGTTTAAATCTTATTAAAGTGTATTAATGATGTAATTGAAAATGGTGAGTGAGATGCATGTTGCTTAATTTTGAAACTGATTGCTGCCAAGAAGAAAGTGGACACTTTGAGGCTACTAAGCCTTGAGAGAGTTTAGAAATGCTTCTTGTTTAGGTGTGCAACCATATGTGTGAGAGTGACGTATGGGAATGTTGCCAACTGTGCAATCGATTCAGTACTTTGGGTGTTGTGGTGATCAGGATCCTAGAAAAAGGGCATACCAGTAATATAAAAATCACTAGAAATAGATTACAGAGTGATTTCACTGAATGGGAGAACTTCAGTAAATGGCATCTCTGCCAAGATGTGTGAGGTACAAAGTGAATTAGAAGAAAATATAAAAACGCACCCTCTTCCTGCTAATACCTATTCTAAATAAACTGCAACTACTCAGCAAAGTAAAGTTAGATGTCATCAAGGAAAATTCTATGAAGCTATCTTTGTTATGTGCAGTGATGTATGAGTGAAATAACTAAACAGAAATGAATAGAACTATGTAAAATTGAATATATGTAGGATAGAACTAAATTAAGGTAAATAGAAATGATTGTATATAAAAATATGGTAATCTCATATTAGCATAAATGTTGCAAACTCAAGAAATGTTACAGTTGAGACAAGACTGGGTAGAGAAACAAGCAAGGTATAGAAGATTAAGAATTACTATTAATTACTTTCCTTTACGAACAAATGCCTAATTCTGATTTTTGGCTTACCCAATAAAGTTGTACAAACTAATACCCCTGAAAAAAATAGTGGAGGTTTTGGGGGTTGTGTGGGGCTTTTTTGGTGTTTTTTTTGTTGTTGTTGTTTAAAAGGAATAATATATTAGCTGTTAAAAAGAGTTAACACTGAGCACATACTGAAACTGATGTTTCTAGAGAAGTAAAAGTGCAGAATGTTGATATAAAACAACCTAACAAATCTTGTAGTTTATTAATGATGTATGAAGTGTGAAAACAGCAGATTCAAGATATAGGAGTTAAAATGGCATGCTATTTCAACACTTTTATTTGGTCATGAACCTGTTATTTCCACAGTCTCTGTGTTAGTTGCTTATTTCAAGCTGAATAATCTTCATATACAGTATGTTAGAGTTCTCTCTTTGTTCTCTAGTGCTACCTGCTGCAGGCTAAGCCTTCAGCGTCCTTAACCTTATCTCCCTCTCCATCAGTTGTCCATCCATACCTTATGACCCACCAGTAGCACACTATAGTCACAGACTCAAAATAGCTCGCCATTCTACAGTCCCTAACTCTAGATACTTTAATGTGATATAATTATTTGGTCCCTAGCATTTTCCAAAGTCCTCATCCATGTATTCAAGAAACATTAAATAGAAATATTAAATATAAATTAATAGATACATGTCCCAGTTTAGAGCCACAAGCTACTCCTGACTAGATGACAGAAAGATAATCTACTTCTTTTTGGGGTGTAGAAATAAAAAGGCTGCACAACTAGATCAGAATTTTAAATGAAAATTCTACTTATAAGTTTTTACAAATGTAGAATGCATACATTCAAAAACTAGGATGAATCTACCAGGCCAAATCCTTCCATAATCCTCCAGTTCTACCACCCTCAGTAGGCCTGTGAGTGGACCAAAGCTACACTCCCTACCTCAGGCCTAGTAGGCCTTCTGATGAATCTCAGAATTCCCCTGCCATCTGAAAGCCATCTCCCGTACACAAACCATGAGATAAAGAGGAGACTGAGCTCTTCTCAAGGAGGAGAGAAGAGGAGCAGTATTAGCTAGACACTGCCTTAAATAGTGTGATACAGGGCTTTAAACTAGATTCACAGGGAGAAAGAGTTAAAAACAGTCCCGCCAAGACAGGAGTCTGGGGGTGATAAGCTGGAGTCAGGGGTGAAATCAGCAGCCCAGCTGAAGTGCATGTACACTAATGCACAACGTATGGGCAACAAGCAAGAAGAGCTGGAAGCCTTGTTACAGCAGGAAATGTGGTGGGATGACTCACATGACTGCAGCACTGTAATCAATGTCTACAGGCTCTTCAGGAGAGACAGGCGAGGAAGAAGGGGTGGAGGGGTGGCCCTGTACATCAGGGAGGCTCTAGATGCCATGGAATTAGAGATTAAGGATGACCAGGTTGGGTGCCTGTGGGTGGAAATTAGAGGAAAGACCAACAAGGCTGACATTCTGGTTGGAGTCTGTTACAGACCACCCAACCAGGATGAAGAAGTTGATTAATTATTCTTTGGACAGCTAGAGGCTGTCTCAAGATCAGCAGACCTTGTTCTTATGGGTGACTTTAAGCTGCCTGATATCTGCTGGGAACTTAAAACAGCAGAGAGGAGGCAGTCTAGGGGGTTTTATAATGTATGGAGGATAGCTTCTTATCCCAGCTGCTGTGTGAGCCTACCAGGGGTAGCGCTTTCCTTGACCTTCTTTTTACCAACAGAGAAAGGCTGGTGTGAGATGTGATGGTTGGAGGCTGGCTGGGGCCCAGACACCACGAAATAATTGAGTTTTCTCAATATTCAGTCAAGCTAAGTAAGCGCAGCAACAAAACCACAAACCTGGAATTCCAGAGGGCAGACTTCAAGTTACTCAAGGAACTAACCCAAAATTTACCTTGGGAAACAGCCCTTAAAAATGAAGGGGTCCAGGAGGGCTATACCTACTTCAAGAAAGAATTCTTGAAGGTGCAGGAACAGGCTGTGCCAATGTGGTGGAAGATGAGCCACCAGGGTAGAAGGCCAGCCTGCTTGGGCAATGAACTTCTGAATGAACTAAGGGGAAAAAAAGAGGATGTGAGGATGTATCATCTTTGGGAGAAACGTGTGGTAAGTGATAGAATATAATACAGTAAAACCAGGTTGGAAGAGACCTTCAAGATCATCGCATCCAACCTATCAACCAATCCAACCCAACTAAACAACTAGACCATGGCACCAAGCACCCCATCAAGTCTCCTCCTGAACACCTCCAATGATGGTGACTCCACCACCTCCACAGGCAGTCCATTCCAATGGGCAATCACTCTCTCTCTGTGTAGAACTTCCTCCTAACATCCAGCCTAAACCTGCCCTCGCGCAGCCTAAGACTGTGTCCCATTATTCTGGTACTGGCTGCCTGGGAGAAGAGACCAACCTCCACCTGTCCACAACCTCCCTTCAGGTAGTTGTAGAGAGCAATAAGGTCACCCCTGAGTCTCCTCTTCTCCAGGCTAAGCAACCCCAGCTCCCTCAGCCTTTCCTCATAGGGCTTGTGCTCCAAACCTCTTACCAACATCGTTGCCCTTCTCTGGACATGTTCCAGCAAGTCAACATCCTTCCTAAACTGAGGAGCCCAGAACTGGACACAGGACTCAAGGTGTGAGCTAACCAGTGCAGTGTAGAGGGGCAGAATGACCTCCCTGCTCCTGCTTGCCACACTGTTCCTGAGGCAGGCCAGGATGCCATTGGCCCTCTTGGCTGCCTGGGCACACTGAAGGCTCATGTTCAGCCTACCATCAACCAGCACCCCCAGGTCCCTCTCTGCCTGGCTGCTCTCCAGCCACCCCAGCCTGTAGCACTGCATGGGGTTGCTGTGGCCAATGTGCAGAACCCGGCACTTGGATGTGTTCAATCTCATGTCATTGGATTCTGCCCATCTGTCCAGCCTGTCGAGGTCCCTCTGCAAAGCCTGTGTACCCTCCAGCAGATCAACTCCTGCCCCCAGCTTGGTGTTGTCCGCAAATTTACTGATGATGGACTCGATGCCCTCATCCAGATCATCCATAAAGATGTTGAAGAGCATGGGGCCCAGCACTGATCCTTGGAGCACATCACTAGTGACTGGCCGCCAGCTGGATGTGGCACCATTCACCACCACTCTCTGGGCTCGGCCCTCCAGCCATTTCCTATCCCAACGCAGTGTGCTCCTGTCCAAGCCATGGGCTACCAGCTTGGCCAGGAGTTTACTGTGGGGGACAGTGTCAAAGGCCTTGCAGAGGTCCAGGTAGACCACATCCACAGGCCTCCCCACATCCACCAGGCAGGTCACCTGATCATAGAAGGAGATCAGGTTGGTCAGGCAGGACCTGCCCTTCCTAAATCCATGTTGGCTGGGCCTGAGCCCCCTGGCCATCCTGTAAGTGCTGTGTGATTGCACTCAAGATGACCCGCTCCATAATCTTGCCTGGCACTGAGGTCAGGCTGACAGGCCTATAATTCCCTGGCTTGTCCAACCTCCTCTTCTTGTGGATGGGCACCACGTTGGCCAGTTTCCAGTCATCTGGGACCTCTCCAGTGAGCCAGGACTGGAGGCAAATGATGGAGAGTGGCTTGGTCAGCTCATCTGCCAGCTCTCTCAGCACCCTAGGATGAATCCCATCTGGTCCCATGGACTTGTGGGGGTCCAAGCGGCTGAGATGATCTCTAACTATCCCATCCTGGAACAGAGAGAAACTATGCTGCTCCCTGGCTCCTTCTGCCAGCTCTGCAGGCCAGCTGTCTGGAAGACATTCTGTCCTGCTAGTAAAAATTGAGGCAAAGAAGGTGTTAAGTACCTCTGCCTTTTCCTCATCCTTAGTTACAACTTTTTCCTTCTGTGTCCACCAAGGAGTGGAGGTTGTCCTTGCCCTTCCTCTTGCTGCACCAAGGCTTCCATCTCCTCTTGTTTGTTGTTCATACTTTGTGCATTAGTATACATGCACTTCAGCCGGGCTGCTGGTTTCATCCCTGACTCCAGCTTACCACCCTCAGTCTGGGGGGACTGGTTTCAGCCCCTTCCCCCTTCAAATCTAGTTTAAAGCCCTACCAATGAGACCTGCCAACTCCCTTCCTAGAATCTTTTTACCTTTGGACGATAGACCATTCTCGTGTACTGTCACCTTTCCCCTCCTCTGGGACAGATGTACTCCATCTGTTACCAGCTGACCTGCTGCAGTAGAAAGTTTTTCAAGATTGAAAAACCCAAAATTCTTTTGATTGCACCAGCCTCTAAGCCACTTGTTGACTACAACTGCTGTCCTGTTCCTTCTTGTATTTCCTCCTGCAACTAAGGGTATAGATGAAAAAATAATTTGTGCACCTGACCCCTCCACCAGATCCCCCAGGGCCTTGAAGTTATTTTTGATGTCCCTGGGAGTTCTGGTAGCAACATCATCATTCCCTAACTGCATAACTATTAAGGGATAGTAGTCAGAGGGCTGCACCAGACTAGGCAGCCTTCTGGTAACATCTCTAACTTGAGATCCTGGGAGGCAACAAAGTTTCCTGTGAGTAGGGTCTGGCTGACATATGGTGCCTTCTGTTCCACTCAGGAGGGAAATGTTTAAGGATGTGCTACATGGAATGTTTAAGGATGTTGCTAGGTCATGCAGGAAAAAAAACTGGAGAGGCAAAAGCCCATTTAGAGCTTAGACTGGCCACTGCTGTGAAGGACAACAAAAAGTCCTTCTACAAATATATTAATAGCAAGAGGAGGGGCACTCCTTGGTGGATGCAGAGGGGAACACAATAACTAAAGATGAGGAAAAGGCAGAGGTGCTTAACACCTTCTTTGCTTCAAATTTTACTGGCAGGATAGGTTGTCTTCTGGACAACTGGCCTCCTGAGCCAGCAGAGAGGCAGTATATTTCCCCTGTGATCCAGGAGGAAGTATTTAGAAACCTCCTTAGCCACTTGGATCCCCACAAGTCCATGGGACCAGATGGGATCCATCCTAGGGTACTGAGAGTGCTGTCAGAAAATCTGGCCAAGCTGCTTTCCACCATTTTTCATCAGTCCTGGCTCACTGGAGAAGTCCCAGATGACTGGAAGCTGGCTGATGCAATAATACAATACAGTACAATACAATAAACAAGGTTGGAAGAGACCTTCAAGAGCATCATGTCCAACCCATAAATGTGATGCCCATCCACAAGAAGGGCCGGTTGGAAGAGCCAGGGAATTACAGGCCTGTCAGCCTGACCTCAGTGCCAGGCAAGATTATGGAACAGGTCATCTTGAGTGCAATCACACAGCATTTACAGGATGGCCAAGGGCTCAGGCCCAGTCAGCATGGATTTAGGAAGGGCAGGTCCTGCCTGACCAACCTGATCTCCTTCTATGGGCAGGTGACCTGCCTGGTGGGTGTGGGGAAGGCTATGGTTGTAGACTACCTGGACTTCAGCAAGTCCTTTGACATCACCCTCCATAGCAAACTCCTGGCCAAGTTGTCAGCCTGTGGCACTCTATGCTGGAGCCAGTCACTAGTGGTGTCCCCCAAGGATCATCACTGGCCTTCATGCCCTTTAATATCTTCACTCATGATCAGGATGAGGGCATTGAGTCCATCATCAGTAAGTTTGCAGACACCACCAAGCTGGGGGCATGTGTTGATCTGTTAGAGGATAGGAGAGCTCTGCAGAGGGACCTTGACAGGCTGGACAGATGGGCAGAGTCCAATGGCATGAGATTTAACACATCTTAAGGGCTGGGTTCTAGACGTTGGCCACAACAACCCCATGCAGTGCTACAGACTGGGGTCAGAGTGGCTGGGGAATGGCTAGGCAGAAAGGAACCAGCAGTGTGCCCAAGTGCTCAAGAAGGCCAATGGCATCCTGGCCTGTATCATGAATAGTGTGGCCAGCAGAAGCAGGGAGGTCATTTTGTCTGTGTACTCTGTACTGATTAGGCCACACCTTGAGTCCTGGTTCAGTTCTGGGCCCCTCAGTTTAGGAAAGATGTTGAGTTGCTGGAAGGTGTCCAGAGAAGGGCAACAAAGCTGGTGAGGGGTTTGGAGCACAAGCCCTATGAGGAGAGGCTGAGGGAGCTGGGGTTGCTTAGCCTGGAGAAGAGGAGACTCAGAGGAGACCTTATTGCTCTCTACAACTACCTGAAGGGAGGCTGTAGCCAGGTGGGGGTTGGTCTGTTGTCCCAGACAACCAGCACTAGAACAAGAGGACACAGTCTCAAGCTGTGCCAGGGGAGGTTTAGGCTGGATATTAGGATAAAGTTCTTCACAGAAAGAGTGATTTGCTTTGGAATCGGCTGCCCAGGGTGGTGGTGGTGTCACCATCAGTGCAGGTATTTAGGGAGTGACTGGATCAGGTGCTTGGCACCATGGTTTAGTTGATTAGATGGTTTTGGATGATAGGTTGGACTTGATGATCTTGAAGATCTTTTCCAACCTGGTTAATTCTATTCTATTCTATTCTATTCTATTCTATTCTATTCTATTCTATTCTATTCTATTCTATTCTATTCCATAAATTGGAATAGAATAACATGTTACTATATCCTGGGATGACCAGGTCCATCCCTTAGAACCCTTTATCTTTTAGAGGACTTTGTCTTTGTGGTCTTCTAAAAAGTACTTGAACCTCAAACCACGACAGTAGAAAATAGTTTGAAGAAAGAACATCTGAAAAAAATCTCTGTAAGTGGCAAGTCTGGAAACACACTCCTCCTTAACTGTCAGCTGCACAAAGCTCATTGCACTGATATGGGGACACATGGTGACACAAGGCTATTCAATTTTAGAAAGATGGAGACAATAATCTTTAGCATTATTAAACAGATATGTAGAAGAGTGTGAGAGTCTAAAGCTTGTCTCTCCTGGTGTGACTCAACAAAGATAAAATCACTTGCTGCTTGCCCAGACAATAGCTGATGTGCCTTGGGCAGAGCCACTGGAAGGACTCTTGGAAGGTGCAAAGATAACATTGCTCACGGGACTGCAGCTGGCCTACAACAATGGTCCAAGGGCCCAGCCATCACGCCTTCAGGACAAGATCATTTCCAGCCATCAGATACCTCAGGAAAGGACAATGGATTCCCTGATGTGTAAAGGGTGTGTGGGTAGGTAGATGGAGAAGGAGGAGGTGGAGGCCTCCCCCTCTCCATCTAGACGGCTGCCAAAACTCACCTGAGTACACAGAAAGATTTCCTGGGGAACGATACCTGGACATGATTTCCCAGAACGATATCCTGGGGAACAATGCCTGGACACTTGCCTGAGGACTAAAACACTGTATAAAAGACTGGAGCAACTACTGGCTTTTGGAGAAGAAAACAGGAGAAGAAAACAGTAGAAGAAAACTGGAGAAGCAAAATGCAGCACTACACGCTGGAAACATCACGGGGCCAACACAACGGATCTTGGACTCTGTAAACCCTCTCTCCGTGCCCTAAGTTCCGCCTGCTGCAACTCATGGAGCTGAAGAAGCTGCTCAGAGGACCACATCCCTTCTACAGCCAAAGCCTCAGCACCGTTCCTCTACAAACCCAACATCTCCTGCAGCACCGTTTACCTTTCCTCCACAGACTCAAACTGTCTTGGGGGGTGGTGAGGGGTGTGGTAATATAATTCCTTTCCTCTTCTCTCTCTCTATTTTCTCTCTCTTCCCTCCTGATCCATCCACTTTATTTATGTCCATCCACTGTATTTATGTAATAAATAGTCTAGCTGTTGATATTTTGGCCTCGTTTGTGCCTCTCATTTCACAACACGGGAATATTCATTAAAAACCTGAATCTCTTTCCCTCTCCGGATCGAGACATTAGACCTTTACAAAGAGAAATAAAACAAGGAATGTTAGAAACTGTGGAAGATAACAATGAGAGGAAAATCCTTACCTTCTCAAATAGTTTTCTTTCTTCACTAGAATAGTTTTCTTTCTTCACTACTTCTCAGATACAAGTCTTTCCATATCCACTTCTGCATTATTAATGCCAGGTGCAGATTCATCAATCTAACTGTTAAAAGTGTTACAGGGTTGCTTTTCAAGAACATCTTTATCTATAGCAGGAGGAATTCAACACTTTCTAACCTGCTGATGCTTTTTCATTTCCTAGCTGGCAAGCGTTCTTTTGATCCCTTCATCTGATCCCCTTTAGTCTGCCTTGTTTCCCACGTGGAGCCACCAGCATTATGTTACATGCAGTCCAACAGTGGCAGGTATATCCAAACTGTTTTATATGAGGTTTGCTCTGGTCACAACTCCAATGAGAGAAGGATGAGGTGCAGCCCACCCATCCATGCCTCTGCCATTTCCCTTAGAAAACACACACATGCAAAAGTCTCAGGGAAGCCACACTTCTCCTAGGAGAATACACACTTTACAAATATCACCAAAACTGGGTTTCCCACAACAGGGTACTGAAAATTCTCAGGGAGGTCACACTATAAAATCAACATTTGTACCTCAGTTACTCTTCCCCAAGAAAGCACACACATTTAAATCTTTTGAGAACTCCCACACAGTCTCTGAAAACTTTTGCTTTGTCCTTCTCTGGCCATTTCCCTCTTGGGAGAGCGAAAACACAAGTCTGGACTCTGCTTTCCCTTCGTATTCAGAGTAGGTCTCAGACATACACACACATTTGGGGGTTCTTAGAAATGCAATAGCCTTGCTGTGGTACTTTCACTACATGGGAATCCTGCCGACTATGCCAATATTAATGTCTCTGTCCAGAGAGGGAAAGAGACAGTTCTTTTGAATATTCCCGTGTTATGAAATAAGAGGCACAAATGAGGCCAAAATATCAACAGCTAGACTATTTATTACACAAATAAAGTGGATGGATCAGAAGCAGAGAGAGAGAGAAAATAGAGAGGGAGAGAGAGAAGGAATAGATATAGGGAGAAGAAGGAGAAAGTAGGAAAGGGATTATGTTACCAATGGTCAAAGGTGGAGAAAGGGGTTTTGGAGGTCACGATTTGTTGTGTTGCCCTGTGATGTTTCCAGCATGTGGTACTGTCTTCTTGCTTTTGTCTTGCCAGTATTGCTCAAGTCTTTTTATACAGTTTTTAGTCCTTAGGTAAGTGTCCAGGTACTGTTGCCCAGGAAATCATCCCAGGAAATCGTCCTTGGGTAAGTATCCAGGTTTTGTTGCCCAGGAAATCTTACTGTGTATTCAGCTGTGTTTGAGCAGGGGTCTGGAGGGAGGGGCCTCCACCTCCTCCTTCTCCATTTACCTGCCCACACAACCCATTACACATCAGGGGCCAGATGTTGAATCCATTTTCTCACCATCCTCCCTTTCTGGGGTACCTGATGGGTGGAGATGAGCTTGTCAATGGCAGTGGCCTCGGCCATTGTTGTCAGGCCAGCTGCAGTCCAGTGAGCAATCATTATCCTTTTATGGGGCACATCTCAGTTCATAATACAATCACAAAGTGATTTGCATTCAGCATTGGTAAACAGGATTCCTACACAGAACTCTGTGTTGTTGCCAGTTGAGAGCAAGATATGGCGAGTGGTTCAACAGTGTTGGAAAAAGACAGACAAAATATCTGGTTGATCTCACCTTCACTGGAATTCTCTCGATTCAATCAGCAATGCCCTGCCATAGATCAGCTGCCCAAATAGGCTTTCCTTTTCTCTGCCAACCATTCTTTTTTCCAGTCCTTTAGCCAACCCCACAGAGCATTGGCTACCATCCATGAGTCGGTGTAGAGATAAAGCTTTGGCCATCTCTCACATTTAGCTATGGCAAGAGCTAGCTGGACAGATTTTACCTCTGCAAATTGACTGGATTCTCCCTCTCCATCCTTTGCCTCTGCAACTCGGCGTGTTGGACTCCACACTGCAGACTTCCACCTTCGCTTGTTCCTGACAAGACGACAGGAACTGTCTGTGAACAAAGCATATTTCTTTTTCATCATCAGAAAGGTCATTGTAAGGAGGAGCTTCCTCAGCACGAGTTACTCTCTCCTCTGGAGGTTTAGTACAGTTGGTACCTTCAGGCCAACTTGAGATCACCTCCACTAGACCAGGTATTTCAAGATTTCCCATTCGAGCTCTCTGTGTTATCAGAGCCATCCACTTAGACCAGGTGGAGTCTGTTGCATGATGTGGTGTGGAACCTTTGCCTTTGAACATCCAATTCAAAACTGGTAATCTGGGAGCTAAGAGAAGTTGTGATTCAGTTCCAATCACTTCAGAAGCTGCTTTTACGCCTTCATAGGTGGCTAGAATCTCTTTCTCTGTTGGAGCATAATTAGACTCTGAACCTCTATAACCTCTACTCCAGAAACCAAGAGGTCGTCCACGTGTCTCACCTGGAGCTCTTTGCCACAAGCACCAGGTTGGACCATTGTCACTTGCAGCCGTGTACAAAATGTTCTTAATGTCTGGACCATCTCGGACAGGTCCCAGACCCATTGTTTGAACTACCTCTTGCTTTATCCTGGTCAAAGGCTGCTTGTTGTTCAGGTCCCCAGTGGAAACTGTTTCTCTTTTGAGTCACATCATACAGAGGTTTCACAATCTGACTGTATCCAGGAATGTGCAGTCTCCAAAATCCCAGCATCCCCAAGAAACGTAGAGTTTCTTGCTTGTTCATGGGATTTGCCATGGTAGAGACTCTATTTTACCACACCCACTAGAATGTGTCAGCGTCCATCCTGCCACCGCACTCCCAGAAACTGGATCTCTCTGGTAGGTCCTTTCACCTTGTCTCGCTTGATGGCGAAACCTGCGTTCAGAAGAATGTCAATGACTTTGTTACCTTTCTTAAACACTTCCTCAGCAGTTTTACCGCAGGCAATGATATCATCAATGAACTGGATGTGTTCTAGAGCACCACCTTTCTCCAGAGCATCATGGATGACTGCAGGACATATGCTTGAGCTGTGGATCCAGCCCACTGGCAATCTGTTGAAAGTGTACTGGATTCCTCTCCAGGTGAAAACAAATTGAGGCCTGCATTCCTCTGCTATGGGAATAGAGAAGAAGGCATTAGCAATGTCTATGGCGGCATACCATTTGGCCTCTTTGGATTCCAGCTCATACTGGAGTTCCATCATGTCTGGTACTGCTGCACTCATAGGTGGAGTTATTTCATTCAGACCTCAGTAGTCGACTGTCAGAAGCCACTCTCCATTCTGCTTTCGCACAGGCTACACTGGACTGTTGAATGGTGAATGAGTTTTGCTGATGACTTTCTGACTCTCCAACTGATGAATCAGATTCTGAATGGGCAACAAAGAGTCACGGTTGGTTCTGTATTGTCTGTGATGCACAGTCTGAGAAGCAACCAGCAATTTAATGTCTTCAATTTTGTGTTATCCCACAACTGCAGATCCATCAGAAAGCTCAGGTCTAACAGACAGCTTCAATTTTTGTCCATCAATTTCTACAGATGCTACTCCAAAAGCCCATTTGTAACCTCCACGGTCTTTGAAATGCCCTTCTTTTTAGAAAATCAATTCCCAAAATACAAGGTGCGTCAGGTCCGGTCACAACTGTGTGCTTCCTCCACTCTCTGCCAGCTAAACTTATATCAACCTCCACCTTAGTTAACTCTTGTGATCCACCAGTGACTCCCAGAATAGTTATAGCCTCTGATCCCTGATAATTTGATGGCATTATGGAACACTGAGCCCCTATGTCAACCAAGGTCCTGTACTTCTGAAATTGTGAAGTGCCAGGCCACTGGATGTACACATCCCAATAGATTTGGTTATCTCTGTTATCCCTCTCCTCCCCCTGGCGGGAGGCAGGGCACCCCTAGTTATGGGGAACATGCCCACATGTGCAATGAGCACAGTGTGCAGTGTTAGAACTGGAACCACTGTTGGAGCTATTAGAGTTGTCCTGAGAAACTGTAGAAGTAACAGCTACCCTTCTGGTGTTGCTACCTTGGGTTCTGCCACTTTGCAGTTCCCTCAGTCTCCTGAAAAGATTAGAAGTTGGTTTGACCATCCCATCTGTTCATGTTCTCACCAAACTGATCATGCAGAGTTATCCAAATACTCCCACACGATTGCCTTGGTGGTCTGTTTTGGTTGGATCTGTTTTGGAATGACCTGTTTTGGAATGACATCCTTGGAGGGCGTCTATTCCTCACAGAGGAAACCTGTATCCATCTGGAGGAAGAATTGGAATTATCCCTCTGTGTCTATTGGGATATGGTGGTTTCAATTTCATCCTTCATCTCTTTCATGCAATTCTTTATTTCACCAGACAGAGTTTCAATGGCTGAAACCAAAGAAACACGTGTCATGCTATCTTCCAATTGTCTCATCTGATCAGTGAATTGGCCAACCGTAGGAGGAGCTCTGCCATAATTTCTTGCCACAATTCTGCTTGCCAGAATATTTGCATAATTAGGAGGAGCAAGTTTAATGAGCCACCATAGAGTACCTCTCTGACAGCAAATTCTCTCAGACGCTTAATTCCCTCATCTATGGTAGTCCAGGGCTTAGGATTCCATGGAAGATTATCTCAGGAAGGATATCTCATGAGAGCTGCTATGAAAAGGCGTATCCAGAGAGTAACCTTACCGAGAGTCCTGCCTAGATGTCTATCTATTCTTTTATCTTTTGAGAAAGTTCCTAGTTGAGCTGCTGACTTGTCTAAAACTATTAGAGCTGGAGCACCTGTATTGTAGCATCTACCAAGCCAAGCTAGAATTGGCTCCTTATCTGCGCTGATGTAATCCTTACGCACATTTCTCAGCTCTTCCCTTGGTGATGAACAGCTGTCAATGTCATCTGTCTCCTCCTCTTCCTCCTCTTCCTGAACTTGTTGTCCCAATAATCTTACTGTCACTCTCCTAAGAATCTCCTTAAGCTCAGGAGTACCACCTCTAGTTGTTCTCCTATCAGCAATTTGCCCTGCATCTCCATCCAGTGATGATCTCAGTAACTCAGCTATATCTTTAAGACAAACCTTCTCTTCCTTCTCAGCAGGCTGTCTTTCAGCAGAAGTTCCCTCACCAGCATCAGCATCCTGCTCCTCACCCCCCATCAGCTCCTGGATCAGCTTTGCTCTTTCCACTTCTTGTTTTTAAAACAGCTACTTGCATAACTGGAGCTGTGTTTGAATTTACAGCTGCCTTAACAGAAGTTGACAGGTTTGGAGACGGATCAGCTGCTGTAGAGAACACTTCTGGTCCTGCCGAAGAAGAAGGAAAAAATGGCTTTGCTTCGTTAATGGCCGCCGAGGACGTGGGAGCCACCATATTAAGCACTGCCACTGCCGCTGCAGCTGGCTGATTGCCAGAACCACCAACAGCACCGTTCAAAGCAGCCTTTCTGATGGACTTTTTATCTCTATCTTTAACTGATACAGATTCTCCATTCTCCTCATCACTAGATATCTCTGGGGTAGAGTTAGAGCTATGCTTTCTTCTTTTCAATCTACATCTAATTACAAAACAGGCCTTAGATAACTTCTTCTCCCTTTACAGAGCATATAACAAGTATGCAATCACTATCACCAGCAGCAGATTCAAACACATCACATAAATCACCTTTGGATCTCAGCCATCACTTAAAACTACTCTTTCACCTACTGGGATCTTAAACTCCTTTATCTCTATGGGAAGAGTGGTTGATGTCACATTCCTGTATGTATTAAGCCAAAAGAATCTCAGGCACCTGGTCATAGAGAAGCTGAATCTTATACTTAAACCATAAATATAATTTATACATTAAGTATCTACCTAAGCAATTGCAAATCAATCCTAGGAAGTACTTGTAGACCAGTACAGAACAAATTGAAAAGACCAGACACTCTAAGATCCAAAACACTTTCATGTTTGCAACTCCAACTTGAGCAGACAATAAATCAAGCAAATTTTGCCCTGCTTCTGGACAGCAAGTATCCACAAGCCCCACATTGGGTGCCAATTAATAATATGTGGCAGGGTGAGAAAGTTCTCCCCCCACACACAAAGAAACTGCAGCTAACTCAGTCGGAGAAGCAGATGAAATAAGTTATATTTACAAGCAGAAATGGAATGCAATGAATATGTACACAAATATACAGTATTTACAATATATACAGAAATATGCAGCAATGAACACAATACAGAAGACCCCCAGCCAGGAGGGTTCCCCGCTGTCCCCCTTCTCCCTCCCTCCCTTTTTTCCCAAAAAGGGTTAGAGAGAGAGAGAAAGGCGATTAAGGAGAAAACTCTGTTAGCTCAAAGCATGTGCAAGAATTTAGTTTTCTTATCTGGTTAGCTTTGTTAATTCAAGGTCGACTCCATCCAGCAGCTGTTGCTTCAGAGAGAGAGAAAACAGACCGTCTGACAGGAACAGAGGGAACAGACTGAACTGACTCAAACTGATGTTAAACTTAAAAGTTGCATTCTACCAATCTACCAATGAAATTCGTTTAGACTTTATTTTTCAAAACATTCAGCCAGATTGTTCCAGCAACTGTCCCTTTCTTAAAGGCACAGCCTAAAATGGTCACATAAGACTATTCATCTGATCAATATTTACGCTGTGAACCTGTAAAAGAATGGTCTGTTTTTCATTGGCACATCATGACATGTGCCAGGCTGTAAAAAAAGTACAACTTGTGAGTGCAATGGTCAGATATGGTCTCTGTTTTCTTGGCTTTGCCTGTGAAATCATGGCTGAGAGTTTTTAAGAAAAATACTGAAAAAATGATGATGTTTGGGATTTGATTAAATTTTGGGAGAGTATTCTGAGCTCTGTCACTTATAAAATTTCAAGTACTTTTTCCCCTATAATCCCTCTTTTTATTCTGAATTCCTGTGATCTGTAACAACTCCTATTATTATGCCTCTGCCTTTCTGCACCAGGACCATTCAAATGTGAAATCAGTGGGTCCACCCAGATCTGTGATTTATCTGAACACTGAGGTACACAGAAATTCAAATTATTCCTATTTTGGTACCTCTTCACAAGCTGACACTATAAGAGAACTGTCATGGAAGAATTGCGTTAAATGCTTGACTTAAAGCCTGGAGAAAAGGACAAAGACCTTTTTGCTTGAAACCTACCCCTGGACTTTAAGTATGTATATTACCAAGAGATGGAAAGATGGGCAGGGGCCTCTCTAAGAGCTTCCATGTAAAATGCAATATGGTGATATTAAGTGGGATAAGGGAAGATAAATGAAGAAAAACTGCAAGGCTTGACCAAACAAATTCAAAAGAAAAATCTGAGAGGTGAGCTGAACATTATATGCAGGAGGATTAGTTGCTCTTTGATGAAGGAATAGGCCAAACTAATTGAAATACAAAAAAAGGAAAGACGGATGTTAGAGTCATAAGTCTGATAAGGAATGTAAGCCTTCAGAAAGTCAAGGAGTCAGTGGAAAAAGAGGAAAGCTTTTTCACCATTTAATCAGAGGCCCTATGACTTGACCATACTGTGTATATCATGTACAAGTCCATAGGATGTATTGTAGTAGAACATGACTTCATGGTCTCTGGTGGTTAACAAACCTGCTAGTGCTAGGTGTAAAGTGTGAAGGGAAATTCTCAGCATCTTTAACTCTTTAATCTGCAGTCTCTTGGCTACTTTAAATATTGGATGGTTATCGGAGAGCGGCGAGGGAAGACAGCAGCAATCAATGTGATTGATAAGCACGCTTCAACTTTATTGCCCGGATACACAGCTTATATAGCATCTCAGCTAAATATGCACATGCGTCACTCTTCTATTGGTCTCTGACTGAAGGCAACATTATAATATCCAGCCCACCTGCAATTAGGTCTGTGTACAATATCAAAGGCTCTGTGTACATTCCCAGAAAACTCCCTTCTCACTAGCTCTTCCTTTCCCATCCAATTGTCTTACCTAGCTCTCCCTTTCCCATCCAGTTATCTTACAAACACACAGCTGCGAGAACAGCTATGAGGCCATAGTGACCTTGCTGCTTCAGCAAGTCAGCTAACTATGAGCAGTAAACAAGAAGATGGAGTAAGGCCTACACATTCTGCTCAAGCAGCTGTTCCACAGAGACATGTCCCTTAGATTTAAGCCATTCTCCAACAATTCCCCCCTTTTTCTTTTGTACAAGAAAAACTCGAGATGTTACCTCATTTACCCTTCTCATAATACATCCATATGCAATACGCAAAACAAGCAATATCAACAAAACAATACCAATCCAGCGTAAACCTTCCTTAAGCAGACCTAATAACCAAGGAGACATATTTCCAAACCAAGAATGAAACCATTGATCTAAAGAATTTACATTTTTAACAATTGATTGAGTATGATTTTCCAACCAAGCAATCCTTTTATAAACTGATTGACTGTGATCAAATTAAAACAACACATGCCTTCGAAATCCTCACAGCCATGACCATTAGCTAAAAGCAAAAAATCAACAGCAGCTCTATTCTGTAAATATGCATGCCTTAACTATTTGATCTAAAAGCAGTGATCTAAAATTACAGTAGTAACATTAGCCTGTTTAGCTGACCAACAAGATAACTTGCTGTGTTTGTAGCTACCAGTGTCCTGCTTTAGTTACATGGTGCAGGCACAGCGCTGTTTTGCTACACTGATAGCAACTTTTGCACTTATGCTGAGCATGGCCTACCACCATGTCAGGCTCTAAGCCTACACTGCCAGATTGCTCACACTGCTCGTCACCGGCATTGCCACAAATTCCCCTTTTTGTTTTTGTGAGCAATCTGCTCATGGGAGTTGTTCTCATCCCATACAAGATATTCTTGCATACACAAAAGCAAGCGAGTTAAAGCTAAGCTGTACAGCAAAAGCAAAAGTCCTGTAGTGCAGCATGTCTAACAGACTGATGTAACCCATACAAGGCACAATGCTTAAGTTCAGCTAGTTAGAATGTTCTAACAGAGTTGGCATAATATGTGGTCAAAAATAGCAAACATTGTAAAGAACTCAGATCGTAATAGTTCCGATCTCCACATTTCACTCTTCTTATTGACAGAGAAGACTTGATTATGCCTGAACACAACACACACAGAGATTAAGACACAAATGCAATCCTTAGCACTGTCTTTTCCAATCTGATTTAGTGGTATGTTGCATCTTTATTTTCTCTAGGATGGTCAAAAATCATGAATTGTTTAATGGTAGCAAGATTTCTTTAATCTGTAAAGGTAGATCTGGCCAGGCTCTAGCTTCACAGACAGAAAACTTGCGGGCAAACAGCAAGAGCAAAATGGCTTCATTGCTTTACCAATAGAAAATTACACATAATAATGTGTTTTTGCTCATCCTAGTAATACTGATCTCTTAATGTTCACACAACAGTTAAGCAGTCATGACACTCAGTTATAAATTAGATACTTTCTGTTGACATCTTGGATTATTGTGACAGGCGTTGAGGTCAGCGCTAGGCAGCCCTGCTGACCGTCATCTTCATGACAGCTGTGCCACGTTCGTGCTGTCTTGTGGTGAGAGGGTTGCAGCACTTTGCAAACTTTATGTTTCTAGGTGTTGACATGAACTAACTATTTCTTGTTGGTACCATTAAAAACTTCTTTGCTATGGGGTGTTCTCTCTTTCCCCCTTTTCCTTTTTTTTTTTCCTTTTTTTTTTTTCCTTTTTTTTTTTTTTCTTTTTGGCATGCATGTGTTTGTTGTAGTCTCCAACCTAAAATGAAAATGCATGTTGTGTTATAATGAATTTTGATTTTCCCTCTAAGTGTGTAATATTATAACAAACTAGTGAGATAACATATAAGTTCATATGAACATTTTCTCTAATCACACAACAATCAACAAACCATAATATCCAGTCCAAATTCACATGGTGCTGTGGTACATTCTTCTGATCGATGCTTTTGATCCCAGATTATCATAACAGTTATTGTGATCGATGTTCAACTTCATGGGAAATGCTGTTTCCCCATAGTCTTGATTGTTCTACACATTAGCTAAGGAATACTTTTAAAAATTAATAGCTATTTACTACAAACCTTAACTATATTACTATTTACTACAAACCTTAACTATATTACATGGAGCTCCTTTGAAATGCCTATGCACACAACTAAGAAGGTTCGAACCATAAGAAATCTTACAATGTGAACTCATTACTAAGTCCTTATACCTTGCTACAATTACTATGTACTAAGTACCTGTAAATATCAAATGCTTACTATTCATTATGCTTACTAGGAAAACTTAACAAAACTCTGAATAACCAAACTCTGAAAGACATTACAATCAGAAATTATGAAATTAGCACTGCTGCTTTAAATCAGAACAGAGCTTTGGTAGACTAGAATCGTACCAGAAAGGAGACGGGGGGGGGGGGGGGGGGGGGGGGCAAGGTGTGCAGTAGTTGCAATTGTTTCTGCGGTAAGGGTCCTAACAACTTGCAGCCTATCATGCCTGAGCAACCACTGCTCCACCCATACTGGATTAGCTGTTTTCCATTTTAATTTGAGGGTTGGTTGCTGACCAGTAGCCGCCACAGAAAAGGAACAGAACCAAGTTTTGCTCCTAGCTAACTTAAGGTGTCTCAGCCAAATAGAGTAACTGGAAGGGTTAACATGTACGGTCTTACAGTGATTGATTTGCCATCGTAAAAGCTAATTGCACTGGCTCTTTGCTGACCCAGGTTGTTTGGATACATTTAAAACCCTTTAAACCTTTTAAACTCGAGACCATTCCATTTATGACGAGATACAATAGTGACATCAGCTCCAGCATCCACAATCATTGAGAATGTATAAGTTGGCCACAAGGATGTCTGATAGTCACAATCTGTTCTAGTTTTCCCTTAGCCTTCTTATCCTCAAATCCTGTTAAAAGTTTTAGGCACTCAGGACTCAGATGGTATTAGCTGAACAATTTCTGTCCCAACAAGAATACTGACAGGAGGGGTAATGCTACAGAGCATAACTTTTTTAGCCCAATCATAATCAGAATCTATTGAACCAGGAATTATAAGGATGCCCTGTCTAGAGGTAGACGATCTGCCAATGAACAGAGCACAGGGTTGGTGACCCAGAGGACCGTGTTGATGGGACTCGACAACAACATTTTGTGGACTCAAGAATGACCTATTGGTAAAATGCTGAGAACCTGTTTAGCTTTTTCGTTAGCATTGTCAAATGCCAGAATAATACCATAGGAGATGCATGTACAGGAAAATCTACAGATTCCCCTTCTATTACTGCATTTCTCACAATACCTTTCCAGCGGCGCAGTGGGACAGTTCCCCGTCCCTCCCACCTCCCGATCCCTTACACTATCATCCTATCAGAATTCGATTGTAGCCTCCATTGTAGTGATGCTGAGAGAACTGGCAGATGAGGTTGCTGAGCCCCTCTCTATTATATTCCAAAAGTCATGGCAGACTGGGGAAGTCCCCACAGATTGGAAAAGGGCAAATATTGCTCCCATTTCAAAAAGGGTAAGAAGGAGGAAACAGGGAACTACAGGCCAGTCAGTCTCACCTCTGTGCCCAGAAAGATCATGAAGCAGATCCTCCTGGAGGCACTACTGACTCAGAAGAGTAGTGAAGAGGTGATTGGGAGCAGTCAGCATGGCTTTGCCAAGGGCAAATCCTGCCTGACAAACCTGGTGGCCTTCTATGAACAAGTGACAGCACTAATAGATGAGGGGCGAGCAACTGATGTCGTTTACCTGGACCTGAGCAAAGCCTTTGACACTGTTCCACACCACATCCTGGTCTCCAAGCTGGTGACAGGGGTTTGATGGGTGGACCACTAGATGGATAAAGAACTGGCTTGATGGCCGCACCCAAAGAGTGGCTGTCAATGGGTCCATGTCCCAGTGGAGGCCAGGGACAAGCGGAGTCCCTCAGGGATCAGTCTGGGACCAGGCTTGTTCAACATCTTGTGGGTGCCATGGACAGTGGCATGAGTGCACCCTCAGCAAGTTTGTGATGACACCAAGCTGTGTGGTGCAGCAGACATGCTGGAGGGAAGGGATGCCATCCAGAGGGACCTTGACAGGCTGGAGAGGTGGGCACAAGCCAACCTCATGAGGTTCGACAACACCAAGTGCAGGGTCCTGCATCTGGGTGGAGGCAATCCCAGGCACAAATACAGGCTGTGCAGTGACTGGCTGGGGAGCAGCCCAGAGGAGAGAGACTTGGGGGTGCTGGTGGATGAGAAGCTCAACAGGAGCTCTCAATGTGCACTTGCAGCCTGGAAAGCCAATCAGATCCTGGGCTGCATCAGGAGAAGTGTGGCCAGCAGGTCAAGGGAGGTGATTCTCCCCCTCTACTCAGCTCTGCTGAGACCACACCTGGAGTACTGCGTCCAGTTTTGGAGCCCCTATTCCAAGAGTGATCTGGAGGTGCTGGAAGGTGTCCAGAGAAGGGCCACGAGGATGATCAGAGGGCTGGAGCACCTCTCCTATGAGGACAGACTGAAGGAGTTGGGGCTGTTCAGTCTGGAGAAGAGAAGGCTCCAAGGTGACCTCATTGTGGCCTTCCAGTATCTGAAGGGGGCCTACAGGAAGGCTGGGGAGGGACTTTTCAGGCTATCAGGGAGTGATAGGACTAGGGGGTATTGAATGAAGCTGGAGGTGGGGAGATTCAGGCTGGACATGAGGAGGAAGTTCTTCACCATGACGGTGGTGGAGGCCTGGAATGGGTTGTCCAGGGAGGTGGTTGAGGCCCCGTCCCTTGAGGTGTTTAAGCCCAGG
Organism: Colaptes auratus; assembly: GCA_015227895.2. Lineage (NCBI taxonomy): Eukaryota > Metazoa > Chordata > Aves > Piciformes > Picidae > Colaptes > Colaptes auratus. The sequence continues at coordinate 63,282,719 of CM026897.1, forward strand.
CTGGACGAGGCTCTGTCCAGCCTGATCTAGGGTAGAGTGTCCCTGCCCATGGCAGGGGGGTTGGAACTAGATGATCCTTGTGGTCCCTTCCAACCCTAACTGAAACTATGAAACTATGAAAAATAAGTTAAGAGCTACTTCGCTTTCCATCCCTTAGTGCAGCCTTCAAAAACCCGTGGAAGCTGAGTAGCAGCCCTTACCCGGACGGCGAGCTTAATTCCAATTCAGGAAACCCAGCTCAGGCACAGTACGAACTCCCTACGCCAGCGTTGAGTCGCACTTTTGCCCCTCGATTCGATGCTAATCGATGCTTTTCCAGGCTCGCCACCACCCCAACCGCAAGAAGGTCTCTGCAGGCCTCCTATCCCCCGTCGGGGGTTCTCTCCCTTACCCCACTGGATCGTCCGTCCCTGTTCGGGCGCCAGATATCGGAGAGCGGCGAGGGAAGACAGCAGCAATCAATGTGATTGATAAGCACGCTTCAACTTTATTGCCCGGATACACAGCTTATATAGCATCTCAGCTAAATATGCACATGCGTCACTCTTCTATTGGTCTCTGACTGAAGGCAACATTATAATATCCAGCCCACCTGCAATTAGGTCTGTGTACAATATCAAAGGCTCTGTGTACATTCCCAGAAAACTCCCTTCTCACTAGCTCTTCCTTCCCATCCAATTATCTTACCTAGCTCTCCCTTTCCCATCCAGTTATCTTACAAAACACACAGCTGCGAGAACAGCTATGAGGCCATAGTGACCTTGCTGCTTCAGCAAGTCAGCTAACTACGAGCAGTAAACAAGAAGATGGAGTAAGGCCTACACATTCTGCTCAAGCAGCTGTTCCACAGAGACATGTCCCTTAGATTTAAGCCATTCTCCAACAGATGGTCTTTTTCACCTGTGACAGTCACAAATATTTCTGTATTTGCTGCCTGGGTAGTTGTGCGTAAGTGACTCCCATTCTTGTCATTAACATAAGTTCTGCTGGGAATATCCCACTTATATTTTTATGAAATCTGTTCAGCAGTGTAAAAATGCATGGTATATTCTATGGATAGGAGGAAAATTTTAATTTTTTTTTTTTAGTGAATGAAAAAGTCATTAGATCTCTGGATAAACCAGAAATAGTAAATACACATGTATTTTTAATTAACTAGGCAGACTCAGAATTATCTGCGACATAATTTGATTCCATTTTTTTGCTGATACACAGTTTATTGTGTTTATTTGTCTGCAAACTGATTGGGATAATGGCAATTATGCTATCCACTTGACTGTTTCCTTTGAACCAGAAACATGCTGCCAGCTTTATTTCAGCTTTTTCTTTAGTGGAATAGAAACAAGGCAAGATGAAACACCTTAATAAACACTCTGTTTTGACTGTTCATTTTCAAGTGGATTCTTACTCCAGACATAGATGCTATTTCTATTTTTACTATTTAAAAGAACAAAATCTTAAATCAAAGTTTGCATTTCACTTCTTAAGCTTTGTGCTCTTTCCATTCAAGTGTACATGTTATGGCAGATAATGTTCCCTCTCTAAATCATGTTATTTACTCAGGTCTTCACTTGCTACTCACCTGAAACATTGCCTTCCTGATAATATCTAGTTCCCCAGCTACAGTGGAACTCCTACAATGACATACTGTGCATGTTTATACATTTTGCTAAAGACTGTGAAAGACAAAAGAAACACCAGAAGACCAGAAGCTTTGTGGCATCCTCTGCAGTTGTCAGACACTTTTGTACGCTGCCCTAAATTCCCATTTATTTAGCAAACATGCTGATGATGTGCTGAGTAAGGATTCAAACCCAGACATACTGATAGTACTTACATCTAGGTCAGTGTCCTGTGTCTTTGAGAAGACACATTTTAGGCTTGGCCAAAATGATATCCTGAAGACTGCTTTAAAGAAAAACTTTGTCACTGTATGTGCAGAGTTGGCCTTTTGTCAGACATTATTTTTATTGTAGTCTGTCTTTTTATACACATTACATTTGCCAAAGCATCACCTTCTCCTGTGTAGGAAAGGGACAAGTGAAATACTTTAAACAGTAGAGACAGCCTGTAGTTATGCCACAGTCCTCTAATCTGATGCTGACATTGGAAATTTCTTACATTTTAAATAGTAGAAATGTCTTGTATTTTAAACAAAAGCTAGGTCTGTGTTTTGCCATACTGCTGTGGTTGCTCATGAAGCTGATACAGCCCTTGATATTTCTTCTCCCAGCCCCCAGTCTCATAAGAACACATTTTCTGATACTAGTGCATTGCACACTCTTTAAAAATGCACACGCTGGGTCTTCAAATGTCAAGAGGAAGATAACTAATGTTAGTAAGTTTTCACATAACAGAACTGATCATTACCAATTTCTTTCATGATTTGAAGATTTTACTTCCCCAAAACAAACTAAAAGATTCCTTTCCAATGTCCACATTGTACTTTCTGAAGCAAATTATGTGTAAATGCATAGTGAAATCATGCATAGTATTATGCATTGAAGATAGTATTAAAAAACTTATTTAATTTATTTTTTTTCCTTTCAAATGCCTTGTGAACCCTAAGGCTTTGAGTGTCATGTTGAATACTATATTCATTCTTTCCCAGAGTGGTGACTACTTTAGGAAAGTGCTTTAAAGTGCTTTAAATTATTGTGGTGGGTTGAAATTGCCCCCCAAAATAAAACTGCCAGATTAGCTCAGTGGAAGTAAATGAAACTATATTTGCAAGCACACTAGGGTTCCTTGGGAAACAGCCCTAAAAAATAAAGGGGGTCTGGAGAGCTGGACTTGCTTCAAGGAAGAACTCTTGAAGGTGCAGGAACAGGCTGTGCCAATGTACATGTAAGATGTACATGTAAGATGTACATGTATAGATGTACATGGAAGATGAGCTGCTGGGGCAGACGGCCAGCCTGGATGGGTAACAAACTTTTAATAGAACTAAGGGAAAAAAGGAGGGTGTATCATCTTTGGAAGAAAGAGGAGGCAACCCATGGAATGTTTAAGGATATTGCTAGGACATGTAGGAAGAAAATAAGGGAGGCAAAGGCACATTTAGAGCTTAGACTGGCCTCTGCTGTGAAGGACAACAAAAAGTCCTTCGATAAATACATTAATAGCAAGAGGAAGGGCAAGGACAACCTCCACTCCTTGGTGGTCACAGAGGGAAAAGTTGTAACAAAGGATGAGGAAAAGGCAGAGGTACTTAACACCTTCTTTGCCTCAATCTTTGCTAGCAGGACAGAATGTCTTCCAGACAGCTGGCCTGCAGAGCTGGCAGAAGGAGCCAGGGAGCAGCATAGTTTCTCGCTGTTCCAGGGTGGGATAGTTAGAGATATCCTCAGCCGCTTGGATCCCCCACAAGTCCATGTGACTGGATAGGATCCATCCTAGGGTGCTGAGAGAGCTGGCAGGTGAGCTGTCTAAGCCACTCTCCATCATTTTTCAACAGTCCTGGCTCACTGGAGAGGTCCCAGAAGACTGGAAGCTGGCCAGTGTGGTACCCATCCACAAGAAGGGCCGTTTGGACAAGCCAGGGAATGATAGGCCTGTCAGCCTGACCTCAGTGCCAGGCAAGATTCTGGAACAGGTCATCTGGAGTGCAATCACACAGCACTTAAATAACAATACAATACAATACAATACAACGCCCCTGTACACAGCACTGGTTAGGCCACACCTTGAGTCCTGTGTCCAGTTCTGTGCCCCTCAGTTTAGGAAAGATGTTGTCTTGCTGAAGCATGTCCAGAGAAGGGCAACAAAGTTGGTGAGGGGTTTGGAACACAAGCGCTATCAGGAGAGGCTGAGGGAGCTGGGGTTGCTTAGCCTGGAGAGGAGGAGACTCAGGGGTGACCTTCTTGCTCTCTACAACTACCTGAAGGGAGGTTGTAGCCAGGCAGAGGTTGGTCTCTTCTCCCAGGCAGCCAGTACCAGAACAAGAGGACACAGTCTCAGGCTGCGCCAGGGCAGGTTTAGACTGGGTCTTAGGAAAAAGTTCTATACCGAGAGAGTGATTGCCCACTGGAATCGGCTGCCCGTGGAGGTGGTGGAGTCACCTTCATTGGAGGTGTTCAAGAAGAGGCTTGATGGGGTGCTTGGTGCCACGGTTTAGTTGTTTAGTTGTTTAGGTGGGTTGTATTGTATGTATTTTATTGTATTATTGTATTGTATTGTATTGTATTGTATTGTATTGTATTGTATTGTATTTAGGTGGGTTGGATTGGTTGATAGGTTGGACGCGATGATCCTGAAGGTCTCTTCCAACCTGGTGTATTGTATTGTATTGTATTAACTGTGAGTCACCACCGTCCATCAGGCTTTCGCACTGGCCAAATTGGAGAATTGTAGGGAGAATTTATCCTGCAGATGATCTGTCTCTGCTCCAGGTCTACAGTTACTTCTGAGATGCGTTGTCTGGCTGCTGCTGGTAATGGATATTGGTTAATGCAAGTGATGGTAGACTGGGCTAAAGCAGGAGCAATTTGCAAAGTGTTAAGGCCATCTCACAGGTTATCCATGAGTATGACATCTGTGCTGCCATCAAGCAGGCCAAGCGCATGAAGCCTCTGTGGTATGGGGGGAGATGGTCAAAATATAAGTACAGAGGGGCTTGGCAGGTCAACTGCATCACCCCTTCCTTGGTCTCACAGCAGCAAGCAGTACGTACTGACCATGGTGGAGGCAAGTACAGGGTGGCTGGAAACCTACCCCGTACCTCATGCCACTGCTGGCAACACCATCCTGGGTCTAGAGAGACATGTCTTGTGGAGAGAAGGCATCCCTGGATTGAATCAGACAACAGAGCCCACTTCAAGAACCACCTCATAAAGGACTGGGTAAAGGCACATGGGATTGAGTGGATTTACCACATCCCATACCATGCACCAGCTGCAGGGAAGGTCGAGCACTACAATAGCTTGCTAAAGGCTACCCCTAAAAGCCATGGGGGGTGGAACCTTTAGGAACTGGGAAAGACACCTAGCTCAAGCCAGTTGGTTAGTGAACAGCAAAGGATTTGTGAACTGAGCTGGTCCTGCCCAGTCTGACCTGCTGCAAACAGTGGATGGAGATGCAGTTTCTGTGATTTCTGAGAAAAACCTGCTGGGGAAGTCAGTGTGGGTTTTCCCTACTGCTGGTGGGGGCAAACCAACCCGAGGGGTGGTCTTGGCTGAGGGGCCTGGTCACACGTACTGGGTCATGTTAGAAACTGGGGACATTCAGTGTATCCCACAGTGGAACGTGACTCTGGCTGAGAGGGGATAAACTCAGAGGGGGCAACACAGATCAATGTATTATAGTCACTGTATAATATAAGTTGTTCTAAATTTACTCTCTCCCAGCTTAATACCAGCCTAGCATCCAGCGTTCAACATGAACATGCCACATACCAACCCAGAGAGCTCCTGCATCATCTCACCTGCATCTATTCCTAATGTCCTTACAGCAACGGACTGTTCCCAATTTTTTTGGTTTTTGCTTCCTTTTTAAAGCCAGACTGATTCCTGATTCTTCTACACATTCCTGCCCAGTTCAAGCACCACCTACACTGACCAGCTCCAGAGTGGGAGAGACTGCTCTGAGAGAGAGCGAGCCGGGATAATGAGAGATGTGCATTGAGGATTTGAATGCCATGTGTCAAGATTGGATAAAGGGGGCTGTGACAGGAGAGTGGAAGTGGAACAGAGGGGTGGATTGTGGTGGGCTGTGCCCATCCTGGGGTGGGGGGATGTTTCATCCCTTGGGAAACTGAGTTGGTCTGTTCCACTTCCCCCCCCTCCTTGTTCAGCAGGGGTGTAAGAGGGAGGAGAACTGCAGCCATTGCCCTCTTTCCTGCTGCTTCCACAGTTTGAAAAGGACTGGTTCTGTATCTCATAATTTTTTTTTCCTTTTCCTTTCCTTCTCCCACTCATCGTTGTTCCTTACCCTTGTGAACCCTGCCTGTCATTGTTACATATATATATATATATACACTTTAAAGAAAAATTCTTTGCCCCTCTACTTCCAAGCTGAACCCAAATTATTTCTTGGTGGATTTGCTCCCCTCCCTTCCTTCTCTCTCCATGTTGGGGAAGGGGATTCTCAGCCTTGTCCCCATCTAAGCTTTTAAGCCCCAGTTAAGGCTCAAACCACAACACCACGCCATAGAAACCAAAAGACCACAGGGAACCATCAGGGAGATACCATCTTTTGCCAGCTAGAACATCAAATCCTTAGATGTTCCCAGGGTAAGGGCTCAAGGCAAACTCTACCAAAGTTCTATGCTTTTCACCTGGGAGCCATAGCCTTGCCTTAGCCAAATGGCAAATAGTGGGTGTGCCTGTGACACCACTAATTTTAATTCTCCTATTGGGATGGTTGCTCTTTGCCTGCTGCACATTTAAAATGTTGATTTTGTGCACTGGTATCAATAAGGAATTTAATTGAAGTTCGGGTTGGTCCTGTTGGAATTAAAACAAAAGGTTCCAAATTATCAGACCGTTGCAAGGCATACACCATGTGATGAGAGAGGTTTGTGACAATCATTGCAGTACTTAGTTTTTTGGCACCTCCTTGGAGCTTTAGTGATGAGATGTGAGGGTTTTTCACAACAGCAGGGGAATCTGGAGTGGAGGAACTGTTACTATTACTCTGGGCACCACTGCTTCCACTACAGCTTTGCTTCCATTTACCAGTTCTGTTCAAAGTCTTAAGGATGATTGAATTAATGTGCCCCATGGTCAGGCTCTTTAATACATGCTCAGGTATTCCTAAGGAAAGAGCTTGCTGAAACCCGTCTCTGGTTGGTGAAAGCTTGTTTCCAGCTGGAGTTATATCCTTGAGTTTTCCTGGGGTGACACCTTGTAGTGGTTTGAGCCTTAACTGAAGGTTAACCCACCTGTACTGTTTTGGGCTTCTGTTTGGACTTGTGTGGGGAACTGCCTGTGTTTGGTGCATTTCTCGTTTTTCACTACAAGGTGACAAGGTGACTGTGGCTGGCTTTGTGGGTATAAGCATGCTATCCATTCCCAGAGCGTGCACGAACTGGATAACTAACAAGATCCCCATAGTCTGCTAAGTCCCTTAACAGTTCTTTCCAGGTTGGGATGTGCTTACGAGAATTGTCAGAGCACTTATTCCTTTTAACTGCCTGTTTAATCTGCTCCATTTCTTCAGTTATACATCCCTTAAAGGCATTGGGCACTCCTCAAATGAGAGGTTGAGGCCTCTTGGGGTTAATGGGCATATTTAAAGGGGACTCATGAAGCCCTTGTTCATGCATGGCTTGAAGTCACAACATTTTTCTAACTGCTGCAGACAGTTCAGCTGAGGCCTCTATCTGTATGACCGTGGGTTTGTCTCTCTTGGAGGTATCTATGCCCAGAGCCCAATAAGCAATTCAGGCAGTTAGGGAATATTTCCCATCAGGACTTGGACTCAAAAATACATTTGGCCCCCAGTCTGTATCAGCCTCTTCAGCGCTCAGGAAAACAAGATTGCCACCTGTGGCCAAAACTCTGTACACAAAGTCAGTAATTGTTTCATTTGGTTCACAGGAGAATTTTTTCTGCAATTCATTTAACTGAGTCACAGAGTAAGGACGAAGCTGTGCTCTAGTGGTCCTGCAGCCACTATGGGCTGTGGCACCTTCCTGTCTAAATGCAAATGTACCATAAAGTTACTTCCTCCTCAGAGCTAGAGTCGTCTGTGTTGCTAAACCTGGGGAAAGTCCCTGCTGGCCAAAAACTTGCTGCTTGTCTGCAGCAGCCAACTGTTCCCAGGTCAGGTCGAGCTGGGTGGCTACTCTGCAAATAGGCTGGTTGCAGATCTGGCAAGTGTAGCACAGCATAAGTGGTCACTGAGGCTGGGCATTGATGCACGGCTGGCAGCAAAATGCATGGGGCCATGCTTGGCGCTGCCAGTTCGAGTAGGAACAATGACAATGCAAATGAAATTACTTTATGTATCCAATAACTAGAATTGAGACTGAAATTCAATTGTTTGGGTGATGTGGGAGCAAGGAGGAGAGAAATCCAGCAACATATCAAAGGTTGGTGTAGACAATCCCTTCAAAATCAGTAATATAACAGGTTAGTAGTAAACAGGTCAGTGAAAATGACCTCATGAAATTAAAGACTACAAACACAAGTGAAAGTTTGAAGACATCTCAGTTGGCCTAGCTTATACAGGGAAGAGACATTTGTGATTTAGGCAGATAGTACCTCTTCTCAATGAAGACTCTAAGATAAAAGAGAGTCTCTTCTTAATTCCTTTCATTTGTTCCCTTTCTTCCCTTTCCCTTTCCCTTTTCCCTTTCCCTTTCCCTTTTCCCTTTCCCTTTCCCTTTCCCTTTTCCCTTTCCCTTTTCCCTTTCCCTTTTCCCTTCCCTTTTGCCTTCTTTTTTCCTTTCTCTTTTCCCTTCCCTTTTCCCTTCCCTTTCCCCTTCCCTTTCCCTCTGATTATTTAAAGTGGGAAGCTGAGGTATGACCATTCATTTAATGTCTTCACTGCGCTGAAACTTGAAATTGACAACTGCAATTCTTAATTACAAATTTCAAAGCTAGTAACTAATGTGTACGTTGTTGAACACAAGCTAGAATAGAATAGAATAGAATAGAATAGAATAGAATAGAATAGAATAGAATAGAATAGTAGATTTGGGGCGGGAAACAAAGGCTTTGTGCTTACATTCTTGTTTTTATAAACTGCTTGGGAATAAAACACTATTAAAATTCAGGTGTACAGATAGAGAGATACAAACATGTGAAAGCTAGCTTCAGTTTCTGGTGGTAAGCTTTGAGAGTGTGTTGCTCTTATTGTCATCTGTACTTTCTATATCAGAAATCTGGAACAAAGAAAGACAGGCTGGAAAGGAGGGGCAGAGGCATGCCCTCTACATCAAAGACTAGATGGATTACATGGAGCTCTGCCTATGGGTAATAGAAGAGCTGACAGATTATGGGTGAGAATTAAAGTGAAGTTGGAGCATAGGAGATTCCATGTGAACATAAGGAAACACTTTTTTCACTACAAGAGTGACAAAACACTGGAACAGGATGCCCAGAGATGATGTGGAGTCTCCTTCTCTGGTGATGTTCAAAACCTGCCTGGACGTGTTCCTGTGTAACCTACTTTAGGTGATCCTGCTCTGGCAAGGGGTTGGACTGTATGATCTCTTGAAGCCCTTTCCAATCCCTAATGTTCTGTGATTCAGTGATTCTATGAAGGCAAGGGAAAGTGCCATCACAGTGCAGGTCTGCTACAGGCTGCCTGACCAAGAAGACTAAATGATAAGGCTCAGTGATTACTTTGTATCAGTCTTCACTATCAAGGGTTCTAGCTATACCATTAAAGATCCAGAAGACAAAGATGAGGAATGGGTAAAGATTCTGCTCATTGTAAGTGAAGGTTAGGTTTGAGACCATCTGAAGAGCCTGAAGATGTGCAAGGCCATGGAGCCCAGTGAGATCCACCTGAGGGTCCTGAGGGAACTGGTGGAGGAAATTGCCAAACCACTGTCCATCATATTTGAAGTCATGGCAATCTGGTGAAGTTGCTGCTGATTGGAAAAGGGGAAATAGAACCCAAGTCTAAAAAAGGAAGACCCTGAAAACTATAGGCCAGTCTTACCTCTCTGCTTAGCAAGGTCAAGTACCAGATGCTCCTGAAGGCTTTGCTAAGACAAACAAAATGAAGAAGAAGTGACTGGTAGTAAACAATATGGCTTCACTGAGGGCAGACCATGCCTGATGGATTTGGCTTTCTATGATGGAATTACCTCATCAATGGATAAGGGAAGAGTAACTGATGTTACCTACCTGGACTTGTGTAAATCATTTGACACTGTTCTGCACAACATCAGTGTGCAGTCCCAGAGTGTTTGCAGATGACACCAAACTGTGCAGTTCAGCTGACATATTGGAGGAAAGGGATGCCATCCAGGGGGATTTGAACAGGCTCAAGGGGTGAGCCCAAGACAACCTCATGAAGTTTAACAAAGCCAAGCGCAAGGTCCTACACATGAGTTGGGGCAATCCCAACCACAAATATATGTTGGGCAAGGAATGGCTTGAAATCAGGCTCAAGTAGAAGGGCTTCGGGGTTTCTGCTGATGAAAAACTCAGCCTGAGCTGGCAGTGTTCAATTGCAGCCCAGAAAACCAACCATGTTCTGGGCTGCATCAAATGAAGTATGACCAGTGTGGTGGTTTAGGCTGGGTGCTGGCCCGGATGCCACTGCACAGACCACACCTGGGAGGTCCCAGGGGGTGGGCCCAGCCCAGGGGGGTGGTCACAGGAAACCAGGTATTCCATTTCCCATAATGCCCTGCTCCCCTAGAAAACATCCACGCGGGGTCTGCACTTGCTCTTTCGTCCCCTGCTGCTGCCTAGGTAAAATGGCTTGAGCTGCCTCCCTTGGGCCTGCCCAGGCCCAAGGCTGGGTTGGGAGTGGGGAGAAAGAGCCCTGGGGGGGGGTTGGGTGTACCCCCAGGTGGTGATGGGATCTTTCTCTCTTTGTCACGGTGCTTGTGGTTCTCTGTAAAACTTTCATTGTTCCTTTTTGTTTTTCTATTTAAACTTTCCATCACTTTTGCAATCCGTTTGTCTGAGTCATTATTTCTGCCCGTGGTGGGAGGATTGCTCTCCCAAACCACGACAACCAGCCAGACAAGTGACTGGATTCACCCCCTCTACTTTGCTCTTCTGAGCCCCCATCTGGTGTACTGCATCCAGTTCTGGTGCCTCAGCATAGGAGGGACACTGAAGTCCTGGAGGGCCATGAAGATGATCAGAGAGCTGGAGGAAAGAGGCTCCAAGGGCCTGCTCAGCTTGGACAAAAGACAGCTCTGGGGATATCTTGTAACAGCCTTCCAGTACCTGAAAGGGGCCTATATGACAGATGGTAAGGGACTTTTTACAGTAGCTTGGTGTGATAGAATGAGAGGGAATAGACTGAAGCTTGAGGAGGGCAGATGTAGGAAGAAATTCTTTACAATAGGGGTGGTGAGACACTGGGACAGGTTACCCAGGGACGTTATAGAAGCCCCTTCCATAAAGGTGTTCAAGGCCAGACTGGATGAAGCCTTGAGCTATCTGTTTTAGTGGAGGGTGTCCCTGTCCATGGCAGGGAGTTTGGAACCAGATGATCTTTAAGGTCCCCTCCAACCCAAACCACAGAATCTATGAACAGTGTATTTGGCAATCTTTATCTGATTTCATAAAAATGCAGCATAAGAAAACAGAGGATAAGCAACTGATTTGCATAGATCCATACCAGCTATAACCTAGGAAAAGATTAAACATTTCTGGTTCTCCATAGATTTCTGGAATTAATTAAGAAATGGAGCAGACTGGACAAGCAGCTTCTAAAATGTATGTCCTTGGGGATGTGACTGGACAAATGCCTTAAATAATTTTGTCTAAGTTCCATGCTGACTCCCTTCAGAGAAGAAGACTGAACTGAAAGACCCCCATTAACCAGTTTTGGTGGGTTAAAGATTCCCCCCCAAAATTAAATTTGACAGACCAGATCAGCTGGAAGCAAATGAAAGCTGCATTTACAAGCAAAACTACAATCTACAATGAAATGCAATGAATGTGTACAAAGTATATGGTATTCACAATATTTATAGGTATTTACAATTAATAAACAGCACAAGAATCCCCCTGGACAAAGATCAGGGGAAGCTAATATTTTCTTCACTCTCTGCTCCTCTCTCTACCCCCCTGTACACAAAAAGGACAAGAGACAGAGCAGTCATTGTTAATACCAGTCTGTGGTGGTTTGAGCCTTAACTGGAAGTTAAGAACTCAGGTGGGGGGCAAGGCTGAGAATCTCTCCCCCACTCCCCCCCTCTTCCCTACCAACAGAGAGGGGAGAAAAGGAAAGAGCAAATCCACCAAACAATAATTTGGAGTTGGCTTGGAAGTAGAGAGGCAAAGAGTTGTCTTTAAGCAATATATATATATATATATATATATATATATATATATAAACAAGAACAGGAAAAAAGGTTCACAAGGGCAAGGAACAAGGATGGATGGGAGGGGGACAAAAAACAAGAGAATAATACAAAACCAGCCTTTCTCTGAGGAAGCCTGGAGGCAGTAGGTCCAACCTCGTGGCAGAGGAGCAGGAGGGTAGCTGCAGTAGCTTTCGTCCAGCAGAGGCAGAAGCCAGAAAAGCCGGGGCCAACAGCTATGAGGTCCTGCTTTTTATACCCTAGCTGGGCAGGAAGGGGGGAGTGGAACAGACTCAGCTTCCCAGGTGAAAAATGCCCTGCAGGGAGTGAAAAGTACCTGCAAGCCCTCCACCCTGCTTTGTTCTTTTGTTCCCAGAAAAGGGTGTTAACCCACCACAATCCACCCCTCTGTTCCACTTCCTCTCTCCTGCCACAGCCCCTTCATACAATCTTGACACGTGATATTCAGATCCTTGATACAAGTGCCTTGTTATCTCGGCTCGCTCTCTCCCAGGGCAAGTCTCTCTCTCTCTCTGGTGATGGTCAATGTAGGTGCTGCTTGAACTGGGCAGGGATGTGGAGAAAAATCAGGAATCAGTTTGTCTTTGGAAGGGAAAAGCCAGGAACAGTCCATTGCTGCAGGGACATTGGGTACAGTCCATTGCTGCAGGGACACTGGGTACAGTCCATTGCTGCAGGGACATCGGGTACAGGTGTGATGATGCAGGAGCTCTCTGGTGCACTGGTGTGCAGTGTGTACGTTGTGTCCTCGATGCTAGGCTGGTATTAGGCTAGGAGGGAGAAACTTAGAACAACTTGTAACTATTTACACAATGACTATAATACATTGATAAGTGTTGCCCCACTCCGAGTTCATCCCCTCTCAGCCAGAGTTACATTCCGCTGTGGGATACACTGAATGTCCCCAGTTTCTAACATGACCCAGTAGGTGTGACCAGGACCCTCAGCTGAGACCACCCCTCGGGTTGGTTTGCCCCCACCAGCAGCAGGAAAAAACCCACACTGCCTTTCCCAGCAGGTTCTTCTCAGCAATCACAGGAACTCCATCTCCATCCACTGTTTGCAGCAGGTGGGACTGGGCAGGACCAGCTCGGTTCACAGATCCTCTGCTGTTCACTAACCAAGTGGCTTGAGCTAGGTGTTTTTCCCAGTTCCTAAAGGTTCCACCCCCCATGGCTTTTAGGGTGGTCTTTAGCAAGCCATTGTAGCGTTCGATCTTCCCGGCAGCTGGTGCATGGTATGGGATGTGGTAAATCCACTCAATGCCATGTTCCTTTGCCCAGTCTCTTATGAGGTGGTTCTTGAAGTGGGTTCCATTGTCTGACTCAATCCTCCCGGGGGTGGCGTGTCTCCATAGGATATGTCTCTCCAGGCCCAGGATGGTGTTGCGAGCAGTGGCATGAGGTACTGGGTAGGTCTCCAGCCAGCCTGTACTTGCCTCCACCATGGTCAGTACGTACTGCTTGCCGCTGTGAGACCGAGGCAGGGTGATGTAGTCGATCTGCCAGGCCTCTCCGTAGTTATATTTCGACCATCTGCCCCCATACCACAGAGGCCTCATGCGCTTGGCCTGCTTGATGGCAGCACAGATGTCACACTCATGGATGACCTGTGAGATGGCCTCCATAGAGATGTCCACTGATCTGTCCCGAGCCCACCGGTATGTGGCATCTCTCCCTTGGTGGCCAGAAGTGTCATGGGCCCAGCGAGCTAAGAACAGCTCACCCTTGTGTTCCCAATCCAAGTCTATTTGGGAGATTTTAGCAGCCAGATCTGCTTGGTGGTTGTGCTGGTGTTCTTCATTGGCTCTACTCTTGGGGACGTGTGCATCGATGTGCCGTACCTTTGTTGGCAGCCTGTCCAGGCGGGCAGCGATGTCTTGCCACAGCTCAGCAGCCCAAACAGGCTTCCCTTTTCTCTGCCACCCGTTCCTCTTCCATTCCTTCAGCCACCCCCACAAGGCGTTGGCTACCATCCAGGAGTCAGTGTAGAGGTACAGCACTGGCCAGTTCTCTCGTTCTGCTATATCCAGGGCCAGCTGGACAGCTTTTACCTCTGCGTACTGACTGGATTCGCCTTCTCCATCCCTTGCTTCCGCCACTTGCCTTGTTGGGCTCCAGACAGCTGCCTTCCATCTCCGCTTGCTCCCCACAAGCCGGCAGGACCCATCTGTAAATAGAGCATAGCCCTTCTCATTGTCAGGGAGATCGTTGTATGGGGGAGCCTCCTCAGCACGGGTCACTGCCTGCTCTGGTGGTATCCCAAAGTCAGCACCCTCTGGCCAATTGGTGATCACTTCCACTATGCCAGGGCGTTCGAAGCTCCCCATTCGAGCTCGCTGCGTTATCAGGGCCATCCACTTACTCCAGGTGGCATCTGTGGCATGATGTGGGGTTGAGCCTCTTCCTTTGAACATCCAGGTCAGGACTGGAAGCCTTGGAGCCAGAAAGAGAGGTGACTCAGTCCCAATTACCTCAGAGGCAGCCCGGACGCCCTCATAGGCAGCTAGGATTTCCTTTTCTGTCGCGGTGTAGTTGGCCTCGGAGCCTTTGTACCCCTTACTCCAGAAACCTAGAGGCCTGTCCCTGGTTTCACCAGGAGCCTTCTGCCACAAGCTCCACGTAGGACCATTCTCACCGGCCGCAGTGTACAGCACGTTCTTGATCTCTGGTCCGGTTCGAACAGGTCCCAGAGCCATAGCGTGGAACACCTCTCGTTTGATCTGGTCGAATGCCACCTGCTGCTCAGGTCCCCACACAAAATCATTTTTCTTCCTTGTTACATGGAAGAGTGGCTTCACAATCTGACTGTACCCGGGAATGTGCATTTTCCAGAAGCCCACAAGCCCCAAAAAGGACTGTGTCTCTTTCTTGTTCGTGGGCTGCACCATAGTGGCTACCCTGTTCACCACCTCCTGAGGGATGTGGCGACGGCCATCCTGCCATTGAACGCCCAGGAACTGGATCTCCCTGGCAGGCCCTTTGACCTTACTTCTCTTGATGGCAAAGCCAGCCTCCAGTAGGATATCGATTATCTTCTCACCCTTCTGGTAGACTTCTTCTGCTGTCTCACCCCATACGATGATGTCATCGATGAACTGCAGATGCTCAGGGGTCCCACCTTTCTCTAAGGCAGTCTGGATCACCTCATGGCAGATGGTCGAGCTGTGGACCCAGCCCTGAGGCAACCGATTCCACTGATACTGTACTCCCCTCCAAGTGAAAGCAAACTGTGGCCTGCATTCTTCTGCAATGGGAATGGAGAAAAAGGCATTAGCAATGTCAATTGTGGCATACCACTTGGCTGCCTTCGATTCCAGCTCGTACTGGAGCTCCAGCATGTCCGGCACAGCAGCGCTGATCGGAGGAGTCACCTCATTCAGGCCACGGTAGTCCACGGTCAGTCTCCATTCCCCATTTGCCTTCCGCACTGGCCATATCGGGCTGTTGAAGGGGGAGTGAGCCTTGCTGATCACCTTCTGGCTCTCCAGTCGTCGAATCAGTTGGTGTATGGGGTGCAGAGAGTCTCTGTTGGTCCTGGATTGCCTGCGATGCACTATGCGAGAGGCAATAGGTAGCTTCAAATCCTGCACCTTATGGCTGCCCACCACGGAGGGGTCATCCGACAGCTCGGGCTTGGTGGACAGCTGTTCTTTGCCTGCAGTCTCCACAGCTGCCACCCCAAATGCCCACTTGTGCCCTTAGGGTCCTTGAAGCATCCCTCCCGCAGAAAGTCAATGCCAAGAATGCAAGGTGCATCTGGACCAGTCACTATGTCGTGCTTTCCCCATTCATTCCCGGTCAGGCTTATCTCAGCTTGCAGTACAGTCAGGTCTTGTGAGCCCCCTGGGACTCCCTGAATGCTTATGGGTTCAGCCCCTTTGTACCTCGATGGTATCAGGGTGCATTGGGCCCCTGTGTCCACCAGAGCTCGGTACTTCTGGGCTTCTGAAGTGCCAGGCCATTTCACATACACATCCCAGTATACTCTGTTATCCCTGGCCTCCACCTGGCTGGAGGTAGGGCACCTCTAATGCTGGCGGCGATGTCCACACTTGTCGCAGGGTCCTGTGTTACTAGGGGAAGGGTCTCTTGAGCGAGAGGGACCACTCCGGGAAACTGGGGCAGCCCTTCTTCTGGATGAGTTGTCCCCAGTGTGGCCACCTTGCAGTTCCTGCACTCTGTTCCAGAGGGCAGATGTGGGTTGGCCATGCCAGGTGTCCATGTCCTCTCTGTGGTCACAGAGGAACCTCCACAGAGACCCTCTTGACATCCCCCGATTGGCTTGGGGTGCTCTCCTAGGGGAAGGCCGCCTGTTCCTGATTGCTGAAACCTGGATCCATTCTGAGGGAGAAGGGGAAAAGGAGGCATCGCTCCCCCTTTTCAGTTCAGACATGGAGGTCTTGATCTCTTTGACAATGTCTTTGGCCATAGTTTCTATGGCTGAGATCAGGGGTTTCTGATTGACGCTGTCCTCATATTCCCTTAGATCATTGGCAAACTCACAGACAGTTTTAGGACTTCCATCCTGTCCAGTCAGGAGTATCCCTCCTAATGTGGGAGCATATTTCTGAGGAGCACCCTGGGTGAGCTTCTTTACGAAGGGCCGTCTCATGGGCACCTCATCTGGGTCCGAAGGGAGCTGGCCATCCCCATAAATTATTTCCAGCACAGCCATCTGTCTCAGGTAGCGAATGCCCTGTTCCATAGTTGTCCATCTAACTGGGGCCCAGGGCAGGTCGTCCCTTGAGCGGTACCGGCTCTTGATGGCATTGAGGATCCGGGCCCAGAGAGTGTGTGTTCCATCGAGTTTGGCTAACTCTTTGTCCAGACCAGCATCACGAGTCAGGGAGCCTAAAAGCTTTGCCTCCCTCTTATCCAGGTCCACTGTGTCCACCCCCTCGTCCCAGCATCTCAGGGCCCAGCTCAGTATTGGCTCACCCTCTTTCCTTGCGTAATCCAGACGAGTTTGCCTTAGTTCCTTTCTGCGTAACGATGTGACAGTTATTTCCTGGTCTGACTCATCTTCATCCACCGCTGGGTTCTGTGAGGTGCTGGGGCCTGCTGAGGTTCCTTCCTCTCCATCTGTGCTTGGCGATGATTTCTGACTTCTTTTCCTGCGTGTGGTGACTGGTGCCAGAGAGACTGCATTGGCAGGAGCATCAGGGGTTAACTGTGGAGCTGCTGGTGGTGGGGCAGACCCTTGTGCCTGGGGCTCAGGCTGAGATCTGGCACACTCATTACAACCTGACCCCTCCCTCTTTGTGTTTACAGAGTGCTCACAATGCCCACAGCAGACACGCCCCCAGTCGTTAAAGAGTGCAAAGGAGTGTGTTATCACCCTCCAAACAGCTCTTAATGGGTTAGCTCGTCCCCCAGCCAACACTGTCACAGCAAATGCCCCTGTAAGGATTACATTCAAGCATATGGAGCATATTGCAATGGACAGCAATTTTCCATCACAGGCACATTTATCTACACCATTGGTTTCACAGCCTTCTGCAGGAAAATTTCCTGTGTTAGAAAAGTTACCACTGACAGTGAAACTCAATGAATTCAGGAGATACATGCCCAGCTTCATTGGTAAAGTTCTCATCCATTTGATCAGCATCTCTATCATTAACCACACCACATGGTAAGTTATTAATTTGTAGATGTGGGTCCAAAAGATCCAGCCAAACACCCAGGCAAAGGCTTGGACCACCAGGCTCTTTAAAATCGCCATCTCTACTTCCAGTCCCTTTTTCAGACAAAGTTTTGCTTTCCCAAGACAAGATTAATTTCCAAGCCCCACGTTGGAGGCGCCAAAAATTGTGGTGGTTTGAGCCTTAACTGGAAGTTAAGAACTCAGGGTGGGGGGGCAAGGCTGAGAATCTCTCCCCCACTCCCCCCCTCTTCCCTCCCAACAGAGAGGGGAGAAAAGGAAAGAGCAAATCCACCAAACAATAATTTGGAGTCGGCTTGGAAGTAGAGAGGCAAAGAGTTGTCTTTAAGCAATATATATATATATATATATAACAAGAACAGGAAAAAAGGTTCACAAGGGCAAGGAACAAGGATGGATGGGAGGGGGACAAAAAACAAGAGAATAATACAAAACCAGCCTTTCTCTGAGGAAGCCTGGAGGCAGTAGGTCCAACCTCGTGGCAGAGAAGCAGGAGGGTAGCTGCAGTAGCTCTCGTCCAGCAGAGGCAGAAGCCAGAAAAGCCGGGGCCAACAGCTATGAGGTCCTGCTTTTTATACCCTAGCTGGGCAGGAAGGGGGGAGTGGAACAGACTCAGCTTCCCAGGTGAAAAATGCCCTGCAGGGAGTGAAAAGTACCTGCAAGCCCTCCACCCTGCTTTGTTCTTTTGTTCCCAGAAAAGGGTGTTAACCCACCACACAGTCACAACCAACAGTGGTATAAATGCAATAGTGGTTTGTGATTTGTGTTACAAAATACAGTATTCAGGATGGTAGTGGCAGTTGGCTTGTTTTGAGAACAGAGGGTAAATTTTCAGACTGTTTTGGTTTCAGAGAGATGATAAATGCCAACTTTCTCAGGACCGCAGAATGTTTATGTTAGATAAGTCCTACACAGCTGTGCCTGTGAGAGGCCCCCTTTGTATTTGTGAGAGAAGATGAGTTGTTCAAAGGACACATGAGAAAGACCTCTCCTAGTTCGTCTATGACCCCCTCAGAAGGACCTCTACCACAAGGAAGATGCATGCTCAAGAAGACCAAGAACTTGCTAGAACTCATTATCATATCCCTGCCTTCTATTAAGCATAATCATGCACATGTAGATGAGGTAGCTACATAAAGAAAATATGATAATTGTAAGGGGCTTTTTGGCAGAGACTGAAGGAGTCTGGGGGAGGAGTCTCTGCAGCCCAGCGTGCTGCTTCCTTGCTCGCTTCTTTTTAATAAAATAACTCACAAGAAACTTAGAAATTTTCTTGTGTGGCCAGTTCATAACAATTCTGGTGCATTGGCTGGGAAAGTTTGCTTGACCTTCTGTTCTCCGAACTCCCAATGAAGAGGGCCCCCACCATTTGGTTGCTTCATTGGCAATTGGGAGCAAGCATGGGAATTTTTTGTTTTTTCTTTTTTTTTCTTTTCCTTCTTTTTCCTCTTCTCATCATAGTTCAATTGACAGTGTTACCCCGTGAAGGCCCTGTGCACAGGATCCAGGCCGTTTGGTGAGTCTGGGTAGGGGAACTCCTGGAATTTCACTGTGGGTGGGGATTCCAGGATTCCAGGTGGTAGCCAGGAGGTCTTCACAGCCCTGGAGAATTCGGGCTGTGAAGGGCAGCGTTGTTTCCACAGTATTGGGGCTGTGGAGACTGGTCTTCCATAGGATTTGGGTGACCAGCACTGCGTCCCGGTTTCCAGTGTTCCATCAGTGAGGGAGCTGGTGTGGGAGTCTTTAGTATCCTGTGATCAGTTTCTTGAGGGTCCTGAACTGTGGGGGCTCACAGTGTGGTTACATTCGCAGGTTTGATGTCCCAGTTTCCGGAGGGACCTCAGTTTGAGGGACTCAGTTCAGGAGTTTTTGGTAAACTGTGGTCGGTTCCTTGAGGGGCCTGAACTGTGGGGGCCTGTGGTGTGGTTACTCTCGTGGGTTTGATGTCCTGGTTTCTAGAGGAAGACAGAGTACAGAAGCCTCTGTGGTAACTCAGATAAATTATAGTAGTTAGGTGGAATATATATTTTTAACAACTAACAATAAACCCCCTAAACTACGGTAACAACTCGGCCAAAGGCTATTAGATGAACAACAGATACCTAGACAGAGTTGGCGTGTAAGCATGCAGGTGTCCAGGCTGCTAGCTGCAGAGAGTGCTGGAGCTTGATGAAGGAGACAACACCTGTATCAGGTGTGACAAGCTGAATTTTCTCCTTAACCTGGTGACTGAGCTTAAGGATGAAGTGGCTGAACTAAAGGATGAAGCAGTAAGGTTCAGGACTATACGAGAATGTGAAAGGGAGCAAGATATGTGGGAGCAGGCTTTGCAGACCTCCCCTGTTGAGGGAAGCATCCCTGGATACAGGGGGGGATGGATATAAGTCCCTGTTAGGAGAAGCATGGGGAATCCATCCTGGCCCTCTTCACCTCCCCCATTGCCCTTGCGCAATAAGCATGATGCCCTGCGGGCTGAGAGAAATGTGGATGAGAGGGCTGAAGAGGAACAACCTGAGGAGATGCCTAAGGCAAAGCAGTCCCCACTAACTATAAGGACCAGCACCATAAAGATAAAGAGAAGGGTTATAGTTGTTGGTGACTCTGTCCTGAGTGGAACAGTGGTTAAGGGACATCACCACAAGACTACCCAAGCTAATCCAGCCCACTGACTATTACCCATTGTTGGTAATCCAAGATGGAAATTATGAGATTGATAAAAAGGACAGCAGGACAATCAGAAAGGAATTCAAGGCCCTCAGATGACTGATGGGACGGGAGCTCAAGGCGTGTTCTGTTCGGTTTCCTCAGTAGCAGGGGTGTACACTGAGAGGAACAGGAGAACCCATGCCATCAACAATTGGCTCGAGGGATGGTACCACCAACAGAATTTTGGGTTCTTTGATCAAGTGGCAACTTTTAGTGCATCCGACCTGCTGGTCCTTGATGGGGTGAATTTATCTAGAAAGGTTTGATGGTTTGAGCCTTAACCAGGATTTAAGAGCTCAGATCAGGACCAAGTCTAAGAATCCCTTCCCTGCTGCGCCCCCTCCTCTTTCCCAACTGAGAGGAAAAACAGAAAAGGGAAGGAGCAAATCTACCAAGAAATAATTTGGAGTTGGTTTGGAAGTAGAGAGGCAAAAAAATTTCTTTAAACAATATATATATATAAAAATAACAATATTATATATAATAATATATAATATAATTATATATTATAATTATATATAAAAATTATTATAATAGTGTGTGTATATATATATACACACAACAGGATGGGTGTAACCCATCACAATCCACGCCTCTGCTCTGTTCCAATTCCACTCTTCTGTCACAGCCCCTTCATCCAATTGTGAGATGTGGTACTTGTATCCTTGATGCAAGTCTCTCTTTATACCATTTCTCTCTCAGACCAGTCTCTCCCTCTCTGGTGCTGGTCAAGGTAGGTGGTGGTTGAGCTGGTGTCCTGGCTAGGCATGACCAGGCCCAAAACAGGTTTCAGTAAGAGCCCTTAGAGGTCGGTGGAGATAGACAAAAGAAAACATGTACCAGCAAAAAGCCAGCCAAACCTGTTTGGCAGGTATCCTGACCACTCACTGCTGTGTTGATGCCCTGTGGTGAAGGCACATTCTGCCCAGATACTAGATCTGGTCCCTGCATGTGGATGAGTTTCCCCTCCTTCAGGAGGAAGACAAAAGCCAAGGCATTAGCCAGGCCAGCATGCACTCAGCGCATGCAGTGCTTGTGAAAACACCAAGTATGGGCATAATTCCAGCTTCACGCTTTCTATATGCTGAAGCCAGTTGTCTATGAGAGTGCCCATTGGTCAAACCCAGCCTCGAGGAATCTCTAAGTATTACCCCTGTTGGTAAACAAGTTGCCCCCTCTTTCACTTTCTCTCTGTACTTGCTCGAGAGAGCAGCTCTTGAGCAACAGCCTCTGCCATTGAGCTTATTGTTGTTAGCTTCTATCATACATGCACGCATACTGAAGCCTCTGCATCGTGAGAAGCACTCTGATCGTGAGGATCATCCCAGAGGGAGGACCTTCGCTGAGCCAGAGAAGCCAGCGTCGCCACAGCCAGTCGTACCGACCGGGAGAGCCTACCGCGCTACCGGAGGACTGGATCAGCCCCCGAGGGTAAGATCTGCCCAATTGTTGGGGAGAAGGGACTTGATAGAGACTAAGTCCGCATATACCTAGCCCCGCCACAGCGGGAGAAGAGCCGCTACGTGTGCCACTCCAAGCCCTGTAACCTCAGGAAAGACTAAAGCATTGTTTGTGCCTATACTGCACCAAACCCGGGACTACCCCAATCGTCCCGCTGTTCCTTTAAGCCCAGTAACGGAGAAGCCGCAGCTCAGCGCAGCCGCATTCTCTCTCCGAGGCTGTTTACCTCAGCCCCGAGACCCGTCGCCACGGGGCCGACTCCATTGTTATTGTTGTCCGACCGGGAACCTCTGAGCCCGCCCATCGGCAATCGTGCCCCGCCCTGCCGTGCGAGCCGATTCCCAGGGCCGAACCCAACCAGGAACCAGTCCAGTGGCAGTAGTCAGCCAGACCCCCACCTTGCTACAAACAACAACTACAGAGTATCTTCCACGTGCTCTCCATTCACTAGCACTCAGTTCAAAGTATCCGTGTGTAGCAGAGTAATCGCTGACGTACAGAAAGATTGCAATATTGCTGTATATAGCCAGAAGCCGCCCACGTTCCGCCGAGTCGTCATCTAGTGGCCAAGTGGCAGAACTGCACCCTTCATTATATAAAATATATAGTCTGTAGGTAGTTTAATTAAGTTCTAATCATAATACTAAGTCACTTATGGAATGTATTTCACGAACGTGCATGAGAACATGTATATAAGTTGTTGATTCATCGGTTATTAAAAATTTGATAATTAATAAAAATACTATTTTCATAATTCATATTTCATATTAATAACATTAATAACCTCTTCACAACATGCCCAGAAGGTGATTGACTAAGTTTCAAATCACTTTTATGCCAGTGGTCAGTTTTGTTTCAAAAAAGCAGTTAAATAGAGGGGTTCTTCAGTAACGCGGCCCTTTTTTCCTTTGGTTCTGACTGTCTCCAGCTGGCGAGCCGTGTGCTACTCGCCCATCCCCCTCCTCCAGCATCCACCACGTGTACTCCAGTTTTGGACAACATGCCTGGATCCTATTTTTACTTTTCCTTGGCTTTACAAAATTGCACCTAGAACAGAATTTTGGATTATAAACTTTCCTGACTGCTGTTCTCAACACCATGTCTTGGACTGATTCAGAATCCCTGAACTGAATATTGCTTCATAAGTGATTCTGATTATTGACTTAATAAAATATATTGGACATTAATTTCCTTCTTCCCCTCTGCCTTTGCTCCATCAGGGAGCAAAGGAAACCCACCTTGGTATTGAATCAGGAATTGCGGCTCCTTGCTCTCCTTTCAACTTTGAGTTTGATATCAGGAGTGTAGTTTACTCTAGATCGAATCCTTCCTCTATCTAAAGTGTTCACATCATTAATATTACCAACATTTTGTGTGATTCCCACCGGATGCCCGAACCTAAACAAATTGGAAATAAGTTTATTAACATTTGGCACAGAAATTATTATTAATAAAATAAATTAATTCCTTTTATTAATTGATCATCCCGCTTATCAGGCATTAGTAGCCTTATTTTCTAAATTAATCCAATTCAGCTGGGCAGGGATGTGGAAAAATCAGGAAACAGTCTGCCTTTGAAAGGGAAAGAAAAATCAGGAACTTTGCATTGCTGTAGGGACATCAGGAACAGGTGCAGGTGAGATGATGCAGGAGCTCTCTGGGGTTGGTGTGCGGCGTGTTCATGTTGAGTGCTGGATGCTAGGCTGGTATTAGACTACGAGAGAAAAAAACTTAGAATAACTTATAACTATTATACACTGACTCTATTACATTGATCTGTGTTGCCCCCTCTGAGTTTATCCCCACTCAGCCAGTGTCACTTTCCACTGTGGGATAGATACACTGAATGTCCCCAGTTTCTAACATGACCCAGTAGGTGTGACCAGGCCCCTCAGCCAAGACCACCCCTTGTGTTGGTTTCCTCCACCAGCAGTAGGGAAAACCCACACTGACTTCCCCATCAGGTTTTTCTCAGAAATCACAGGAACTCCATCTCCATCCACTGTTTGCAGCAGGTCGGACTGGGCAGGACCAGATCAGTTTACAGTTCCTGTGCTGTTCACTAACCATGTGGTTTGAACTAAGATTTTTTCCCAATTCTTAAAGGTTCCATGCCCAATGGCTTTTAGGGTGGTCTTTAGCAAGCCATTGTAGCACTCAACCTTCCCTGCAGCTGGTGCATGGTATGGGATGTGGTAAATCCACTCATTCGCATGTTCTTTTGCCCAGTCCTTTATGAGGTGGTTCTTGAAATGGGTTCCGTTGTCTGATTCAATCCTCCCAGGGATCAGTTGGTAGCACATAAGACTCTTACTGGGAAAGTCGTGAATTCAAGCCTGCAGTGGGCAGGTGTGTTCTCTCTGGGCAGCAATGTACTGCCTTTTGCCAGGGGGAGGAGAGGGATAACAGAATCTATTGGGATGTGTACATCCAGTGGCCTGGCACTTCACAATTTCAGAAGTACAGGGCCTTGGTTGACACAGGGGCTCAGTGCACTGTATTGCCATCAAATTACCAGGGATCTGAGGCTATAACTATTCTGGGAGTCACTGGTGGATCTCAAGAGTTAACTAAGGTGGAGGCTGATATAAGTTTAACTGGGAAACAGTGGAGGAAGCACACAGTTGTGACCGGACCTGATGCACCTTGTGTTTAGGGAATTGATTTTCTGAGAGAAGGGCGTTTCAAAGACCCTAGAGGTTACAAATGGGCTTTTGGAGTAGCATCTGTAGAAATTGATGGACAAAAATTGAAGCTGTCTGTCTGAGCTTTCTGGTGAATCTGCAGTTGTGGGACAGCACAAGATTGAAGACATTAAATTGCTGGTTGCTTCTCAGACTGTGCATCACAGACAATACAGAACCAACTGTGACTCTTTTTTGCCCATTCAGAATCTGATTCGTCAGTTGGAGAGTCAGAAAGTCATCAGCAAAACTCATTCACCATTCAACAGTCCAGTGTAGCCTGTGCGAAAGCAGAATGGAGAGTGGCTTCTGACAGTCAACTACTGAGCTCTGAATGAAGTAACTCCACCTATGAGTGCAGCAGTACCAGACATGATGGAACTCCAGTATGAGCTGGAATCCAAAGAGGCCAAATGGTATGCTGCCATAGACATTGCTAATGCCTTCTTCTCTATTCCCATAGCAGAGGAATGCAGGCCTCAATTTGTTTTCACCTGGAGAGGAATCCAGTACACTGTCAACAGATTGCAAGTGGGTCTGATCCACAGCTCAAGCATCTGTCATGCAGTGATCCATGATGCTCTGGAGGATCGTCTGGGGTAAAACTGGTGAGGAAGTCTTCGAGAAAGGTAACAAACTCATTATACATTCTTCTGAATGCAGGTTTCTCCATCAAGCGAGACAAGGTGAAAGGACCTACCAGAAGATCCAGTTTTTGGGAGTGCGGTGGCAGGATGGACGCTGACACATTCCAGTGGATGTGGTAAACAGAGTCTCTACCATGGCAAATCCCATGAACAAGCAAGAAACTCTACATTTCATGGGGATGCTGGGATTTTGGAGACTGCACATTCCTGGATACAGTCAGATTGTGAAACCTCTGTATGATGTGACTCAAAAGAGAAACAGTTTCCGCTGGGGACCTGAACAACAAGCAGCCTTTGACCAGATAAAGCAAGAGGTAGTTCAAGCAATGGGTCTGGGACCTGTCTGAGATGGTCCAGACATTAAGAACATTTTGTACACGGCTGCAAGTGACAATGGTCCAACCTGGTGCTCGTGGCAAAAAGCTCCAGGTGAGACACGTGGACGACCTCTTGGTTTCTGGAGTCGAGGTTACAGAGGTTCAGAGGCTAATTATACTCCAACAGAGAAAGAGATTCTAGCTGCCTATGAAGGAGTAAAAGCAGCTTCTGAAGTGATTGGAACTGAATCACAACTTCTCCTAGCACCCAGATTACCAGTTTTGAATTGGATGTTCAAAGGCAAAGGTGAGACAAATTGATGCTCACATTCCTAAGAGCAAAGCTACTGAGGAACAGCAACACAACCATCAGGCAGATCTAGCTGCAAGAGTTTCTCAAGTAGACATGGACTCTGATCTTGATCTTGACTGGAAACACCGAGGTAAGATATTCTTGGCTCGGTGGACTCCTGATTCGTCAGGACATCAAGGCAGAGATGCAACCTACCAGTGGGCTTGTGACAGATCCATAGACATTTCCATGGATGCTATCACACAAGTCATCCATGACTGTGACATTTGTGCTGCTATTAAGCAGGCAAAGCGACTTAAGCCCTTATGGTATGGTGACAGATGGTGAAGTATGGTGAAGATTGGCAGATTGACTACATCACTCTACCACGTTCTCATTCTGGTAAGCAGTATGTGCTCCCTATGGTAGAGGCAAACACTGGATGGTTGGAAACTTATCCAGTTCCACATGCAACTGCACACAACACCATTCTTGGTCTGGAGAGACAAATCCTGTGGAGACACGGAACTCCAGAGAGGATTGAGTCAGACAACGGAACTCACTTCAGAAACAACCTTGTAAAGAACTGGGCCAAAGAGCACGGCATTGAGTGGATATTCCACATTCCCTACTATGCACCAGCTGCAGGGAAGATTGAACGCTACAACAGTTTGCTGAAGACCACTCTTAAAGCCATGGGGGGTGGATCTTTGAAAAGCTGGGAAAAGCATTTAGCACAAGCAACCTGGCTGGTAAATAGTAGAGGTTCAGTGAACCGAGCTGGACTGCACATTCAGATCTGCCACAGAAAGTAGAAGGTGATAAGAGTTCCTGTTGTTAGAGAAAAGAATCCGTTAGGTAAAACTGTTTGGGTATTTTCTCTCTCAGGAGAGGCTAAACCTGTCCAAGGGGTGGTTTCAGCTGAAGGTCCTGGTCAGACTTATTGGGTAATGCAAGAGAATGGTGAAATTCAGTGTATTCCACAAAGAAATTTAACTGTAGCTAAAGAGTTTAATTTCAGAGTGTTGTACAGATACATTGTGCCCAAAAGAAGAATCCTTGAGGAATCTAAAATGCATGAACCCTGGGAATCCTGAGAGCCCTGAGTCAACTGAGAGTCCCTGTTTCCCTGTTTCCCTTTTCTTTGCTTCGTCTGTGAAGAGACAAACTGTTTTCCATTTTTTTCCTGATTTTCCTGATTTTCTTGGACTTCTGAATCATCTAAACCTGAGGATAGCTGGAATGGACTATGAACTTTACTTACAAACTGTAGATATTGTTTTAGATTGGATGGACAGTATGAACAACCAATGAAATTGTTTAGAAGGGGTGGATTGTGACCGTTTCAGGCTGTGCCTTTACGAAAGGCACAGTTGCTGGAACACTCTGGCTGAATGTTTTTGATATTTAAACAAAAACAAGATAATGTCTAAATTAATTTCATTGGTAGATTGGTAGAATGCAACTTTAAGTTTAAGTTCTGTCAGTTCAGTCGGAGTTCAGTCTGTTCTCTCTGTTCCTGTGGGCTTGTCGTCTTTTCTCTGTCTGAAGCAACAGCTTGCTGGACAGAAGCGACCCTTGAATTAACAAAGCTAACCAGATAAGAAAACTAATTCTTGCACATGCTTTTAGCTAACAGAATTTTTCTCCTTAATTGCCTTTCTCTCTCTCTCTAACCCTTTTTGGGAAAAAAGGGGAGGTAGGGAGGGAGAGTGGGGTATAGGAGCCGGGGGGCACACGCTCCTCCTGCTGCGGTTCTTCTGTATTATGTTCATTTCTGTATATATCTGTATATATTGTAAATACTGTATATTTGTGTACATATTCATTGAATTCCATTTTTGCTTGTAAATACAGCTTATTTCATTTGCTTCTCTGACTGAGTTAGCTGCGGTTTCTTTGTGTGTGTGGGGAGAACCTTCTCACCCTACCACACTGTTTCTCCACAGGACATGTCTCTCTAGGCCCAGGATGGTGTTGCCAACAGTGGCATGAGGTACTGGGTAGGTTTCCAGCCACCCTGTACTTGCCTCTACCATGGTCAGTAGGTACTGCTTGCTGCTGTGAGACCGAGGAAGGGTGATGTAGTTGATCTGCCAGGCCCCTCTGTACTTATATTTCAGCTATCTCCCTTCAATCTAGAGAGGCTTCGTGCACTTAGCCTGCTTGATGGCAGCACAGACGTCACACTCATGGATAACCTGTGTGATGGCCTCCATAGATATGTCCACTGATCTGTCCCGAGCCCACCGGTATATGACATGTATCCCTTGGTGTCCAGGAGTGTCATGGGCCCAGCGAGCTGGGAACAGCTCGCCCTTGTGTTCCCAGTCCAAGCCTATTTGGGAGATTTTAGCAACCTGATCTGCTTGGTGGTTGTGCTTGTGTTCCTCAGTTTTTAATTTCCAATTCAGTTCAAGTCTCTTTTGTTACCCCTTTACCCCCCCCCCCCCGCTTATCTTTTCCCTATGGGGGAAGTGAGAGGGGAAGAGAGAGGTAAACTGCATTCTGAGCTTGGTGGTTGTGCTTGTGCTCCTCAGTGGCTCTACTCTTGGGGATGTGTGCATCAATGTGTCTTACCTTTGTTGGCAGCCTGTCCAGGTGGGCAGCGATGTCTGGCCACAGGTCAGTGGCTCAAACAGGCTTCCCTTTTCTCTGCCACCTGTTCTTCCTCCATTCCTTCAGCCACCCCCACAAGGCATTGGCTACCATCCAGGAGTCATTATAGAAATACAGCACTGGTCAGTTCTCCCATTCTGTTATATCCAGGGCCAGCTGGACAGCTTTTACCTCTGTGTACTGACTGGATTCACCTTCTCCATCCCTTGTTTCTGCCACTTGCCTTGTTGGGCTCCAGAAACCTGCCCTTCATCTCTGCTTGCTTCCCACAAGATGACAGGACCCATCTGTAAGTAGAGCATAGCCCTTCTCATTGTCAGAGAGCTCATTATATGGGGGAGTCTCCTCAGCACGAGTCACTGTGTACTCTGGTGGCATTCCAAAGTCAGCATCCTCTGGCCAGTTGGTGATCACTTCCACTATGCCAGGGCATTTGAAGCTCCCCATCTGAGCTCGCTGAATTATCAGGGCCATCCACTTACTCCAGGTGGCATCTGTGGCATGACGTGGGGTTGAACCTCTCCCTTTGAACATCCAGGTCAGGGCTGCTGCTCAGGTCCCCACACAAAATCATTTTTCTTTCATGTTATATGGAAGAGAGGTTTCACGATTTGACTGTACCTGGGAAAGTGCATTTTGGACAAGCCTCCAAAAGGACCGTGTCTCTTTCTTGTTCATGGGTTGTCCCATAGTGGCTACCCTGTTCACCACATCCTGAGGGATGTGGCGATGACCATCTTGCCATCACACACCCAGGAACTGGATCTCCCTGGCAGGCCCTTTTACCCTGCTTGTCTTTATTTTTTATATATATATATATATAAATATAAATACATATATATATATATATACAGTAACAGGAAGGTTCACAAGGGTAAGGAACAAGGATGGATGGGGAGAATATGAATATAAAACCAGTCCTTTGAAGAGGTGTGGATGTAACAGGGAGGAGAACCAGGCCTGACCACGTGGCAGAGAAGCATAAAGCCAGCAGCAGTCATCTCGTCCAGGCAAGGTAGGAGGTGAGAGAGAGATGGCTGCAATGTCTCCCTTTTTATAGGCTTGCTGGACTGGAATGCGGAGTGGAACAGACTAACTCAGTTTTCCAGGGAGAAAGTCCCCTCCAGGGAGGGCAAAGGTCTCACAAGCCCTCCCCCCTCCTTGCTTTCAGGATTGGTGTAACCCATCACAAAAGGACAAGAGGGTACTAGCAGTGGAGTTGGCAGGGCTCATTGGGAGGGCTTTATACTAGGTCTGAAGGGGGTGGGTGAGGAAACCAGTATCTCTGGAGAGGAGAGAGTGGAACATAAATTAGAGTTAATTGAGAAATCAGCCACCCAACTGAAGTGCATGCACACCAACACATACAGTATGGGTAACAAACAAGAAGAACTGGAAGTCTTGGTTCAGCAGGAAGATTATGATATAATTGCCATTACAGTAACATGGTGGGATGATTCATATAATTGAAGAATTGCACTGATGGGCTACAAGTTCTTTAGGAGAGACAGGTGAGGGAGAAGAGGAGGAAGGGTGGCCCTGGATGTTCAGGAATCTCATGATGCCTCAGAACTTGAGGTTGCGAATGAAAGGATTGAGTGCTTGTGGGTTAAAACCATAGGGAGGGCTAACAAAACTGACATCCTGGATGGAGTCTGTTATAGACCACACAACCAGGATGAGAAGGCAGATGAAATATTCTATAAACAACTGGAGACAGTCTCAAGATCATCAGATCTTGTTCTTGTGGGTGACTTTAACCTGCCAGGCATCTGCTGGGAACTTAACTCAGCAGAGTGGAGGTAGTCCAAAAGGTTCTTAGAGGGTATGGAGGACAGCTTCTTGATGCAGCTCTTAAATGAGCCTACCAGGGGTGAGGCTCTGCTTGACCCGCTGTTCTCCAATAGAGAAGGGCTGGTGGGAGATGTGACAGTGGGAGGCTGCCTAGGGTGCAGTGACCACGAGATAGTGAAGTTTTCAATATGCAGGGAGATAGGGAGGAGCACTATAAGAATGCTCACTTTGAACTTCTGGAGGGCAAACTTCAGCTTGTTTAAGCAACTAATTTGGAGAGTACCCTGGGTAGCAGCCCTTAAGAACCAAGGCGTCCAGGACACTTGGACTTACTTCAAACAGGAGCTCTTGAAATCACAGGAACTGGCAGTTCCCTTGTGCCAAATGATAAGCCAGTGGGGAAGGCAACCAGCCTGTATGAGCAAGCATCTCTTGAATGAATTAAGGGAAATAAAGAGGGTGTATCACCTTTGGAAATGGGGTAAGGCAACTCCTGATACATTTAAGGATGCTGTTAGGTCATGTAGGAGAAAGGTCAGAGAGGCAAAAGCACAGTTAGATCTTAAGCTGGTCACGTCTGTGAAAGACAATGAAAAGTGTTTTTACAAATATATTAATGTTAAAAAGAGGAACAAGAAGAACCTCCACTCTATATTGGACCTGGAGGGAAACATTGTAACTAAAGATGAGGAAAATGCTGAGGTTCTAAATATCATCTTTGCCTCTATTTTCAACAGTAGGGCAGGAGGACTACAGGATAACTGGCCTCCTGAACCGGTAGATGGGGTCAAGGAACAGTATTATCCCCCTGAAATCCATGAGGAATTAGTTCAGGACTTGCTGAGCCACTTTGATCCTCACAAGTCCATGGGACCAGATGGGATCCATTCTAGGGTGCTAAGAGAGCTGGCAGATGAGCTGGCCAAGCTGCTTTCCATCATTTTTCAACAGTCCTGGCTCACTGGAGAGGTCCCAGATGACTGGAAACTGGCCAATGTGATGCCCATCCACAAGAAGGGCTGGATGGAGGAACCTGCAAACTACAGGCCTGCCAGCCTGATCTCAGTGCCAGGGAAAATTATGGAGCTGATCATCTTGGGGGAAATCACTGACACCTGAAGGATGGCCAAGGATTCAGGTCCAGCCAACATGGATTTAGGAAGGGCAGGTCCTGCCTCTTCAACCTGATGTCCTTCCATGATCAGGTGACCTGCCTGGTGGATGTGGGGAAGGCTGTGGTTGTAGACTCTCTGGACTTCAGCAAGGTCTGTGACATTGTCTCCCACAGCAAACTGTTGGCCAAGCTGACAGCCCATGGCTTGGATAGCAGCACTCTGTGCTGGGCTAGGAACTGACTGGAGGGCTGAGCCCAGAGAGTGGTGGTGAATGGTGTCACATCCAGCTGGCAGCCAGTCACTAGTGGTGTCCCCAAAGATCACTGCTGGGCTCCATCCTGTTCAATATCTCATCCAATATCTGGATGAGGGGATTGAGACAGTCATCAGTAAATTTGCAGATGACTCCAAGTTGGGAGCAGAGGCTGATCTGTTAGAGAGTAGGAGAGCTCTGCAGAGGGACCTTGACAGGCTGGACAGATGGGCAGAGTCTGGCATTCAGCAAGTCCAAGTGCCAGGTGCCAGGTGCTGCATTTTGGCCGCAACAACCCCATGCAGCCCTACAGGCTGGGGTCAGAGTGGCTGGAGAGCGGCCAAACATAAAGGGACCTAGGGGTGCTGATTGACAGGTGGCTGAACATGACCCAGCAGTGTACCCAGGTGGCCAAGAAGGCCAATGGCATCTTTGCATGCATCAAGAATAGTGTGGCCAGCAGGAGCAGGGAAGACATTGTGCCCCTGTACTCAGCACTGGTTAGGCCACTCCTTGAGTCCTGTGTCCAGTTCTGGGCCCCTCAATTTAAGAAAAACATTAGGTGTGAGCAGATCGACTATCTGCTTAACCTGGTGGCCAGACTGAAGGATGAGGTTGCTAATCTTAGAGATGTAAGAGAATGTAGAAAAGACATGAACCAGAGTAAGCAGGCTCTGCAGGCTCCCCCAGCAGAGGCTGGTTATCCAAAAAACAGTGGGGAATGGACGCAGGTTCCTCTCAAAAGATGCAAAGCAAAACCTCCTTGTCTTCCCTCACCTTCCCTGCTGCCCTTGGAAAACAAGTATGGGGCACTGGAGGTTGAGGGGGAGGTGATTCTGATGCTGGAGGACACACCATCTGGGGTTTTCCCTGAAGCTAAACAGCCTAAGGTTAAACAGCCTAAGGCAAAACAGCCAAAGGTTAAACAGCCTTCCCCTGGCATCAGGACTTGCTCCCTCAAAAAAAAGAGAGGGTTAATTGTTATTGGTGATTCCTTCCTGAGGGGAACAGAGGGCCCCATATGTTGGCCAGACCCTCCTCAAAGGACAGTTTGTTGCCTCACAGCAGTTGAAGTTAGCGATGTTACCAGAAAGCTGCCTAGTCTGGTGCAGCCCTCTACTATCCCTTAATAGTTATGCAGTTAGGGAATGATGATGTTGCAACCAGAACTCCCAGGGACATCAAAAATAACTTCAGGGCCCTGGGAGACCTGGTTGAGGGGTCAGGTGCATAAATAATTTTTTCATCAATACCCTTAGTTGCAGGAGGGAATACCAGAAGGAACTGGTTGGCAGCTGTAGTCAACAAGTGGCTTAGAGGCTGGTGCAATCAAAAGAATTTTGGGTTTTTCGATCTTGCAGAACTTTCTACTGCACCAGGTCAGCTGGCAACAGATGGAGTACATCTCTCCCAGAGGAGGGGAAGGTCACAGTGTACGAGAATGGCCTATCCTTCAAAGGTAAAAAAATTATAGGAAGGGAGTTGGCAGGTCTCATTGATAGGGCTTTAAACTAGATTTGAAGGGGGAAGGGGCTGAAACCAGTCCCCCAGACACGAGACTGAGGGTGGTAAGCTGGAGTCAGGGGTGAAACCAGCAACCCAGCTGAAGTGCATATACACTAATGCATGAAGTATGGGCAACAAACAAGAGGAGCTGGAAGCCTTGTGTGAGAGACTAAATGCTTGTCTCTCCTGGTGTGACTCAACAAAGATAAAATCACTTGCTGCTTGCCCAGACAATAGCTGATGTGCTGATGTGCATTGGGCAGAGCCACTGAAAGGACTCTTGGAAGGTGCAAAGATAACGTTGCTCACTGGACTTAGGCTGGCCTACAACAATGGCCCATGGGCCCAGCCATCAAGCATTCAGGACAAGATCATTTCCAGCCGTCAGATACCCCAGGAAGGGAGGATGATGAAACAATGGATTCACACCCTGTTTCCTGATGTGTAATGAGTCTGTGGATAGGTAGATGGAGAAGGGGGAGGCGGAGGCACTCCCCCCACCTCTGCCCCCCCCATCCAGACCGCTGCCCAAACTCACATGAATACACAGAAAGATTTCCTGGGGAACTATACTTGGACACATACATAAGGACTCAGAAGAAAAAGGCAGAAGGGAAAAGGAGAACCAAAAACACAGATGAAGGAAAACACAGGAGAAGGACAATGCTGTTGAGAAAGAAAGCACGAGAGAAGGAAAAGCCCGGGGCAATGCTGCTCTAAAGAAAAGAGGCCATGGAGCCTGGAAGAAGCAGACTGAACCCTCTCTCCGTGTCCTACATTCCGCCTGCAGCAACTCATGGAGCTGAAGAGGCTGCCCAGAGGACCACATCTCTTCTAGAGCCAAAGCCTCAGCACCCTTTCTCTACAGACCCAACATCTCCTGCAACACCTTTCCTCCACAGACTCAAACTGTCTTGGGGGGGGTGAGGGGTGTGGTAATATAATTCTGTTCCTCTTCTCTCCTCCCTCTCTATTTTCTCTCTCTTCCCTTCTGATCCCTCCACTTTATTTATGTAATAAATAGTCTAGCTGATGATATTTTGGCCTTGTTTGTGCCTCTCATTTCACAACACTGGAATATTCAAAAGAACTGAGTCTCTTTCCCTCTCCAGACCAAGACACCTTGTTGCAGCAGGAAAGTTATGGTGTAGTTGCCATCACAGAGACGTGGTGGAATGACTCACATGACTGGAGTGCTGCAATTGACGGATACAGGCTGGTTAGGAGAGACAGGCAAGGAAGAATGGGTGAAGGGGTGGCTCTGTACATCAGGGAGGCACTAGATGCCATTGAGCTAGAGATCAGGGACGATCGGATTGAGTGCTTGTGGATGAAAATTAGAGGGAAGACCAGCAGGGCAGACATTCTGGTTGGAGTCTGTTATAGACCACACAACCAGGAGGAAGAGGTTGATGAAGCATTCTATAGGCAGCTTAAGGCTGTCTCAAGATCGCCTGACCTTGTTCTCATGGGTGACTTCAACCTGCCTGATATCTGCTGGGATCTCAACACAGCAGAGAGGAGGCAGTCTAGGAGGTTCTTAGAGTGCATGGAGGACAGCTTCTTATCCCAGGTGCTACGTGAACCTACCAGGGGTTAAGGCTCTGCTTGACCTCCTCTTCACCAACAGGGAAGGGCTGGTGGGAGATGTGGTGGTCGGAGGGTGTTTAGGCACCAGTGAGCACGAGACAATTGAATTTTCAGTACTCAGTCAATCTAAGAGGGACAGCAAGAAGACCTCCACTCTGGACTTCAGGAGGGCAGACTTCAGGTTACTCAAGGAACTAACTCAGAAGGTTCCTTGGGAAACAGCCCTTAAAAACAAAGGGGTCCAGAAGAGCTGGACTTACTTCAAGGCAGAACTCTTGAAGGCACAGGAACAGGCTGTGCCAATGTGCCGGAAGATGAGCCGCCGGGGCAGACGGCCAGCTTCTAAAAGAACTAAGGGGAAAAAAGAGTGTGTACCATCTTTGGAAGAAAGGTGAGGCAACCCATGGAATGTTTAAGGATGTTGCTAGGTCATGTAGGAAGCAACTTAGGGAGACAAAAGCACATTTAGAGCTAAGACTGGCCTCTGCTGTGAAGAACAACAAAAAGTCCTTCTATAAATACATCAATAGCAAGAAGAAGGGCAAGGACAACTTCCACTCCTTGGTGGACATGGAAGGGAATGTTGTAATAAAAGATGAGGAAAAGGCAGAGGTACTTAACACCTTTGCCTCAATTTTCACTAGCAGGACAAAATGTCTTCCAGACAGCTGGCCTGCAAAGCTGGCAGATGGAGGCACGAAGCAGCATAGTTTCCCTCTGTTCCAGGAGGAGGGGGTAGTTAGAGATCTTCTCAGCTGTTTGGACCCCGACAAGTCCATGGGACCAGACGGGATTCATCCTAGGGTGCTGGGAGAGCTGGCAGACGAGGTGGCCATGCCACTCTCCATGATTTTTCAGCAGTTCTGGCTCACTGGAGAGATCCCAGATGACTGGAAGCTGGCCAACATGGTGCCTATCCACAAGAAGGGCCGGTTGGAAGAGCCAGAGAATTATAAATCTGCCAGCCTGACCTCAGTGCCAGGCAAGATTATGGAACAGGTCATCTGGAGTGCAATCACACAGCACTACCAAGATGGCCAAGGGATCAGGCCCAGCCAGCATGGATTTAGGAAGGGCAGGTCCTGCCTGACCAACCTGATCTCCTTCTATGATCAGGTGACCTGCCTGGTGGATGTGGGGAGGCCTGTGGATGTGGGGAGGCCGGTGGATGTGGTCTACCTGGATTTCAGCAAGGCGTTTGACACCGTTCCCCACAGTAAACTCCTGGGCACGCTGGCAGCCCATGGCTAGGACAGGAGCACTCTGTGCTGGCTTAGGAACTGGCTGGAGGGCCGAGCCCAGAGAGTGGTGGTGAATGGTGCCACATCCAGCTGGTGGCCTGTCACTAGTGGTGTGCCCCAAGGATCAGTGCTGGGCCCCATGCTCTTCAACATCTTTATTGATGATCTGGATGAGGGCATTGACGCCATCATCAGTAAATTTGCGGACAACACCAAGCTTGGGGCGGGAGTTGATCTGCTGGAGGGCAGAGAGGCTTTGCAGAGGGACCTTGACAGGCTGGACAGATGGGCAGAATCCAATGGCATGAGATTGAACACATCCAAGTGCCGGGTTCTGCACATTGGCCACAGCAACCCCATGCAGTGCTACAGGCTGGGGTCAGAGTGGTTGGAGAGCAGCCAGGCAGAGAGGGACCTGGGGGTGCTGGTTGATGGGAGGCTGACCGTGAGCCTGCAGTGTGCCCAAGCAGCCAAGAAGGCCAATGGCATTCTGGCCTGCATCAGGAACAGCATGGCCAGGAGGAGCAGGGAGGTCATTCTCCCCATGTACGCTGCACCAGTTAGGCCACACCTTGAGTCCTGTGTCCAGTTCTGGGCCCCTCAGTTTAGGAAGGATGTTGTCTTGCTGGAGCGTGTCCAGAGAAGGGCAATGAAGTTGGTGAGGGGGTTGGAACACAAGCCCTGTGTGGAGAGACTGAGGGAGCTGGGGTTGCTTAGCCTGGAGAAGAGGAGACTCAGGGGTGACCTTATTGCTCTCTACAACTACCTGAAGGGAGGTTGTAGACAGGCAGAGGTTGGTCTCTTCTTCCAGGCAACCAGCACCAGAACAAGAGGACGCACGTGCTGCGCCACGGCAGGTTTATACTGGTTGTTAGGAAGAAGTTCTACCCAGAGAGAGTGATTGCCCATTGGAATGGTCTGCCCTGGTTGGTGGTGGAGTCACCATCATTGGAGGTGTTCAGGATGAGGCTTGATGAGGTGCTCGGTGCCATGATTTAGTTGATTAGGTGGGTTGGCTTAGTTGATAGGTTGGACGTGATGATCTTGGAGGTCTCTTCCAACCTTGTCTATTCTATTCTATTCTATTCTATTCTATTCTATTCTATTCTATTCTATTCTATTCTATTCTACTCTACTCTACTCTATTCTATTCTATTCTAACTCTTGAACATGTCCAGAGAAGGGCAACAAGGCTGGGGAGAGGCCTCAAGCACAAGCCCTGTGAGGAGAGGCTGAGGGAGCTGGGATTGTTTAGCCTGGAGAAGAGAAGTCTCAGGGGATACTTTATTGCTCTCTACAACTACCAGAAGGGTGGTTGTAGCCAGGAGGAGGTTGGTCTTTTCTCTCAGGCAATCAACACCAGATCAAGAGGGCACCAATCCAAACTGCACCAGTGGACGTTTAGGCTCACGGAGAGGAGAAAGTTCTTCACAGGGAGAGTTTTTAACCATTGAAATGTACTGCCCAGGGAGGTGGTGGAGTCACCATCCCTTGAGGTGTTCAAGAGGGGATTGGACTTGGCACTTGGTGCCATTATTTAGTAGTCATGAGGTGTTGGGTGGCACGTTAGACTTGATGATCTTTGAGGTCTTTTCCAACCTTATTGATTCTATGATTGTATGATTCTAAACCAATATCTACAATAATGAGTAATACAAAGTCCATATTTTCTGTCTATCATCCATTCTGTCTATCTCATAAGTAGATGATTTGAAAGTTCAAAAAACAGGAAATAAGAAAACAGTTTGTCTCTTGGCAGATGAGATGAAGAAAAGGAACAAGGACTCTCAGGTATCTCAGGGCCCGTGCACCATAGATTCCCCATGAACTCTTCCTTTGCATGTGATGTTGTATCTGTACAACACTCTGAATTCAAACTCTCTCAGCTAAAGTTGGATTTCTTTGTGGAAGTCTGAATTTCATCATTCTCCTTCATTACCCAATAAGTGTGACCAGGACCTTTAGCAGAAACCACCCCTGTAGATAGGTTTTTCCTCTACTGAATGATAAAATACCCAAATGTTTTCCCTAACAGATCCTTTTCTCAAATAACAGGAACTCTATCACCTTCTACCTTTTGTAACATATCTGATTGTGGAGGTCCAGCTTGATATACTGAACCTCTATTATTTACCAACCAGGTTGCTTATGCTAGATGTTTCCCCCAGTTTTTCAATGATCAACCCCCCACGGCTTTCAGAGTGGTTTTCAGCAAACTGTTGTAGCATTCAATCTTCCCTGCAGTTGGTGCACAGTAGGGAATGTGAAATAGCCACTCAATGCCATGCTCTTTGGCCCAGTTTTTCATAATATTGTTTTTGAAGTGAGTTCCGTTATCTGACTCAATCCTCTCTGGAGTTCCATGTCTCCACAGGATTTGCCTTTCCAGACCAAGAACAGTGCTGCATGCAGTAGCACAAGGAACCATCCAGTGTTTTCCTCTACCATAGTCAGCACATATTGTCTACCAGATCAAGAACAAGGTGGAGTGATGTAATCAATCTGCTATACTTCGCCATACTTGTACTTAGACCATTGATCACTATACCACAAGGACTTGATTCACTTAATGGAAGCACAATGTCACAGTTGTGTATGAGTGCACAATAGTGTCCACGGAAATGTCAATGGATCTGTCGTGAGCCCACTGGTAGGTTGCATCTCTGCCTTGATGCCCTGACACATTGTGAGCCACAGAGCTAAAAAGAGTTTGCCTCAATGTTTCCAGTCAAGATCAAAATCAGAGTCCATGTCTACTTGAGAAACGTTTTCAGCTAAATGTGCCTGATGATTGTGTTGATGTTCCTCGGTAGCTTTTCTCTTAGGTATGTGAGCATCAATGTGTCTCACTTTCACTGGAATTCTCTTGATTCAATCAGCAATGTCCTGCCACAGATCAGCTGCCCAAATAGGCTTTCCTTTCCTCTGACAACTATTCTTTTTCCAGTCTTTTAACCAACCCCATAGAACATTTGCTACCATCCACTAATCAATATAGAGATAAGGCTTTGGCCATCTCTCACATTCAGCTACATCAAGAGCTAGCTGGACAGCTTTTACCTCTGCAAATTTGCTGTGTTGACCTTCTCCATCTTTTACCTCTGCAACTCGACCTGTTAGACTCCACACTGCAGGCTTCCATCTCTGCTTCTTTCCAATAAGACAATAGGAACCATCTGTGAACAATGTATATTTATTTTTATTTTCATCATCAGAAAGATCACTGTGAGGAGAAGATTCCTCAGCACAAATTACTCTCTCCTCTGGAGGTTTTGTACAGCTAGTACCTTCAGGCCAGCTTGTGATCACCTCCACCAGACCAGATCTTTCAAGATTTCCTATTCAAGCTGCCTGTGTTATCAGAGCCATCCACTTAGACATGGCATCTGTTGCATGATGTGGTGAAGAACCTTTACCTTTGATCATCCAATTCAAAAGTGGTGATTTGGGAGCTAAAAGAAGTTGTGGCTCAGTTCCAATCACTTCAGAAGCAGCTTTTAGCCCTTCATAAGCAGCTGATATATCTTTCTCAGGTGGAGTATAATTTGCCTCTGAGCACCTGTAGCCATGACTGCAGAAACCAAGTGGATGTCCACGTGTCTCACCTGGAGCTCTCTGCCATAAGCACCAAGTTGGACCATTCTTGTTTGCAGCCATATACAAAATGTTCTTAATATCTGGGCCAGTTTGAGCAGGTCCCAAACTCATTGCATAGACTGCTTCTCGCTTTTTCTGGTCAAAGGCTGCTTGTTTCTCAGGACCCTACTGAAAATTGTTTCTCTTTCAATTCACATCATAAAGAGATTTCACAATCTGACAGTATCCAGGAATGTGTAGTCTCCAAAATCCCACTGTAACTAAGAAAATTAGAGTTTTCTTCTTATTGATGGGATTTTCCGTAGTAGAGACTTTGTTTATCACATCCATTGGAATAGGATAGCAACCGTCTTGCCACCTCACTCCC
The DNA here is from genome assembly GCA_015227895.2 of Colaptes auratus. Classification (NCBI taxonomy): domain Eukaryota; kingdom Metazoa; phylum Chordata; class Aves; order Piciformes; family Picidae; genus Colaptes; species Colaptes auratus. The sequence goes on from CM026897.1 coordinate 63,322,537, forward strand.
AGAAACTGGATCTCTCTGGCAGGTCCTTTCACCTTGTCTCACTTAATGGCAAAACCTGTTTTCAAGAGAATATCAATGATTTTTTCAATGATTTCTCAAAGACTTCTTCAGCAGTTTTACCCTATGCAATGATGTCGTCGATGAACTGGATGTGTTCTGGAGCACCACCTTTCTCCAAAGCACTGCATGACAGATGCTTGAACTCTGAATCCATGTGTGCTGGATTCCTCTCCAGGTAAAGGCAAACTGAGGCCTGCATTCCTCTGCTATGGGAATAGAGAAGAAAGCATTAGCAATGTCTGTGGTAGCATACTATTTGGCCTCTTTGGATTCCAGCTCACACTGGAGTTCCAACATGTCTCCTACTGCTGCACTCAAAGGTGGATTTATTTTGTTCAGGGCACAGAAGTCAACTGCCAGATGCCATTCTCCATTTGGCTTTTGCACAGGCCATACTGGACTGCTGAAATTTGAATGAGTTTTGCTGATGACATTCTGACCTTCCAATTGATTAATCAAGTTATGAATGGACATCAAACAGTAATGGCTGGTTCTGTATTGTCTGTGATGCACAGTTTGAGAAGCCATGGGCAGCTTCATATAATACAATAATACAATACAATAATACAATAAATCCAGGTTGGAAGAGACCTTCAAGATCATCGTGTCCAACCTATCAACCAATCCAACCCAACTAAACAACTAGATCATGGCACCCAGTACCCCATCAAGTCTCCTCTTGAACACCTCCAGTAATGGTGACTCCACCACCTCCCTGGGCAGACCATTCCAATGGGCAATCACTCTTTCTGTATAGAACTTCCTCCTAACATCCAGTCTAAACCTCCCCTGGCGCAGCCTGAGACTGTGTCCTCTTGTTCTGGTGTTGTCTGCCTGGGAAAAGAGACCAACCTCTGCCTGGCCACAACCTCCCTTCAGGTAGTTGTAGAGAACAATAAGGTCACCCCTGAGTCTCCTCTTCTCCAGGCTAAGCAACCCCAGCTCCCTCAGTCTCTCCACACAGGGCTTGTGTTCCAAACCCCTCACCAACTTTGTTGCCCTTCTCTGGACACGTTCCAGCAAGTCAACCTCCTTCCTAAACTGAGGGGCCCAGAACTGGACACAGGATTCAAGGTGTGGCCTAAACAGTGCTGTGTACAGGGGCAGAATGACCTCCCTGCTCCTGCTGGCCACACTGTTCCCGATGCAGGCCAGGATGACATTGGCCCTCTTGGCTGCCTGGGCACACTGCAGGCTCATGTTCAGCCTACCATCAACCAGCACCCCCAGGTCCCTCTCTGCCTGGCCGCTCTCCAACCACTCTGACCCCAGCCTGTAGCACTGCATGGGGTTGCTGTGGCCAATGTGCAGAACCCGGCACTTGGATGTGTTCAATCTCATGCCATTGGATTCTGCCCATCTGTCCAGCCTGTTGAGGTCCCTCTGCAAAGCCTCTCTGCCCTCCAGCAGATCAACTCCTGCCCCCAGCTTGGTGTCGTCCACAAATTTACTGATGATGGAGTCAATGCCCTCATCCAGACCATCCATAAAGATGTTGAAGAGCATGGGGCCCAGCACTGATCCCTGGGGCACACCACTACTGACTGGCCACCAGCTGGATGTGGCACCATTCACCACCACTCTCTGGGCTCGGCCCTCCAGCCAGTTCCTAACCCAACGCAGTGTGCTCCTGTCCAAGCCATGGGCTGCCAGCTTGGCCAGGAGTTTACTGTGGGGGACGGTGTCAAAGGCCTTGCTGAGGTCCAGGTAGACCACATCCACAGGCCTCCCCACATCCACCAGGCGGGTCACCTGATCATAGAAGGAGATCAGGTTGGTCAGGCAGGACCTGCCCTTCCTAAATCCCTGCTGGCTAGACCTGAGCCCCTGGCCATCCTGTAAGTACTGTGTGATTGCACTCCAGATGACCTGTTCCATAATCTTGCCTGGCACTGAGGTCAGGCTGACAGGCCTATAATTCCCTGGCTCTTCCAACTGGCCCTTCTTGTGGATGGGTACTACATTGGCCAGCTTCCAGTCTTCTGGGACCTCTCCAGTGAGCCAGGACTGCTGAAAAATCATGGAGAGCGGCTTGGCTAGCTCATCTGCCAGCTCTCTCAGCACCCTAGGATGGATCCCATCTGGTCCCATGGTCTTGTGGGGGTTCAAGCGACTGAGAAGATCCCTAATAATCCCATCCTGGAACAGAGGAGAACTATGCAGCTCCCTGGCTCCTTCTGCCAGCTCTGCAGGCCAGCTGTCTGGAGGACATTCTGTCCTGCTAGTAAAAATTGAGGCAAAGAAGGTGTTAAGCACCTCTGCCTTTTCTTCATCCTTTGTTACAACATTCCCCTCTGTGCCCACCAAGGAGTGGAGGTTGTCCCTGCCCTTCCTCTTGCTATTAATATATTTATAGAAGGACTTTTTGTTGTCCTTCACAGCAGAGGCCAGTCTGAGCTTCAAATGTGCTTTTGACTCCCTAATTTTTTTTCCTACAAGACCTAGCAACTTCCCTAAACATTTCATGCGTGGCCTCCCCTTCCTTCCAAAGATGATACACCCTCTTTTTTTCCCCTAGTTCCTTTAGAAGTTGATTGACCATGCAGGCTGGCCATGTGCCCCGGGCGGCTCATCTTCCGGCATGTTGGCACAGCCTGTTCCTGCGCCTTCAAGAGCTCTTCCTTGAAGTAGGTCCAGCTCTCCTGGACCCCTTTGTTTATAAGGGCTGTATCCCAAGGCACCTTCTGTGTTAGTTCCTTGAGTAACCTGAAGTCTGCCCTCCTGAAGTCCAGAGTGGAGGTCTTCTTGCTGTCCCTCTTGGCTTAATACCGAAAACTCCATTATCTCGTGGTCACTGGTGCCTAAACACCCTCCGACCACCACATCACCCACCAGCCCTTCCCTGTTGGTGAAGAGGAGGTCAAGCATAGCCTTAACCCCTGGTAGGTTCACGTAGCACCTGGGATAAGAAGCTGTCCTCCATGCACTCTAGGAACCTCTTAGATTGCCTTCTTTCTGCTAGTATGTGATCCCAGCAGATATCAGGCAGGTTGAAGTCACCCATGAGAACAAGGTCAGGCGATCTTGAGACAGCCTTAAGCTGCCTATAGAATGCTTCATCAACCTCTTCCTCCTGGTTGTGTGGTCTATAACAGACTCCAACCAGAATGTCTGCCCTGCTGGTCTTCCCTCTAATTTTCATCCACAAGCACTCAATCCGATCGTCCCTGATCTCTAGCTCAACGGCATCAAGTGCCTCTCTGATATACAGTGCCACCCCTCCACCCCTTCTTCCTTGCCTGTCTCTCCTGAAGAGCCTGTAGCCATCAATTGCAGCGCTCCAGTCATGCGAGTTGTCCCACCATGTTTCCATGATGGCAACTACATCATATCTTTCCTGCTGCAACAAGGCTTCCAGCTCCTCATGTTTGTTGCCCATACTTCGTGCATTAGTATACATACACTGCAGATGGGCTGCTGGTTTCGCCCCTGACTCCAGCTTACCACCCTCAGACTCCTGTCTGGGGGGAGTGGTTTCAGCCTCTACCCCCTTCGAAGCTAGTTTAAAGCCCTGTCAATGAGGCCCGCTAATTCCCTTCTCAGAATCTTTTTCCCTTTGGGGGACAGGCCATTCTCATGTACTGTGACCTTCCCCCTCCTCTGGGACAGATGTACTCCATCTGTTACCAGCTGACCTGCTGCAGTAGAAAGTTTTTCAAGATCGAAAACCCCAAAATTCTTTCAACTGCACCAGCCTCTAAGCCACTTGTTGACTACAGCTGCTGTCCTGTTCCTTCTTGTATTCCCTCCTGCAACTAAGGGTGTAGACATAAAAATTATTTGTGCACCTGACCCCTCCACCAGATCCCCCAGGGCCTTGAAGTCATTCTTGATAGCCCTGGGAGTTCTGGTTGCAATGTCATCATTCCCTAACTGCATAACTATTAAGGGGTAGTAGTCAGAGGGCTGCACCAGACTAGGCAGCCTTCTGGTAACATCGCTAACTTGAGCTCCTGGGAGACAACAAAGTTCCCTGTGAATAGGGTCTGGCCGACATATGGGGCCTCCTGTTCCCCTCAGGAGGGAATCACCAATAACAATTACCCTCTTTTTTTTAAAGGGAGCAAGTCCTGGTGCTGGGAGAAGGCTGTTTAACTTTAGGCTGTTTAACCTTAGGCTGTTTTGCCTCAGGGAAAACCCCAGATGGTGTGTCCTCCTGCATTAGAATCACCTCCCCCTCGACCTCCAGTGCCCCATACTTGTTTTCCATGGGCAGTGGGGAAGGTGAGGGGAGGCAAGGAGGTTTGAATTTGTGTCTTTTGAGAGGAACCTTCACCTATTGCCCTCTGTTTTTTGGATAACCAGCCTCTGCAGGGGGAGCCTGCTGAGCCTGGTTACTCAAGTTGGTCTCCCCTCTACAATCCCTGACATCTCTAAGTCTAGTCACCTCATCCTTCAATCTGGCCACCAGGTTAAGCAGATAGTCGATCTGCTCACACCTGGTGCAGGAGTTGTCCCCACTACCCTGCATCTCAAGTGCCAGGCTCCAGCACTCTCTGCAGCCATATGCCTGGACACCCACCTCTTGCTTATGGCACATGCCTACCTGCTTGTATTCCCCCTCAGTCTGAGTCGAGACAGATTTTTTGAAGGAGCTATTGCGGCGCGTTACCACCATGCCTGCCCTGCTCGCCTGACCTGCGGGACAAGATTTAGAAAAAGTGCAGCGGCGCGTGCTGAGCGAGAGAAGGCGGCAAGATGGCGGTGCTGCTGGCTTTGAAAAGCACCGCCAGGGACGTAGAGAGCCCGAGCGCTCCCGAGCAGCAAGCACGTGGAGAAACGGCCGCGCCAAATCCAGCTGAGTGCCGAGAGCCCAGGGGTGCCCTGCCGATCCCGTAGGTTGAAGAACAGCTAGTGTTCTATCTCATGTTGTCCTACAATTGCAGATTCATCTGAAAGTTCAGGTCTAATGGACAACTTCAATTTTCCTCCATCAGTTTCTACAGTTGCTACTCCAAAAACCCATTTGTAACCCTTAGGGTCTTTGAAATGCCCTTCTCTCAGAAAATAATTCCCAAAATACAAGGTGCATCTTTTCCTGTATGTTTCTTCTCCTCTTTCCCAGTTAAACTTATGTCAACCCGCAACTTAATAAAATCCCGAGATGCACCAGTGATGCCCAAAATAGTTATAGGCTCAGACCCTATACAATGGCATTATGGTGCACTGAGCTCCTGTGCCAACCAAGGTCCTGTGCTTCTGAAAGTTTGAAGTGCCAGGCCACTGAACCAGCTCCCCTGGTTTTTGGCCATGGGGGTTCTTGTGCTGTTTACAAATTGTAAATACCTGTAAATATTTGAAAATACTGTATATTTTGTACATATTGATTACATTTCATTTTAGATTGTAGTGTTGCTTGTAAATACAGATTCATTTGATGCCACCTGGGCTGGTCTGGCAATCTGATGTTGGGGGGAATTTTCAGCCCACCACATCAGTAGGTGCTGAGGGAGCTGGCAGAATTCATTGCTAGGCCACCCTCCATCACCACTGGTCATGGGGAACAGGGAAGATTCCTGAGGACTGAGGGAAAGGACAATCCTGAGGACTCAGGATAAGTGGCCTCCTGAGCTGGATAATGGGATCAGGGAGCAGTGTATTGCCCCAGAAATCCATGAGGAATTGGCTTGGAACCTGCTGAGCCACTTGGACACTCACAAGTCCATGGAACCAGATGGGATAGTTTCAGAGCTTCATAGTTTCAGTTAGGGTTGGAAGGGACCACAAGGATCATCTAGTTCCAACCCCCCTGCCATGGGCAGGGACACTCTACCCTAGATCAGGCTGGACAGAGCCTCATCCAGCCTGGGCTTAAACACCTCAAGGGATGGGGCCACAACCACCTCCCTGGACAACCCATTCCAGGCCTTCACCACCCTCACGGTGAAGAACTTCCTCCTCATGTCCAACCTGAATCTCCCCACCTCCAGCTTCATCCCATTCCCCCTAGTCCTATCACTCCCTGATAGCCTGAAAAGTCCCTCCCCAGCCTTCCTGTAGCCCCCTTCAGATACTGGAAGGCCACAATGAGGTCACCTCGGAGCCTTCTCTTCTCCAGACTGAACAGCCCCAACTCCTTCAGTCTGTCCTCATAGGAGAGGTGCTCCAGCCCTCTGATCATCCTCGTGGCCCTTCTCTGGACACCCTCCAGCACCTCCAGATCCCTCCTGTAATAGGGGCTCCAGAACTGGACGCAGTACTCCAGGTGGGGTCTCAGCAGAGCTGAGTAGAGGGGGAGAATCACCTCCCTTGACCTGCTGGCCACACTTCTCCTGATGCAGCCCAGGATCTGATTGGCTTTCTGGGCTGCAAGTGCACATTGAGAGCTCATGTTGAGCTTCTCATCCACCAGCACCCCCAAGTCTCTCTCCTCTGGGCTGCTCCCCAGCCAGTCACTGCCCACCCTGTATTTGTGCCTGGGATTGCCTCGACTCAGATGCAGGACCCTGCCCTTGGTCTTGTTGAAGCTCATGAGGTTGGCCTGTGCCCACCTCTCCAGCCTGTCAAGGTCCCTCTGGATGGCATCGCTTCCCTCCAGCGTGTCTGCTGCACCACACAGTTTGGTGTCATCAGCAAACTTGCTGAGGGTGCACTCAATGCCACTGTCCATGTCAGCCACAAAGATGTTGAACAAGACTGGTCCCAGGACTGATCCCTGAGGGACTCCGCTTGTCCCTGGCCTCCACTGGGACATGGACCCGTTGACAGCCACTCTTTGGGTGCGGCCATCAAGCCAGTTCTTTATCCATCTGGTGGTCCACCCATCAAACTCATGTGTCACCAGCTTGGAGACCAGGATGTGGTGTGGGACAGTGTCAAAGGCTTTGCTCAGGTCCAGGTAAACGACATCAGTTGCTCGCCCCTCATCTATTAGTGCTGTCACTTGTTCATAGAAGGCCACCAGGTTTGTCAGGCAGGATTTGCCCTTGGCAAAGCCATGCTGACTGTTCCCAATCACCTCTTCACTACTCTTCTGAGTCAGTAGTGCCTCCAGGAGGATCTGCTCCATGATCTTTCCGGGCACAGAGGTGAGACTGACTGGCCTGGAGTTCCCTGGTTCCTCCTTCTTACCCTTTTTGAAAATGGGAGCAATATTTGCCCTTTTCCAGTCTGTGGGGACTTCCCCAGTCTGCCATGACTTTTGGAATATAATAGAGAGGGGCTTAGCAACCTCATCTGCCAGTTCTCTCAGCACCCATGGGTGTATCCCATCGGGTCCCATGGACTTGAACACTTTCAGGTTCTTCAGGTGATCAAGAACCTGAGCTTCACTTACGATGGGCAGTTCTTCCCCCCTGTCCCTGGCATCGTCTGCCATGACTCCAGGAGTGTGGCTGGAGGCCCTTGCAGTGAAGACTGAGGTAAAGAAGTTATTGAGTACCTCAGCCTTTTCCACATCACTTGTGACCAATTCACCAGTTTCCTTTCTGAGGGGGCCCACACCTTCCCTACTCTTCTTCTTACCATTAATATACCTGTAGAAATTCTTAGTGCTCCCTTTAACCTCCCTGGATAGATTCAATTCAAACTCTGCTTTGGCTTTCCTAACCAGGCCTCTTGCTGCTCGGGCAGCTTCCTTATATCCCCCCTGTTCTAGCTGTCCTTCCCTCCACTTTCTGTAGAGTTTCTTTTTAAGTAATAGTGTGTCCAGGACCTCCTTGTTCATCCAGGCAGGCCTCCTAGCATTCTTCCCTGTTTTTCTCTTTGTTGGTATACATAGCTCCTGGACACAGAGGAGGTGGTCCTTGAATACTGACCTGCTGTCCTGGGTCCCTCTTCCCTCCAGGGCTTTGTCCCATGACACTTTGGCTAGCAGATTCCTGAAGCGATCGAAGTCTGCACGCCTAAAGTCTAGGGTCATAAGCTTAGAATAGGTCCTCCTGATAGCCTTGAGGATATTAAATTCAACTGCTTCATGGTCACTGCAGCCAAGGCAGTCTCTGAGCCTCACATTGGTTACCAGCCCTTCCCTGTTGGTGAGAACAAGGTCCAGCAGAGCCCCTTTTCTTGTTGGTTCCTCTACCATTTGGAGGAGGAAGTTGTCTTCTATGCAGTCCAGGAACATCCTGGATTGCTGGTGCCTTGCTGTGTTGTCCCTCCAGCAGATGTCAGGGTGGTTGAAATCACCCATGAGGACCAGGGCTTGTGACCTGGAAGCTGCTTCTATTTGCCTGTGGAGGGCCTCATCTGCTTGGTTCTGCTGGTCAGGTGGCCTGTAGGAGACCCCCACAGTAATATCTCCTTCCCCTGTCTTGCCTTTAATTCTAACCCATATACTCTCAACCATCTCATCATCTCTCCCCAGGTGGAGTTCTGCTGATTCCAGCTGGTTCTTGACATAGAGGGCAACACCTCCTCCTCTCCTTCCCTGCCTATCCTTCCTAAAAAGCTTGTACCCGTCTATCCCTACATTCCAATCATGGGAATCATCCCACCGAGTTTCAGTAATGCCCACTATGTCATGGCCTCCCAGCAGCACGGTGGCCATTAATTCATCCTGTTTGTTGCCCAAGCTGTGTGCATTTGCATAGAAGCACTTCAGCTGGGCTGGCGCTGTCATCCTCTTGTGCCAATTCCCCTTGGTTTTCACAGGGTGTCCTGGTGTGTCATCTGTGTCTTGCCTCAGGGCAGCAAGTTGAGAGCCCTTAGCAGCTCTCCATCCCACTGCCTCTGGTGAGCTGCCCCTCTGCTTCTCACAGGCCAGCAGGAGACTATTAACCCCTTCCCCCTTCAAATCTAGTTTAAAGCCCTATCAATAAGCCCTGCCAATTCCTGCCCCAGGATCCTTTTCCCCCCTCTGGGACAAGTGTGCCCCATTAGTTGTTTGCAGCTCTGGTGCCTTGTAAACCAAGCCATGATTGTAGAACCCAAATCCCTGTCGATGGCACCAGCCCCGGAGCCATGAATTGACCTGTTGGCTCTTCCTCAGTGTTCCCTCATCCATTGCTGACATTAGAGGGATAGCAGAGAACACAACCTGAGCTCCTGATCCCTTTAGCAGGTGCCCCAAGGTTCTGAAATCACTTTTAATTGATTGCGAGCTTCTTGTTGTTGCATCGTCACTACCCACCTGAAAGACCAGCAGTGGGTAGTAGAATGAAGGACTCACGAGTTTGGGAATTTTGCCTATAATGTCCTTTACTTGGGCACCAGGGAGGCAGCAGATCTCCCTATGAAATGGGTCTGGTCTGCATATTGGGCCCTCTGCTCCCTTCAGTAGGGAGTCTCCTATAACGATGACCCTGCAAGGTTTCTTTTCTGGTCTAGTTTTGATAGCTGGCCTGAGGCAACCTGTCATTGGTGCAGCTTCTGTCTTCCTTGAGTCCTTGTCCTCACCTATGACCTGTTCCTCCTGCAGAGCCTCATACCTATTCTGTACCTGCACTGTAGGCAGTGTGTTGCTCAAAGTAGCAGGCTTGCTCCGTCTGCATTTCTTCCGTCGGGCAGAGACCTGCACCCATTGGCCCTGCCCTTGTGGGTTACTGCAGGGAGGCTGAGAGGCTTGCTGATGGGAAGGTACCAAACTCCCTGTTCCACTAAGAGTCACCCCCTGTTCTAGTTTAGTAGAGGTTAGATTTTTGAAATAGTCAATGTTCCTTTTGCTGTCTCTTACAGCTCTTAGCCTTTCTACCTCTTCTTTTAGTTCAGCCACCATGCTCATCAGATCACTGATCTGCTCACATCTGACACAGGAGTTGTTCCTTCCATCCTCCATGTCGAGTGCCAGATTCCAGAACTCACTGCAGCCACCCACCTGAACACCTGCATGCTTGTGAGTGGCCTCTGTTTGGGTGCCCACTGTTCTTCTACTAGCCTTACTTCTAGTAGTAACCATGTTGCTGTAATGCTGCTGTAACCACCCTCTTAATCACCCTCTCCACCCGGCTTTTTTTTTCCCCCCCGTCAGTGCGGATGCGGGCTCTCAGAGCCGAGCTCCTCGCCGCTGCCTGCTCTCTCAGCCACGCGCTGGGGTCTGTTTGGTTTGCGCGCGGTTTCCATGGCAACCCCTCCCCCTGCTACGTCACTGCCCTCAGGCACGTAGGCAACCCGAGCCTGCTGCCCCTCCTCCCCTCTCCAGGAGGTCCCGAGTGACCAGCCCCCATCCTAGGGTCCATCCCAGCCCCCATCCTAGGATCCATCCTAGGGTGCTGAGAGAGCTGGCAGATAAGCTGGCCAAGCCTCTCTCCATCATTTTCCTCCAGTCCTGGCTCACCGGAGAGGTCCCAGATGACTGGAAACTGGCCAATGTTGTCCCCATCCACAAGAAGGGTTGGATGGAGGAACCCGGAAACTCCAGGCCAGTCAGCCTGACCTCAGTGCCAGGGAAAATGATGGAGCAGATTATCTTGGCAGCAATAACTGCGCACCTGAAGGATGGCCAAGGGCTCAGACCCAGCCAGTATGGATTTAGGAAGGGCAGGTCCTGCCAGATCAACCTGATCTCCTTCTATGATCAGGTGACCCACCTGGTGGATGTGGGGAGGCCTGTGGATGTGGTCTACCTGGACTTCAGCAAGGCCTGTGACACCGTCCCCCACAGCAAACTGCTGGCTAAGCTGTCAGCTCGTGGCTTGGACAGGAGCACTCTGCTTGGACAGGGTTAGGAACTGTCTGGAGAGCTGAGCCCAGAGAGTGGTGGTGAATGGTGCCACCTCCAGCTGGAGGCCAGTCACCAGTGGCATCCCTCAGGGATCAGTGTTGGGCCCCATCCTCTTCAATATCTTCATTGATGATCTGAATGAGGGGATTGAGACAGTCATCAGCAAATTTGCAAATGACACCAAGTTGGGAGTGGATGTTGATCAGTTAGAGGGCAGAAGGGCTCTGCAGAGGGACCTCAACTGACTGGAAAGATGGGCAGAGTCCAGCAGGATGGCATTCAACAAATCCAAGTGCCAGGTGCTGCACCTTGGCCACAACAACCCCATGCAGTGCTACAGGCTGGGGTCGGAGTGGCTGGAGAGCAGCCAAACAGAGAAGGACCTGGGGGTGCTGATCGACAGCCACACGAACATGAGCCAGCAGTGTGCCCAGGTGGCCAAGAAGGCCAATGGCATCCTGGCCTGCATTAGGAACAGTGTGGCCAGCAGGAGCAGGGAAGTCATTGTACCCCTGTACCCTGCATTGCTTAGGCCACACCTTGAGTCCTGTGTCCAGTTCTGGGCCCCTCAGTTTAAGAAGGACTTTGAGGCACTTGAACGTGTCCAGAGAAGGGCAACAAGGCTGGTGAGAGGCCTTGAGCACAAGCCCGATGAGGAGAGTCTGAGGGAGCTGGGATTCTTTAGCCTGGAGAAGAGGAGGCTCAGGGGTGACCTCATTGCTCTCTACAACTACCTGAGAGGTGGTTGTAGGCAGGAAGGGTTTGATCTCTTCTCTCTAGCAACCAGCACCAGAACAAGGGGACGCAGTCTCAAGCTGCAACACGGGAAGTTTAGGCTGGAGGTGAGGAGAAAGTTCTTCACAGGGAGAGTCATTTGTCATTAGAATGGGCTGCCCGGGGAGGTGGTGGAGTCACCATCCCTGGAGGTGTTTCAAGGGGGGACTGGACGTGGCACTTGGTGCCATGGTCTAGTCATGAGGTCTGTGGTGACAGGTTGGACTCAATGAACTTTGAGGTCTCTTCCAACCTTGGTGATACTGTGGTACTGTGATACTGTGAAAGCAAAACTCACTCCAATTTTCAAAAGGGCAAGAAAAAGGACCCAGGTAACTATAAACTGGTCATCCTCACCTCCATCCCTGCAATGACAATGGAAAAACTTATCCTTGGCACTATCCTTAGGCACATCAAGGGTAAGAGGGTCCTTAGGAGCAGTCAACATGATTTTTACCAGGGGGAATCCATGATTGACCAACTTGATATTCTTTTATGAGGACATAACCAGGTAGGTAGATGATAGTAGAGCAGTAGATGTGGTTTATCTTCATTTCAGTAAAGCATTTCACACCATTTCCTCACAGCTAAACTGAGGAAGTTTGGTCTGGATGACTGGGTCGTCATGTGGATTGTGAACTGATTGAAGGAAAGAAGTCACAGAGTTGTGGTTAATGAGATGGAGTGTAGTTGGATATCTGTATCTAGTGGGGTCCTTCAGGGGTCAGTACAGTTCTTCAGTCAGTCAGTATGTTCTTCAGTGACCTGGATGAGCAAATAGAGGGCACTGTCAGGAGGTTTGCTGATGACACAAAACTGGGAGAAGTGGCTGTGTGGTGGTTTGGCCCTGTCCTGGAGGCCAGATGCCCACCAAAGCTGCTCTATCACTCCCTCTGTTAAGTGGATGGGGTGGGAGGGGGAAATGTAACACAAGCCAGTAATAGGACAGGAGCAATTTTAATAACACTAATAAGCAAACAGTGATAGACCACGTGGAAGCAAAAAGCAGAGAGAGACATGTTAGTCTCTACAACCCATCAGCAGGGCGATGGTCAGTCTCAGGAAGCTGGACTCTCTAAGCTTAGTGGTTACTTGGGAGGATAGACACCATGGATGAATCCCCCCACTTTCTTCTTTCACTTCATTCTTGTACCTGAGCTGATGTCATATGGTATGGAATACCTCTTTGGCCAGTCAGAGTCAGCTGGCTCGGCCACGTCCCCTCCCAAGATTTTGCCAACCCCTCAATGTACTCTTGGGGCAGGGAAATGTTGAAAGGACACAGCCTGGATACTTATTCAACAGTAGCCAAAACACTGCTGTGCTATTAACTACTACTACAAAACCACAGCACTAGAAAGATGCTGTGAGGAGAATTAACTTCAACTCTGTCCAACCCAATAGAATCTCCACCCCTTATTCCATACCATTTGCGCCACACTCAGGTTCTACACATTTCAATACATTTAACCATCTCATTTGATTCTTACACTAAAAAAATTAAATTCTTGCTTACACTCACACCTTGATCTACATACTTAAACTATCTGAATATCCAACATATAGAGACTTAGATCAATGTCTCAGTCCTCTATTAAAAAAAAAAGTTCTTCTGCTCCTCCAGATGTTACTTGGGAGTGTTCAATACAGGAGAAACAGGATATTCTGTTCTTATACACCAACTCCAGTTGGTCTCAACCACTGTGTCGTTCTTGAACCTTGCAAGCCTTCATCAGTCTGGGTTCTTCTGACTTCATTACTTCCTACAACATGCAACTCACATTACTTACATTCCAAAATACCTTTCTCCCAGTGTTATATCCCTTTGAGGCACACACTGAGTCTCCCCATTTGTTTCATTACCCACCAAGTACATCCAGGCCCCTGAGCAAAGACAATCCCACGAATGGATTTGCCTTTCCCCATGGAAGGAGCAACCCACAGTGCCTTTCCTAGCCACTTTCCCATGTGTACTACAGGGACTTTATCTCCCCCTACAGTGTGCAAGGGTTCTGTTTGGGCAGGACCAGGACAGTTAGCAGATCCTCAAGAACTAACCAGGCAAGTGGCTTCTGCTAAATTTGCATCCCAGTGACTCCATGCCCCATTACCCAATGCTTTCAGCATAGTCTTTAACAGTCCATTGTATCTTTCAACCTTCCCAGAGGCTTGTGGGTGATAGGAAATGTGACACACCCATTCAATGCCATGTTTCTTGGCCCAGGAGCTGATGGCATTGCTCCTGAAGTGAATCCCATTGTCAGACTCGATCTGTTCGGTGGTACTGGGTACTGTGGCGCCACAGGATTTCAAGGACTAAGATGGTGTTCTGGGCAGTTGCATGATTTACAGGATATGTTTCTAACCAGCCTGTAGTTGCTTCTACCATGGTGAGGATGTAGTGCTTGCCTTGGCGTGTTCGTGGCAGTGGCCCAATGTAGTCAATCTGCCAGGCCTCACCATAGTGAAAACCCAGCCACCGCCCTCTGTTCCAGGGAGATTTGGCTCTGGTGGCTCTCTTGATTGCAGCACAGGTTTCACAGTCATGTGTGACCTGTGTGATGGCTTCCATGGTCAAGTCCACCCCTTGGTCAAGAGCCCACCTGTACGTAGCGTCTCTCCCAAGATGTCCTGATGTTTCATGGGCCCATCGAGCTACAAACAGTTCACCTTTACGCTCCCAGTTCAGATCCAGTTGAGTGATATCAATCCTGGCAGCCTTGTGGGAGTGCTCATTGTTTTGATGTTCTTCATTAGCATGACTTTTAGGTATGTGAGCATCAATATGACATACCCTCAGAGTCACGTTCTCCACCCGAGCAGCAATGTCCTGCTACAATGAAGCAGCCCAAGTAGGCTTGCCCCTGCATTGCTAATTGGTCTTTTTCCACTGCTGTCACTGTCCCCACAAGGCACTAACCACCATCCAAGAATCTTTGTAAAGATAAAGTACTGGCCACTTTTCTCTTTCAGCAATCTCTATAGCCAGATGAATGGCTTTCAATTCTGCATATTGACTTGATTCACCTTCTCCTTCAGTAGCCTCAACAACTTGTTGTGTAGGACTCCATAGAGCAGCTTGCCTCTTTCGATGGTTTCCTACCACATGACAAGATCCATCAGTAAACAGAGCATAAGGCCTTTCATCTTCAGATAACTTGTTGTATGGTGGTGCCTCTTGGGCATGAACTGCTTCCTCAGGTGATGCTCCAAAATCTCTGCCTTCTGGCCAGTCCATAATCTCTTCCAGAATTCCTGGGTGGTTTGGTTTCCCCAGATGAGCTTGCTGTGTAATCAGTGCTACCCACTTACTACATGTAGCACTGGTGGCATGATGAGCCCCAACTACCAAAAAAATCAACAACGCCCAGATTTCCATTTTAACTTTTCCATCTTCTCCAATCCGATCTGCAGAGTACCCACAGCAACCATCCTTTGTGCTACCATTAAATGTCCCAGTTTGAAGGCAGATCCTTCCTTGCCTTCTACCGGGGCAGAAAAAAAGAAACTCACACAAGCAGATTGCAGAAGTGATGGAAAAATTTAAATGGAAAAGCAGTGAGTGTTTTACAGAAGCTACAAGCACAGTGACAAAGTAGATTCCAAAGTAGATACCCAGAAGCCTCCCAGCACTCCCCTTCTCCCTACCTGAGGGTGCACCCAAAACCCCCAGGGCTCTTTCTTCCCCCCCCTCCACTGTTAGGCTAATCTCAGCTGGCCAGATTTGAGATTGCCCTTCCCCCTTCTCCTCCTGGCATTAGGCCTAGCCAGGCCCAAGAGGCCTTGAGATAATTCCCCTTCCATTACCTGATAGGGAGCATCTCCCCAGCAAGGGAGGAAATAGGAAGTGTGAGACCTTGCAGATAGATTTATAGGGAGCAAGACATTATGGGAATGAAATACACTATTTCCTGTGTCCACCCATTGGGCTGGACACCCAGGGCACCAGAGGTGCACCCCATGTGGCAGCAGCAGGAGGCACCCAGCCTAAACTGCCACAGGCTGGTACATCTCAAGGCTGTGTTGCCATTCACCAGGACCTGGTGTTGGGTGGGGAGAAATTAAATGAAATACAACAAGTACAAGTGTGGAGTCTTGCCTCTGGAAAAAGAACAACCCCACATATCAGTATATGCTGGGGACTGACCTGTGGAGAGCAGTGCAGAGAAGAGGGACCTGGGTGTTCCGGTGGACAAGATGACCATGAGCCAGCAATGTGCCCTTGTGGCCAACAAGGCCAGTGGTATCCTGGGTTGTATTAGAAGGGTTGTGTTTAAAAGAGGTTCTCTCCCTTGCTCTGTGCCTTAATGAGGCTGCATCTCGAATATTGTGTCCAGTTCTGAGTCCCTCAGTTCAAGAAGGACAGGGGACTCCTTGAAAAGTCCAACACATAGCCACAAAGGTGTTTAAGGGTGTGGAACATCTTTCTTATGAGGAAATGTTGAGTGAGCTGGGTCTCTTTCGCTTGGAGAAAAGGAGACTGAGAGATGATCTCATTAATGTTTATAAATATGTGAAGGGCAAGTGTCAGGAAGACAGACCCAGGCTCTTCTCAGTAATGTCCAATGACAGGACAAGGGAAAATTGGTTCAAGCTGGAGAATAGGAAGTTCCACATGAACAGGAGCAAAAACTTTTTCACTGTGATGGTGACAAAATACTGGAACAGACTGCCCAGAGAGGTTGTGGAGTCTCTTTCACTGGAAATACTCAAAACCTACCTGGACACATTCCTCTGTGACCTACTCTAGGTGATCCTGCGCTGGCAGGGGGGATTAGACTAGACGATTTTTCAAGGTCCCTTCCAACCTCTAATGTTCTGAGGTTGTGTGAATGGAAGTATGTCTTATCTCTGTCCCTGCATCCCCTTTTTACAGCAGTACAAATTAATGGAGCAAGTAAAAGCTACTCTTTATCTTCTCTCTGTGGCTTCTTGTTAATATCAAGCTCTGTAAAGTCAATGTGTCACCACAGAGAGGTCAGAGAGTAGAGGACAAAGAGGTAATACTACTGTAAGAGACTACATCTTGTCTCTCTTGATGTGAATCAACAAAGATAAAATCACCTTTGTTCCTTGTCTAGACAATAGCTGATGTGTATTGGGCAGATGCCACTGGATAACAACTCTCTGGAATATGCATAGACAAGATAATTTCTACCCATCAGCTACCCCCAAAGAGGAGGGATAGTGAAAAGGACAATGGTTTCACAACCTGGACACATACCTAAAAAACTGTTTAAAAGCCCCGAGCAACTACTGGCTCAGAAGAAAGAAAAGACCTGGGCAATGCCACTCTGGGAAAAAAAAAAAAAAAAAAAAAAACAACACGAAGAAAATATCAGGAGAGAAAAGGACAGAGGAATCACCATGTAGCTTGGAAGAAGCAGACCAGGAGGAACCCACTCTCCATGTCCTAAGTTCTGCCTGCTGCAACTCATGGAGTTGAAGAGGCTGCTCAGAGAAGGACTTGGACTTGGACTTGGACTTTGGGATCTCTCCCTCCCCTTCTCCAGTGGAGGAGAGCACAGCCAACAAGGCAGCACCTTTACTCCACAGACGCAAATCATCTTAGGGGGTGGTAAGTGGTAATATAAATCCTTTCCTCTTCTCTCTCTCTCTTTTTCCTTTCTCTCTATCCTTCTAATCTGTCCACTTTATTCTGTTGCTAAATAGCCTTACTATTGATATTTTGGCCTCCTTTGTGCCTCTAATTTCATAACATGGGAATATTCAAAATAACCGAGTCTCTTACCCTCTCTGGACCAAGACAACTACATCAGTTGTATTGCTGGATGGTGGAAAACTTTAAGGCAGAGGATGCAAGAAAATGAATTATTATTCAGACTGAAGACTTGCAAGATCTTTATAGTAGCTTTCCTGAGAAATGCAATTGTGTGTCTAAAGTTAAATATAATTATGTATCATTGCTTACCCTAAGAAAGACGAAGAGTACTGTTCATTACAAGAGACTATCTATTTTCCCCAGAAGGGCTCATCTTTGACCATGGTCAGATAGAAAATACTGCATTTATTTTGTGCAGTGTAGTTCTTTCTGTGTTCCCACCTATTGTAATGCATGAATTTTTAATTGTCTTTTTCCATTTGGTGGAGGATTTCTTTATCATTCTAAAAAATAAAGGATATTTTAAAGATCTAAATGTAACATGGTGTATTGAGGTCAGGCTGATAGGGAATTATAGGCCTGTCAGCCTGACCTCAGTGCCAGGCAAGATTAAGGAACAGGTCATCTGGAGTGCAATCACACAGCACTTCCAGGATGGCCAAGGGATCAGGCCCAGCCAGCATGGATTTAGGAAGGGCAGGTCCTGCCTGACCAACCTGATCTCCTTCTATGATCAAGTGACCTGCCTGGTGGATGTGGGGAGGCCTGTGGATGTGGTCTACCTGGATTTCAGCAAGGCCTTTGACACTGTCCCCCACAGTAAACTCCTGGCCAAGCTGGCAGCCCATGGCTTGGACAGGAGCACACTGTGTTGGGTTAGGAACTGGCTGGAGGGCCGAGCCCAGAGAGTGGTGGTGAATGGTGCCACATCCAGCTGGCGGCCAGTCACTAGTGGTGTGCCCCAAGGATCAGTGCTGGGCCCCATGCTCTTCAACATCTTTATGGATGATCTGGATGAGGGCATTGACTCCATCATCAGTAAATTTGTGGATGACACCAAGCTGGGGGCAGGAGTTGATCTGCTGGAGGGCAGAGAGGCTTTGCAGAGGGACCTCAACAGGCTGGACAGATGGGCAGAATCCAATGGCATGAGATTGAACACATCCAAGTGCCGGGTTCTGCACATTGGCCACAGCAACCCCATGCAGTGCTACAGGCTGGGGTCAGAACGGCTGGAGAGCGGCCAGGCAGAGAGGGACCTGGGGGTGCTGGTTGATGGTAGGCTGAACATGAGCCTGCAGTGTGCCCAGGCATCCAAGAGGGCCAATGGCATCCTGGCCTGCCTCAGGAACAACATGGCCAGCAGGAGCAGGGAGGTCATTCTGCCCCTGTACACTGCACTGGTTAGGCCACACCTTGAATCCTGTGTCCAGTTCTGGGCTCCTCAGTTTAGGAAGGATGTTGACTTGCTGAAACGTGTGCAGAGAAGGGCAACAAAGTTGGTGAGGGGTTTGGAACACAAGCCCTATGAAGAGAGGCTGAGGGAGCTGGGGTTGCTTAGCCTGGAGAAGAGGAGGCTCAGAGGAGACCTTATTGCTCTCTACAACTACCTGAAGGGAAGTTGTGGACAGGTGGAGGTTGGTCTCTTCTCCCAGGCAGCCAGCACCAGAACAAAAGGACACAGTCTCAAGCTGCACCAGGGCAGGTTTAGACTGGATGTTAGGAGGAAGTTCTATACAGAGAGACTGATTGCCCATTGGAATGGTCTGCCCTGGTTGGTGGTGGAGTCACCATCATTGGAGGTGTTCAGGAGGAGACTTGATGAGGTGCTTGGTGCCATGGTCTAGTTGTTTGGGTGGGTTGGATTGGTTGATAGGTTGGATGCGATGATCTTGAAGGTCTCTTCCAACCTAGTTTATTGTATTGTATTGTATAAACAAATTAATTTTAGCATATTGTGTCATTAAGAAACTTACTAGCTTTTATACAGATTCTGAATGTAGTGAGATGCAGTACTTCATTAGGTATGTTTTTAGTATTTTCTTCTTTTGATAAAAGCTGTAATTTTTGGAGTTTAGAACCAATTTAGTTTCCCTGGAGTTAGAGATCTTTAGTATCCATTGTCCATTAGGTGAACTACTAAACCAAGATTTGACTCCATTTATAATATATAAAATACCATAAAATGATTTAAAAACAGTCTAGATAGAGAAGAAAGCATGAGAAGTCCATTAAATATGAAGATAAGTGAGATCTGAAATTCTTCTTATAATCACATAGTGGGTTTTCATGCTTTGATAAGTGGCATTATATATATAGGAAGATTTATTTTGAAGTTTGAATTCAATAAAAATTTACACAGAACTAATGCAAAATGCATTCTGTTTGACATTTGAGACAGCTTGAAAAACAATATTTTACTTAAAAAAATCTGTTACTTTAGCAACATTTATTATATTTTAATACAAATTACTAGACATTTGAAATGATAGTGTCACTGTTACAGACAATAAAAAGATCTATCAGAATGCACTATATATTTAGGTTCTCATGGAATTATAACTTGGATGTAAAAATATTCTCTAGGCTAAACTCCTATCAGGTAAGATCCCAGCTGCAGATATATTTAATGATTAAATGCACATTTTCACTGCAGAGAATTAAAATTTAAAGAGCAGGTTTCACTTTTGAAAAGTAACTGAGTATGAAAATAATAAGTGATTCTAAGATTACCTCAAGAAGGTTTCACTTTTCAGCTGAAGCAAGAAAGCAGGAAAATTGTCAGTGGAGGGAATGATGAACTCAGCAGAATATGTGACAAAGCAGTATCATGATTTGTGATACAACACAAATATATCTGATGGGAAACTTCCTCAACGGGGAGAAGGATGTTAGTGAGTCATACAAGGCAACAAAGAGAATTTGTTTGCATTTTCCTTAACAGAGGAAAGCAATGGCAATGGGCAGCAAAGTGAAAACCTCATTCAGAACAAGGTAAAGGAATATGCATTTTAGCAGAGAAAATTCTGTCAGATGTTTTAGCTAAGTATTTTCTTATTTATTTGGTAGCTAGTTTTTAACTTGTGTATGTTTTAAGCTACCTCTTTACATTATGAGTGTTGTTTGGAATTTTTCAGTCACAGCAACGGGTTCAAGAATCCTTAGAAACTTTCAAATACACTTTTATAATTTCTGAGATTAGTTGGTGTCTACAGTTTAAGGAGTGAGTTAGAGCTCCTTAACCATTCTCAAAGGACTTAAAGAAAATACTCTGCACAGGGCTGGACAGAATGGAAAGTTTAAATGGAAATGGTATTTACAACTATATACTATAGTGGAAAGCATACAAAGTATACAAAAAATCCATAGCCCACCTTGGCCACGGTTGTCCAAGAATCTCCTTAGACCAAAGCTTCACACAACCTCCCTCCAAACCAGGCTGAAACCCTCAGGCCTTGGTGCTCGTTTCTCCCCCATCCCATGCCTCCTTACATTAGGCCCAACCAGGCCAGACTTATGTAAGAAAAATTAGCCAGGCTGCTCAAGGCCACAGATAGGCCTAAATTCCACCCCCCCATGCCAGATAAGAGCTCATGCCTTCCCAGGAGAAGAACCAAGGTAGACAAAGAGAGGGAGCTGGCCACACAACCAGCTCATAAAGAGCAGAATTATGGGATAGAATAACAATTTAGAATAACAACAATTAATTAAATTACTAGATAAGGTAATTATGCATTGTGATTATGATATTTTATATTATATTAAACTCTTGTCTTATGTCTTTGTCTCAGCCCTGAGTTTTGTGTGTTACTTTTTCTTGTGCTGGTGGCACAGCCAGGTTAGCTCTTGCACTAAACCATTACACCTTTCCTTCACAGGATAACATTATCCAAGTGAGGCAGTGACAAATTATAACATGTAGTATAGACTGAAATTTGGACACTTAAAAGCATTAGCTGCAATGTAAAGTCCTGGCTCTTGACCTTTGCTTTTACTGTTATACAGGTACAGACTTCCAGGTCCTGCACAACTTAGTTTTGGGGTGGGAATGGGAGGAGGGTGAAGAGGTGTTAACAGCCAAAATGCTGATGAGAGACAAGATACTTACAAGACATTATAAAACATTGCACATATCATTTTCCCTTGTGAAATACACACATTAGATGTTCATCATATCATTTAATACATACTGTGCTTATATACTATGCAGTTGCATTGCTGATGGTGGTATGAGAACCTCTGTAGATTATTGCCCAAAAGGTTCCGTACATTCAAGTTATGTTTTAACCTTCATTCTAGTTGTGAGGTTAAAACCCACATTTAGCTGTTTGCAATACAGATTTTCTCTAAGGATCTATCAAGCCCAGAGAAAAAAACACCATGGGAACAGATATGTGAAACACTGAGCAAGATAAGTAACAGTTACAGAAACAACATTGAGTTTGGTGTATGTACAAGACTATACTTAATAGTTTTACTGCATGATATAGGTCTATATGCAGAAATATTTCCCTTTCCCTTCCTGTTGTATTTTTTGTTTCTTCCCCCCCGCTTTTTTTTCTCCTGCAAGATCATTTTCAGCAATACTTTTGTTGTACTTTGTGATCCAAATCATGTTATCAACACATTTGACTATGCATGTATCTTGTGCATTCAACCATACAAATAAGACTTGGGCATATATTTCTGGACATATATTCCTGGACAGACTTGGGCACGTTCCTGGGAAGGAACAACACCATGCACCAGTATAGGCTGGGGTCAGACCTGCCGAAGAGCAGTGAATAGGAAAGGGACCTGGGATCCTGGTGGCTGGTAAGATGGCCACGAGCTACCAATGTGCTCTTGTGGCCAGGAAGGCCAATGGCATTCTGGGGTGGATTAGAAGGGGTGTGACCAAGAGAGTCATGAGGGTCAAGAGAGGTTCTCCTCCCGCTCCACTCTGCACTAGTGAGGCCTCATCTGGAATATTGTGTCCAGTTCTGGGCCCTTCACTTCAAGAAAGACAGTGATCTACTTGAAAGAGTCCAGTGCAGAGCCACGAGGATGTTTAAGGGAATGGAACATCTCCTGTACGAGGACAGACTGAGGCAGCTGGAGCTCTTTAGCTTAGGCAAGAGGAGACTTAGAGGTGACCTCATCAATGTTTATAGATATGTAAAGGGTGAGTCCCAAGAGGATGGAGCCAGGCTCTTCTTGGTGGTGCCCAGTGACAGGACAAGGGACAATGGGCCGAAGTTCACTGTGAGGGTGACAAAGCACTGGAATAGGCTGCTCAGGGAGGTTGTGGAGTCTCTCTTTCTGGAGATATTCAAAACTTGCCTGGATGTGTTCCTGTGTAATCTGGTGTAGGTGGTCCTGCTCTTGCAGGGAGGTTGGCCTAGATGATCTTTCAAGGTCCCTTCCAGCCCCTGAAATTCTATGATTCTGTGATATGGTGAGACCAAAATGAAACCTAAAAAATTCTAGGAGAGTAAGATATAAAATCAAAGAAGCATGATGGAGAAATAAATTATACTACTGTTAAAATAGTTAAAATATGAGTGAGCCAGATAAAAAATTACCTGATAATCACCATTACATAACATTTGAAGCAATTTAATTATGGGCTTGACTTTCTAAACTTTGGGGCAAATTGTTTTGGTACTACAGAAAAATATTGCAGAAAGTCAGAATATTTGAAAGAATTTGGGAAAACAAAAATGAGAATATAAAAGTAGATCACTATGTCATAGGTTGCCAGAATGCCAGGCTACAACTCTAATACAGCTGAAATTGGCAGGAGCAGGACTGGGCACTCTAGAGAGCCTTACAGGAGTACAGAAAGATACATTTCCATTTTAAGCTTAGTGAATGACTGCTCGAGGGGTAAGATTTTATAACAAGATACTTCTGTAAAGATACAAGGGGCATAAACCATACATTTTATGTTATTTAACAAGCACCAGCCTCTTTTATTTGCCAGAAAAATTAAAATATTTCACAAGACAAAAGGTACTTCATGAGGTGGAAGTAAGACTTTCCGCTGGTTAACAAGGGTGGGGTTAGAGATCATTTGGGTAAACTGCACACACAAGTGCTTAGAGAGCTGGCTGATGTTGCTCTACAATCCTCCACCATCTTCAAAGCCATGGAAAATGGGAGAGGTGTCTGAGGTCTGGAAGAAAGCCAGTGTCACTCTAGTCTTCAAAAAGGGCAAAAAGGGAACGACAGGCCATTCAGTCTCACCTCCGTGCCTGGAAAAGATGATGGAGCAGCTCATTCTGGAGAACATCTCTAAGCAAATAAGGATATGAAGAATTACCAGGATTTACCAAGGGAAAATCATGTTTCACTAATCTGACAGCCTTCTATGATGGTGTGACTGAATGGGTAGATTCAAGGAGAGCAGTGGATGTTTCAGGTTGGACTCGATGATCTTCGAGGTCTCTTCCAACCTTGGCGATACTGTGACTACCTTGACTTTGGCAAGGTTCTTGATACTGTGTCCCATAACACCATTGTAGGTAAGCTCAGAAAGAATAGAATAGAAAAAAATAGAATAAACCAGGTTGGAAGAGACCTTCAAGATCATCGCGTCCGACCTATCATCCAACATCACCTAATCAACTAAACCAAGCAACCAAGCACCCTATCAAGTCTCCTCCTGAATACCTCCAATGATGGTGACTCTACCACCTCCTTGGGCAGCCCATTCCAATGGGCAATCACTCTCTCTCTGTAGAACTTCTTCCAGCCTGAACCTCCCCTGGCACAGCTTGAGACTGTGTCCTCTTGTTCTGGTGCTGGTTGCCTGGGAGAAGAGACCAACACCCTCCTGTTTACAACCTCCCTGCAGGTAGTTGTAGAGAGCAAGAAGGTCACCCCTGAGCCTCCTCTTCTCCAGGCCAAGCAACCTCAGCTCCCTCAGTCTCTCCTCACAGGGCTTGTGTTCCAAACCCCTCAAGCATGGCTTAGTAGAGTGGATGGTGACATGAATTGAGAACTGGATAAACAATAATGCTCAGAGGGCTCATGATCAACAGTGCAGAGTCCAGCTGGAGACCTGTAGATAGTAGTGTTCCCCAGGGGTCAGTACTGGATCCAGTCATATTCAACATCATCAATGTCCTGGATGAGGGGATAGAGAATACATGCAACATGTTTGCTGAGGATACAAAACCAGAAGGCTCTGCTGCCGTTCAGTAAGACCTGGACAGGCTAAGGGGCACCTAGTGAGGTTCAACAAGAATTATCTGGTGTATCATGTCCAGTTCTGGGCTCCCCAGGTCAAGAGAGACAGAGAAATACTAGAGAGAGTCCAATGGAGGGCTATGAGGATGATTAAGGGACTGGAACATCTGTCTTACAAGAAAAGACTGAGAGACTTGGGACTGTTTAGTCTAGAAAAAGAAGACTGAGACAAGATCTCAAGCTGTGCCGAGGGAGGTTCAGACTGGATGTTAGGAAGAAATTCTACAGAGAGAGAGTGATTGCCCATTGGAATGGGCTGCCCGGGGAGGTGGTGGAGTCACCATCATTGGAGGTGTTTAGGAGGAGACTTGATAGGGTGGTTGGTTGCATGGTTAGTTCATTAGGTGGTGTAGGATGATGGGTTGGACGTGATGATCTTGAAGGTCTCTTCCAACCTGGTCTATTCTATTCTATTCTATTCTATTCTATTCTATTCTATTCTATTCTATTCTATTCTATTCTATTCCTTACAAATTCCTGAAGGGTGTGTGTCAAGAAGGGGCCAGTTTCTTTTCAGTGGTGCCCTGTGGTATGATGAGGGGAATTGGGCACAAACTGTTACAGAGAAAGTTCTACCTCCTCATGATAGAGCACTGGGACAGGTGGTCTGGAGAGGCTGTGGAGTCACCTTCACTAAGACACTTTCAAGATGTCTCTGGATGTGTTCCTGTATGACCTGATCCACTTTGGCAGGTGGATTGGACTCCATGATTCTGTCTAGAAAAAATAACTATTAAGATCAGACAAACATACAAAAGACCTTGCGTCAGCTGTATGTGGCAGTTCATTTGTGGATTTGGCCTATTGCAGGTGCTGGAAAATGTCACTTTGCTCTTCCCTTGTTCCTGGGAGCTGAGATCTTACTGCACGGCAATCACTGAAAGTGTTACAGAATACAATGGTGTGAACAACAGAAAGTCATGAGGATGATTAGGGGACAGGACCATCTCTCTTACAAGGACAGGCTGAGAGACCTGGGGCTCTTTATCCTGGAAAAAAGAAGACTGAAAGGACCAAGATCTTATGATCTTACAAATAAATCTATAAATCACAAAAATAGCTAGGTCTTGAGGATGTGGCTGTGCTCTTTTCAGTGGTAGGAGTTGATAGGACACAGGGCTAAGGGGTACAAATGGGAACACACGAGGTTTCTCTTGACCATAAGGAGAAGATTCTTTACTTTGAAGATGGCAGAGCACTGGAAAAGGCTGCCCAGAGAGGCTGTGGAGACTCTCTCTTGGCTCTTTTAAAATTTGTTTGAATGTGTTCTTGTGCCAGCTGGTCTGGGTATACATACATTAGTGGGGAGGTTGTACTACATGATCTCCAGAGGTTCTTTCAACCCCTATCATTCTACAGTTCTATGATTCTCTGATTACTGTGGCTTAGCTGATGAGTGGTAATTTGCTAAGCCAGAATAGTCTGGTGGGTCATCTGAACTTAGTAGGCAAAATAAGTAATAGATGCATAAAATGGTTTATGTTTGAAGAAATATTTAAGATGACCTACTTCCAAATCCCCCAAGAGGCCCACCTTCCACTAGACCAGGTTGCTCAATGCCTCATCCAACCTGGCCTTGACCACTTCCAGGGAGGGAGCATTCAGGACCTCCCTGGGCAACATGTTCTAGTGTTTCAGCACCCTCATTGCAGAGAATTTCTTCCTAATATCTAGTCTAAATCTGCCCTCCTCAAGCTTCAACAAGAGGACACAGTCTCAGGCTGTGCCAGGGGAGGTTTAGGCTGGAGGTTAGGAGGAAGTTCTATACAGAGAGAGTGATTGCCCATTGGAATGGACTGCCCAGGGAGGTGGTGGAGTTGCCGTCACTGGAGGTGTTCAGGAGGAAACTTGATAGGGTGCTTGGTGCCATGGTTTAGTTGATTAGGTGGTGTTTGATGATAGGTTGGACATGATGATCTTGAAGGTCTCTTCCAACCTGGTCTACTCTATTCTATTCTAGTCTAGTCTGGTCTAGTCTAGTCTAGTCTATCCATTCTCTCTTATTATCTTTTTATTCTTGGAAAACTGAAAACATTTGAGTAAATATTTTTAAACTTTTAACTTTAAAAAGCTGCAAGATTAATAAAGATAAGATGTTCATATTTCTAGACTGGCCTTGCAAATCCTTCTTCAGTGGTGCTCATATAAAAAGGAGGATATTATTTTGTAGGATGCCTCCTTAGTGCCATCTTGCTATGCCTCTTTCCCTGTGAGAATGTGTGATCTCATTACCCCAAGTGATCAATGAGTCTCTTTAATTTAATTAAAAGTATAAACTCCCTACCTTTTTTCTATTTTATCAAGGATGAAACATCATTGGCCAACAGTGAGAGCAGCACCCTGACCCTAGACACTTCTCAACAGGATTTCCTAGAGTAATTATGCCAGATGCTGCGTATTTCTGAACTGTGTGCAGTAACATGGTGTGCCCTTCACTCTCCCAACTTTTTCTCCCTCTCTCTCATTCTGCTTCACACTTTCATTGAAATGACACCTCAAGAAGAAATTACTTCCTTTGTCTGAAGTCTGCTTGTTCACAGTGGGGCTCTTGATATTAACAAATCTGGAGATGTCAGACTGTATAAACACTCAGGAAAAGATATGTTTCATAAAGGTTCCTGCTCTGGAAAATTATACACTACTTTCAAAATGCTTTGCCACATTTAAAAGTGTAATTATACCCTTCTCCTTAACGACTGACATAGCATATGTTTACACATGTTTTAGCTGACTTACGACAGTACACAGAAGCACATTATACATTTGGTAGCAACAGCTAAAAAATTATGGGAACAACATCTGAACTTGTCTAGTAACATTGAAAAAGTATTTATGAACACAAAGCACACCTCACCCGCCCTTGCCCTTCCTCTATATAATAAATTTTTGTCTTTTTTTTTCCTCTAGTCTGCAAGCTCAGCCCTTCCGATCCTGCTTAGGGGTGTTTGTTTTGTGGTTGTGGTTTGGTTTGGTTTGTTTTTTCTCCTTTGGTTGGTTGGGGTTTTGTTTGCTTGTTTATGTGCTAGCTTTATTCGAAATTTCTCCTTGATAATTTCTGAATGTTCCATTGGTTGTTGTGAGTGGTGGCAGCCCAAGTATCAGCAATCTTGTTAGTGGAAATGTGGAAATGGCTCTGGCCAGCCTGATCTAGTGTGGGGTGTCCCTGCCCATGGCAGGGGGGTTGGAACTGGATGATCCTTGTGGTCCCTTCCAAATCTGACTGATACTATGATACTGATACTATGTGCATGTATTATAGAGCTGAATTTCCTAGTTTCATCCTGGAATACATTTTCATCATTTGGCAATACGGTTTCTTACTCTCTGGGCCTACAGACTTGGAAGATCCCTTGAGAAAGGGAGTCCAATCTTGAGGAAGAAATTGCCTTGCTTCACTAAACAGCTGTTTTCCTGGCATTTCTGAAACTTTCACCAGAGAAGGTAGAAAAAAAAACCCAAGTTTTTCTGAAAAGTTTGCTCATTTTAGGTTAAGGATTATCTGCTGAATTCATGGAATTCAATTCCAGTGAGTGGAAAGCCCAACCCAGGGGGTGGCACTGGACCATGTGTCATGTTATTTCCTTCCCTTGCCTGCATGCTCTCTATTTAAGAGGCTGGAATTTCTGGAGAGCTTTCTTGCTTTTGCTTTTGCTGCATGGTGGGAAGCTTTCTTGCTGGCTGGGAGCAGTATTGCCATGTGGCTGGACCTACTCCGTTGCCAGTTCTGGTTTTTTATGTATTTCTGTATCTATTCCCTTTCTGTGATATCTTTTTACATCCCTTTTGCCTTAATACTCTTTTTTTTGTTAAAATTACTTTTTAATTTCCAATTCAGTTCAAGTCTCTTTTGTTACCCCTTTACCCCCCCCTGCCTATCTTTTCCCTATGGGGGGAGTGGGAGGGGAAGGGAGAGGTAAACTGCATTCTGAGCTTGGTGGTTGTGCTTGTGCTCCTCAGTGGCTCTGCTCTTGGGGATGTGTGCATCAATGTGTCTTACCTTTGTTGGCAGCCTGTCCAGGTGGGCAGCGATGTCTGGCCACAGGTCAGCAGCCCAAACAGGCTTCCCTTTTCTCTGCCACCTGTTCTTCCTCCATTCCTTCAGCCACCCCCACAAGGCATTGGCTACCATCCAGGAGTCATTATAGAAATACAGCACTGGCCAGTTCTCCCATTCTGTTATATCCAGGGCCAGCTGGACAGCTTTTACCTCTGTGTACTGACTGGATTCACCTTCTTCATTCCTTGTTTCTGCCACTTGCCTTGTTGGGCTCCAAACAACTGCCCTTCATCTCTGCTTGCTTCCCACAAGACGGCAGAACCCATCTGTAAATAGAGCATAGCCCTTCTCATTGTCAGAGAGCTCATTATATGGGGGAGTCTCCTCAGCATGAGTCACTGTGTACTCTGGTGGCATTCCAAAGTCAGCATCCTCTGGCCAGTTGGTGATCACTTCCACTATGCCAGGGCATTTGAAGCTCCCCATCTGAGCTCGCTGAGTTATCAGGGCCATCCACTTACTCCGGGTGGCATCTGTGGCATGACGTGGGGTTGAACCTCTCCCTTTGAACATCCAGGTCAGGACTGGAAGCCTTGGAGCTAGAAATAGTGGTGACTCAGTCCCAGTTACCTCTGAGGCAGCCTGGACACCCTCATAGGCAGCTAGAATTTCCTTCTCTGTTGAGGTGTAGTTGGCCTCGGAGCCTTTGTACCCCTTACTCCAGAAACCTAGGGGCCTGCCCCTGGTTTCACCAGGAGCCTTCTGCTACAAGCTCCACGTAGGACCAATCTGACTAGCCGCAGTGTACAGCACATTCTTGATCTCTGGTCCAGTTCGAACAGGTCCCAGAGCCGTAGCATGGACCACCTCTCGTTTTATCTGGTTGTATGCTACCTGCTGCTCGGGTCCCCATACAAAATCATTTTTCTTCCATGTTATATGGAAGAGAGGTTTCACAATTTGACTGTACCTGGGAATGTGCATTTTGCAGAATCCCACAAGCCCCCAAAAGGACTGTGTCTCTTTCTTGTTCATGGGTTGCCCCATAGTGGCTACCCTGTTCACCACCTCCTGAGGGATGTGGTGATGGCCATCCTGCCATTGAACACCCAGGAACTGGATCTCCCTGGCAGGCCCTTTTACCTTGCTTCTCTTGATGGCAAAGCCAGCCTCCAACAGGATATCAATTATCCTCTTACCCTTTTGGTAAAGTTCCTCTGCTGTCTCACCCCATACAATGATGTCATCAATGAACTGCAGATGCTCAGGGGCTCCACCTTTCTCTAAGGCAGTCTGGATCACCTCATGGCAGATGGCTGAGTTATGGACCCAGCCCTGAGGCAACCAATGCCATTGGTACTCCCCTCCAGGTGAAAGCAAACTGTGGCCTGCATTCTTCTGCAATGAGAATGGAGAAAAAAGCATTAGCAATGTCAATTGTGGCATACCACTTGGCCACCTTCGATTCCAGCTCATACTGGAGCTCCAGAATGTCTGGCATGGCAGCGCTGATCGGAGGAGTCACTTCATTCATGCCACAGTAGTCCACATTCAATCTTCATTCCTCATTTGCCTTCCACACTGGCCATATCGGGCTGTTAAAGGGTGTAGTGGGCTGGGAGACCAATTCTCCTACCACAGGCAAAAAAAAGACTCGCACAAAATGGATTGCAAAAATGGTGGAAAGTTTAAATGGAAAAACAATTAAAAGTTTTACAGAAAACCCACAAGCACTGTGACAAAGAGAGAGAAATATCCCAAAACATACCCAAGAACATCCCAACCCCACGTGGGTGGTGCACCCAAACTCCGCCCCCTCCCAGGGCTCTTTCTTCCCCCCCCACCCTAGCTTTGGGTCAGAGCAGGCCCAATGGAGGTGGCTCACACCATTTTACCTAGGCAGCGGAGAGGTAGGAAAGAGAGCGAGAGGACCCCGCATGGATGAGCAGGGAATTATGGGTGAAATACCTGGTTTCCTATGAGCACCCACTGGGCTGGGGCCTCTTTTGGAACCTCCCAGGTGTGGCCTGTGCAGTGGCATTCAGGCTGGCACCCAGCCTAAACCACCACACACCACCCCTTATTTCATACCATAATCCCTGCACCCAAAACATACCATCAAATTAGAACTCTTCTGATGACATGTCTAGCGAAAGTCCATATCTTCATCTGGGCATCCTTCCAAACAGTCTCTCATTCAGGCTCAAGTATCAGTCCATTCCAGTTCTTCTTCCTCATATGATGGAATCTCCCAGCAATGCAGTCATTCTTCTGCAGTGTAAATTCTTTGTGGACTCATTGGGACATCCTGGTCACCTGGAAGAACCTCACAAATTCTCAGCCAAACCTTTATTTGCATTTACATTTACTCAGGGGATTTTTTTTCCACCTCTGGGGCAAGCCAGTTGGAGCAGTCAGGCTCCACAACTGCTTTTTTCCATCTGTCCAGGGAACCGCAGCCGACCACTTCCAGCCACAGTCTGAGGCTACACAAATGTACATCGCAGGTACATCGCCCCGCACTGGGTGTTTGTGTACCAAGACATGACCACATCTGGTTCACAGCCCTCCCCTGGATGAGGGAGCAGCTGCACCACAACTCACTAAGAAAAGAGGGGGCAGAGCCAGGTGCTAGGCACCATTTTCGGAACATATCTGAAAAACCAGGGAAAAGATTTACAGCTGCTGCTGCTGCCCAAACACAGCACCAGCACGGGAGGTGGTGCCGCCACTGCTGCTTGAGCACAGCCTGGCCTGGCTCCCGCCGTCTCTATCACCGTGATGCAGAATCAAAGTCACCTCCACCCCTTCGGGCACCCAACCCCCCTTTTTTTCAGCCAAAGCCATGAGCACGATCCCACAGCCTCTGAGAATGGCTTTCCAGCTTAAGTCCCCACTCGCCTTCTCGGGTTTCGGAAGCCATTGCTTTTGCACTTGCCACAGGTGGCCCTCCCCCACAGTGACAGCAGGCCAACTTCACTCTGCTTGCTGCTGCCCCTCTTCCACTCTGCTCCCTTCCACTCCACAGAGAACAAGTAGGAAAAGACAGGTTTTGCATTCTTAGGCTACCGCAGGCATTCTTAAGCTACCCTGAGCAGAAAGTCACAGAAAGAACCAGCCCTTGCTGCTCTTGAACAACAGGAGGGATTCTGTGCCATTGGCCACACACCAGGTGTCCTTCTGCAGTCCACAGGTGTTCACACAGTCGCCCTAACAAGAAAACTTGAGCCCCAACTTCCAAACCAGCAACGCCCCGGATCTGACTTTAAACTCTCCATCTTTTGCAATCCGATCTGCAGTTCGCCACAGCAATCAACTCCATTTTGCTGACTACGCCACTAACTGTAGTGGGCTGGGAGACCAATTCTCCCACCACAGGCAAAAGAAAGACTCAGAC
Organism: Colaptes auratus; assembly: GCA_015227895.2. Classification (NCBI taxonomy): domain Eukaryota; kingdom Metazoa; phylum Chordata; class Aves; order Piciformes; family Picidae; genus Colaptes; species Colaptes auratus. Next base: position 63,354,221 of record CM026897.1, read on the forward strand.
AAAATGGGTTGCAAAAATGGTGGAAAGTTTAAATGGAAAACCAATGAAAAGTTTTACAGAAAACCCACAAGCACTGTGACAAAGAGAGAGAAATATCCCAGAACATACCCAAGAACATCCCATCCCCACCTGGGGGTAACCCCAAAACCCCCCAGGGCTCTTTCTTCCCCCCTGCCCTCACCCTAGCCTTGGGCCTGGGCAGGCCCAAGAGAGGCAGCTCACGTCATTTTACCTAGGCAGCAGCAAGTGAGGAAAGAGAGCAAGAGGATCCCGCATGGATGTTTTATAGAGGAGCAGGGAATTATGGGTGAAATACCTGGCTTCCTATGAGCACCCACTGGGCTGGACCCCCTTTTGGAACCTCCCGGGTGTGACCTGTTGTGGTGGTGAGAGTGAGTCCTACCCCCACACACAAAGAAACCACGGCTAACTCAATTGGAGAAGCAAATGAATATAAGCTGTATTTGCAATGCAGGAATGAAATGCAATGAATATGTACACAAATATACAGTAATAATACAATACAATACAATACAATACAATACAATACACCAGGTTGAAAGAGAACTTCAAGATCATCGCGTCCAACCCATCAACCAATTCAACCCACCTAAATACAATACAGTATAATACAGTACAATACAGTACAATACAGTACAATACAACCCACCTAAACAACTAAAAAACTAAACCGTGGCACCAAGCACCCCATCAAGCCTCTTCTTGAACACCTCCAATGGAGGTGACTCCACCACTTCCACAGGCAGCTGATTCCAGTGGGCAATCACTCTCTCGGTATAGAACTTCTTCCTAAGATTCAGTCTAAACCTGCCCTGGCGTATTTACAATATATACAGAAATATACAGCAATGAACGTAATACAGAAGACCTTTTCCCTCCTCCAGCCAGGAGGGTTCCCCCCTCCTCTACCCCCTCTCCCTCCCTACCTCCCCTTTTTCCCAAAAAGTGTTAGAGAGAGAGAAAAAGGGTAATTAAGGAGGAAATTCTGTTAGCTCAAAGCGTGTGCAAGAATTAGTTTTCTTGTCTGGTTAGCTTTGTTAATTCAAGGTCACCTCTGACCAGCAGCTGTAGCTCAGAGAGAGACAGAAACAGACAGGCCGACAGACTGGAACAGACAGAACTGAACTGAAATTCAAACTGAACTAAAAGTTGCATTCTACCAATCTACCAATGAAATTGGTTTAGAATATCTTGTTTTCAATTATTATTCCAAAACATTCAACCAGAGTGTTCCAGCAACTGTCCCTTTCTTAAAGACACAGCCTGAAATGGTCACACCTGTGTGGTGGCATCCGGGCCAGCACCCAGCCTAAACCACCACAAAGGGTGAGTGAGCCTTGCTGATCACCTTCTGGCTCTCCAGCCATTGAATCAGTTGGTGTATGGAGTGCAGAGAGTCTCTGTTGGTCCTGTATTGCCTGTGATACAAGAGGCAATAGGTAACTTCAAATCCTGCACCTTATGGCTGCCCACTACAGAGGGGTCATCCGACAGCTCGGGCATGGTAGACAGTTGTTCTTTGCCTGCAGTCTCGACAGATGCTACCCCAAATGCCCACCTGTGCCCCCTAGGGTCCTTGAAGCATCCCTCCCTCAGAAAGTCAATGCCAAGAATGCAAGGTGCATCTGGATCAGTCACTATGTCATGCTTTCCCCATTCTATCCTGGTCAGGCTTATCTCAGCCTGCAGTACAGTCAAATCTTGTGAGCCCCCTGTGACTCACTGAATGCTTATAGGCTCAGGCTCTTTGTACCTCGATGATATCAGGGTGCATTATCAGGTGTTATATATGTATATGTATAACAATAACAGGAAGGGTTTACAAGGGTAAGGAGCAAGGATGGATAGGGAGATATACAAAACCAGCAGTCCTTTGAAGAAACATGGATGCAGCAGGGAGAAAAACCAGGCTTGACCAAGTGGCAGAGAACCAGGAAGCCAGCAGCAACTCTCTTAGTCCTTTTGTCCCGGTGAGGCAGAATCAAAAAGAGAGCCAAATGCTTGCCATACCCTCCCCTTTATAGTTGTGCTGGACAGGGAGGGGGAGTGGAACAGAGTAACTCAGTTTCCTGGGGGGGGGAACCACACTCCAAGGAGAGCAGGGCTGTCACAACCCCTCCCCCCTGCTTTCAGGATGGGCGTAATCCATCACACATGGCTAGGACCAAAAGTGTTTATTTCCTTGAACAAGCCAGTCACAGAATCACAGAAAACATCCAGTTAGAAGAAACTTGAAAGATCATCCAGTCCAACCTTTGACCTAGCACTGAAGAGTCAATACTAAACAATGTCCCTAAGCACCAGGTCCATACACTGCTTAAACCCCTCCAGGGACGCTGACTCCACCAGTGCCCTGAGCAGACCATTCTAATGTTTGATAAACATCTCTGTAAATAGGTATTTCTTAGCATTCAACCTGAACCTCCCCTAGTTGATCTTGAAACCATTACTTCTGTCGCTTGCCACCAAAGAGAAGAGGCTGGCCCCTCTTCCCTCCAACCTCCCTTAAAGGTAGTTGTAGAGAGTAATGAGGTTTCCCTTCAGCCTCCTCTTCACCAGACTTGTGGTGGTTCAGGCATGTCCCAAAAAAGGGTCCTGCCTGGTGGGTGGGCACAGGAAGCCAGATATTTCATCCCATAATGTCCTGCTCCCCTATATATCATCAGTGGGGGGTCCTCTCTTCCTCTTTCTTCCCTCACCACTGCCTGAGTAATGGGGTGAGCCGCCTCTCTTGGGCCTGGCTAGGCCCAAGGCTGGGTTGTGGAGGAAGAAAGAGCCCTGGGGGTTTTGGGTGTACTCCCAGGTGGGGGTGGGATGTTCTTGGGTATGTTTTAGGATCTCTCTCTCTTTTGCCAAGGTGCTTGTTGTTCTCTGTAAAACTTTCATAGCTTTTTTCCCCATTTAAACTTTCCACCATTTTTGCAATCTGTTTGAGTCTTTTTTCCTTCTGCTTGTGGTGGGAGAATTGGTCTCTCAACCTACCAAAAGACTGAAGAACCATACCTTCCCCACAGGTCACAGAATCACAGAATTATCAGGTTTGGAAGTCACCTCGAAGATCTTCCACTTTCAACCCCTGCACCATGGACAGAGAGACCTCACACTAGATCGGGTTGCTCAGGGTGACATCCAGCCTGGTTTTGAAAAATTCCAGGCATGGGGCATCCACCACTTCCCTGGGCAACCTGTTCCAGCATCCCACCACCCTCATAGTGGACAACTTTTTCCTAACATCCAGTCAGAATCTACCCACTTCTAGCTTGGATCCATTCTTCCTAGTCCTATCACTACCTGACAGCCTAAAGAGTCCCACACCAGCTTTCTTTTAGGCCCCCCTTCAGGTACTGGAAGGTCACAGTAAGGTCTTCTGAGAGCCTTCTCTTCTCTAGACTGAATAACCCAAACTTGCTCAGTCTATCTCCACAGGAGAAGTGCTCCAGCCCTCTGATCATCTTCATAGCCCTTCTAGGACAGCATATCCATATCTTTCTTGCAATAGGGGCTCCAGAACTGGACAAAGTACTCCAGGTGGGGTCTCACCAGAGTGGTTCAGAAAGGGAAAATGACCTCCCTCGACCTGCTGGCTATGCTTCTCTTGATGCAACCCAGGATATGATTGGCCTTCAGGGTTCCAAGTGCACACTGATGGCTCTTGTTGAGCTTCTCATCCTCTAGCACCCCAAGTCATTTTCTTCAGGGCTGCTCTCAAGCCAGTCACCGCCCAGCCTAAATCAATGCTCGGGGTTGACCAAACACAGATGCAGGACCTTGCATTTGGTCTTGTTGAACTTCATGAGGTTGGCTTGGGCCCACCTCCCCAGCATGTCAAGGTTCCTCTGGATGGCATCACTTCCCTCCAGCATGCCTGCTGCACCACACAGCTTGGTGTTGTCAGTGAACTTGCTGAGAGTGCACTCAATGCAAGTGTCCATGTCTCCAGCAAAGATGTTAAACAAGACTGGTCCCAGTACTCCACTTGTCACTGGCCTCCATTTGGACATGGACCCATTGACAACAATATTTTACCAGACTGGAGTTCACAATGTTGTGCAGGACAGTTTTGAAGACTTTGTGCAGGTCCAGGTAAATGACGTCAGTTGCTTGACCTTCATCTATTGATGTTGTGACCTTGTCATAGAAGACCACCAGGTTTATCGGGCAGGATTTGCCCTTGGTGAAGGCTTGCTGATTATACCGAATCACCTCTTTTTTTTACTTCATCCTCAGCACTGACTCCAGGAGGATCTGCTCCATGATCTTACTGGGCACGGAGGTGAGACTGATGGCCCTGTAGTTCCCTGGGTCATCCTTCTTTCCCTTTTTGAAAATGGGAGTTATGTTTCCCCTGTTCCAGTCAGTGGGGATTTCACTGGATTGCCATAACTTTTGGAATATAATAGAGAGTGGTTTAGCAACCTCATCTGCCAGTTCCCTCAGTACCTGTGAGTGTATCCCATTGAGTCCCATGGACTTGAACAGTTGCAGGCTCTTCAGATGGTCACTAACCTGATCTTCACTCACAATCGCCAGTTCCTTCTTCCAGTCCCTGCCATTATCTTCCATTATCCTGGGAGTGTGGCTGGAGCCCTTGCCAGTGAAGACTGAGGTGAAGAAGTCATTGAGAACCTCAGCCTTTTCCATGCCACTTGTCCCCAGTTCACCTTTTTGCTTTCTGAAGGGGCTCACACCTTCCCTACTCTTCTTTTTACCATTAATATACCTATAGGAACTTTTGCTGTTACCCTTGATCTCCCTGGATAGATTTAATTGTAACTAAGTTTTAGCTTTCCTAACCAGGTTTCTTGCTGCTTAGGCAGCTTCTTTATGTACTTTCCATTCTAGATGTCCTTTCTTCCACTCCTTGTACAGTTTCTTTTTGTGTGAGAGTGTGTCCAGGAGCTCTTTGCTCATCCAGGCAGGCCTCCTACTATTCTTTCCTGCCTTACTCTTTGGGGGTATACTTTGCTCCTGGACATGGAGAATATGATCCTTGAATACTGACCTGATGTCCTGGGCCACCCTCCCCTCTGGGACTTTCACCCACAGTACTTTGACCAGCAGATTCCTGAACTGATCAAAGATCAGTGTAATGAATGTAGCTCACTTCTAAGGCAGAACTGGGTCAGGGGCCATGAACTGTCCCTGAACAACTTTGTCAGGTCAATCCCATTTTGTGTCATGCAAAAGTCAAACAAAGTTAGTGCTTCTCACTAATAATACACCACTGTTCAGAGAGCAACAATTACCTGATGTACTTTTATTTACTTACTGCTTTCAATTACTTTAGCAGAGACAGAATGTTCCCAAAAAAGTACTTTTCCCTTTCAAAACTTGTATGCATCTGAACCATTACATTGGCAAAAAGATCACAAATAAGGTCAAGTTTAGTTAGAAAGAACCAGAACTAATTTTATTGCAACATTTGCCTTTGCACATCTTGAGAGAAGAACGGTGTTTTATTGTAAGAATTTTTCAACTATGGATAAGATTTTGGGTTATCCTGTACTTTTCATACACTTGGCATTGCATCTTTAAAACACTTAAAAGAGCACTGCACTAGATATAATAGTTCCATGGACATGTATGTAACTAAGTTGAAATTAATTCATGTGGAGCAACAGAATTTATTCAATAAAAGAGTGTAGACAGTATTTAGGGCTTTCTCCTGTGTATACTCAAAATACTGCATAAATCCATGGTTTATGAATGTGTATAAGGTAGTGGCCTTTACATTTTTTTAACTTCTTGTATCCTTTTAGCAACACAACAAAATAAACAGAAACTTTGGGTATTCAATGTGCAGTATTCACCTATTGTGTTGCTACCCAGAGAGGCATGAAGACTCTCTATGTCTAAAAAGAAACCATAGAGAGGCTTGACTTACACACTAGAATTATAAAATTCCACTCACCAAATAATGTAAGTTTATTTTTTCCCCTAGGTATTTAGTATATAACCATTATGTGACCTAAGCTACAACAATCCTGAGGAATTTAATTGCAGACAAGGCTCTTTGCCTTGGCACATTAGGTATTTTTATTTCCAGAACAACGCACTAGCTGCAGTGCAGACAAGAGTTACACCCTGAAGGACTAATGCTGAAGGAAAGAAGATCAAGTTTGAGACTGCCTGAAGAATACGGCCACAGGGCCAAATCCATAGGGCCTGATGAGATCCATCTGCAGGTCTCGAGGAAACTGGTGAATGAAGTTGCCAAATCAGCCTATTTGTCCATTGTATTAGAAAAGTCATGGCAATCTGGTGAAGTCTCTGGTGACTGGAAAAGGGGAAACAACCCTCATCTTCAAAGGGGAAAAAAGGAAGACCCCCAGAAACTATATGCCAATCAGTCTTACCTCTGTGCCTGGCAAGATCATGGAGCAGATGCTCCTGAAGGCTTTGATAAGGCATACAGAAAATGAATAAGAAGTGATTGGTAGTAAACAACAAAGCTTTGTCAGAGGCAAATCATGCCTGACAATCTTTGTGGCTTTGTATGATGGAGCAATAGCTTCAGTGGATAAGGGAAGAGCAACTGACATCATCTACCTGGACTTTTGTAAAGCCTTTGACAATGTGCTGCATGACATCCTGGTCACCAAATTTGAAAAGCATGGATTTGAGAGGTAGACCACTGGCTGCATAACTAAATGGCTGTATGGCCACCCTCAGAAAGTTATGGTCAATGGCTAGATGTCCAAATGGAGACCAGTGATAAGTGGCATCACTCAGGGGTCGGTAATTAGGAAAGTGGTTTAACATCTTTGGTGGCAATATGGACAGGGGAATTGACAACAGCTTCAGTATGTTTGCGGATGACACCAAACCGTGCAGTTCAGTTGACATGCTGGACTTGAACAGGCTCAAGGGGTGAGCCCAAGACAACCTCATGAAGTTCAACAAGGGCAAATGTAAGGTCCTGCACATGAGTTAGGGCAATCCCAACCACAAATACAGGGTGGGAGTGGAATGGCTTGAGAACAGTCTCAAATAGAGGGACGTGGGGATGTCCGCTGATGAAAAACTCAACCTAAGCTGGAAATGTGAGCTTGCAGCCTGCAAGGCAAACTGTATCCTCGACTGTATCAAAAGACATGTGACCAGCAGGACAAGTGACTGGATTCCCCCCTTCTACTCTGCATTTCTGAGCCCCCATCTGGTGTACTGCATCCAGTTCTGGTGCCCCAGTGTAAGAGGGACATTGAACTCCTGGGGTAGGTCCAGAGGAGGGCTGTGAAGATGATCAGAGAGCTGGAGCACCTCCGCTGTAGAAAAAGGCTCCAAGAGGTTGTTCAGCTTGGAGAAAAGTCAGTTATAGAGAGACCTTATAGCAGCCTTTCAGTACCTGAAAGGGGCCTGCAAGAAAGCTGGGGATGTAGTAGCAATAGGATGAGAGGGAATGGATTGAAGCTCGGGGAGGGTAGATTTAGGTCAGATATTAGGAAGAAATTCTTTACAGTAAAGGTGGTGAGACACTAGGACAGGTTACCCAGGGAGGTCATGGAAGCCTGGAAGCCTCACTGGAGACTGGGAGGCAAGGGGGGAGTTGGTCTCTTCTCCCAGGCAATCAGCAACAGAACAAGAGGACACAGTCTCAAGCTGTGCCAGAGGAGGTTTAGGCTGGATGTTCTGATGTTCTATTCTATTCTATTCTATTCTAGTCTAGTCTAGTCTAGTCTAGTCTAGTCTATTCACTTATAATTCACATTCAGGCATTTAAAGATATGTCTAACACTCTCAGTGATGAAATACTATAGCAGTGTGAACTGAAATTACTTAGTTTTGAAATCTAGGTCATTCACTGGGTTGACTAAAATGCTGATTTAAATTCTTCATTTCAGACAGTCTAGTCTGTCAGCATTGTCCTTAACTGGTACATTATTCTTTATATATCCAGTGCTAAAGGTGTCAGCAAAAATAACCTTCCACTTGATTTTTCTTTCACTTAACTTTCTCTTCAACTAGTTTTCAATGCTTTCCTGGTGTCTTATTTTCTTATGAATTTCACTTATTAGTTTCCATACTGAAACATATTGTTCATAGAATCATATAATCAATAAGGTTGAAAAATACTTCAGAGATCATCAAGTCCAACCTACTACCTAATAACTCATGACTACCTAAACCATGGCTTCAAGTACCACATCTAATCCTGTTTTGGACACCTCCAGGGACAGTGACACCACCACCTCCCTGGACAGCACATTCCTATAGCCAATTACTCTTTCTGGGAAGAACTTTCTCCTCACCTTGGGCCTAAACTTCCCTTGGTGCAGTTTGAGACTGTGTCTTCTTGTTCTAGTGCTGGTTGCCTGTGAGAAAAGACCAACCCTCACATGGCTACAACCTCCCTTCAGGTAGTTCTCAAGTGCAATAAGGTCACACCTGAGCCTCCTTTTCTCCAGGCTAAGTAACCCCAGCTCCCTCAGCCTCTCCTCATAGGGCTTGTGTTCCAAACCCCTCACCACCTTCGTTGCCCTTCTCTGGACACGTTCCAGAAGTCAACATCTTTCCTAAACTGAGGGGCCCAGAACTGGACACAGTACTCAAGGTGTGGCCTAACCAGTGCTGAGTACAGGGACACAATGTCTTCCCTGCTCCTGTTGGCCACACTATTCTTGATGCATGCAAGGATGCCGTTGGCCCTTGTGGTGGTTTGAGCCTTAACTGGAAGTTAAGAGCTCAGGTGGGGGGCAAGGCTGAGAATCTCTCCCCCACTCCTCCCCCCCTCTTCCCTTCCCAACAGAGAGGGGAGAAAAGGAAAGAGCAAATCCACCAAACAATAATTTGGAGTTGGCTTGGAAGTAGAGAGGCAAAGAGTTGTCTTTAAGCAATATATATATATATATATATATATATATATATATATATATAACAATAACAGGAAAAAAGGTTCACAAGGGCAAGGAACAAGGATGGATGGGAGGGGGACAAAAAACAAGAGAATAATACAAAACCAGCCTTTCTCTGAGGAAGCGTGGAGGCAGCAGGTCCGACCACGTGGCAGAGGAGAAGGAGGGTAGCTGCAGTAGCTCTCGTCCAGCAGAGGCAGAAGCCAGAAAAGCTGGGCCAACAGCTATGAGGTCCTGCTTTTTATACCCTAGCTGGGCAGGGAGGGGGGAGTGGAACAGACTCAGCTTCCCAGGCGAAAAATGCCCTGCAGGGAGCGAAAAGTACCTGCAAGCCCTCCACCCTGCTTTGTTCTTTTGTTCCCAGAAAAGGGTGTTAACCCACCACAATCCACCCCTCTGTTCCACTTCCTCTCTCCTGCCACAGCCCCTTCATGCAATCTTGACACGTGATATTCAGATCCTTGATGCAAGTGCCTTGTTATCCCGGCTCGCTCTCTCCCAGGGCAAGTCTCTCTCTCTCTCTGGTGATGGTCAATGTAGGTGCTGCTTGAACTGGGCAGGGATGTGGAGAAAAATCAGGAATCAGTTTGTCTTTGGAAGGGAAAAGCCAGGAACAGTCCATTGCTGTAGGGACATTGAGTACAGTCCATTGCTGTAGGGACATTGGGTACAGTCCATTGCTGCAGGGACATTGCGTACAGTCCATTGCTGCAGGGACATCGGGTACAGGTGCGATGATGCAGGAGCTCTCTGGTGCACTGGTGTGCAGTGTGTACGTTGTGTCCTCGATGCTAGGCTGGTATTAGGCTAGGAGGGAGAAACTTAGAACGACTTATAACTATTTACACAATGACTATAATACATTGATAAGTGTCGCCCCACCCCGAGTTCATCCCCTCTCAGCCAGAGTCACGTTCCGCTGTGGGATACACTGAATGTCCCCAGTTTCTAACATGACCCAGTAGGTGTGACCAGGACCCTCAGCTGAGACCACCCCTCGGGTTGGTTTGCCCCCACCAGCAGCAGGAAAAACCCACACTGCCTTTCCCAGCAGGTTCTTCTCAGCAATCACAGGAACTCCATCTCCATCCACTGTTTGCAGCAGGTGGGACTGGGCAGGACCAGCTCAGTTCACAGATCCTCTGCTGGTGACTAACCAAGTGGCTTGAGCTAGGTGTTTTTCCCAGTTCCTAAAGGTTCCACCCCCCATGGCTTTTAGGGTGGTCTTTAGCAAGCCATTGTAGCGTTCGATCTTCCTGGCAGCTGGTGCATGGTATGGGATGTGGTAAATCCACTCAATGCCATGTTCCTTTGCCCAGTCTCTTATGAGGTGGTTCTTGAAGTGGGTTCCATTGTCCTGACTCAATCCTCCCGGGGGTGCCGTGTCTCCACAGGATATGTCTCTCCAGGCCCAGGATGGTGTTGCGAGCAGTGGCATGAGGTACTGGGTAGGTCTCCAGCCAGCCTGTACTTGCCTCCACCATGGTCAGTACGTACTGCTTGCCGCTGTGAGACCGAGGCAGGGTGATGTAGTTGATCTGCCAGGCCTCTCTGTACTTATATTTCGACCATCTCCCCCCATACCACAGAGGCCTCATGCGCTTGGCCTGCTTGATGGCAGCACAGATGTCACACTCATGGATGACCTGTGAGATGGCCTCCATAGAGATGTCCACTGATCTGTCCTGAGCCCACCGGTATGTGACATCTCTCCCTTGGTGGCCAGAAGTGTCATGGGCCCAGCGAGCTAAGAACAGCTCACCCTTGTGTTCCCAATCCAAGTCTATTTGGGAGATTTTGGCAGCCAGATCTGCTTGGTGGTTATGCTGGTGTTCTTCATTGGCTCTGCTCTTGGGGACGTGCGCATCGATGTGCCGTACCTTTGTTGGCAGCCTGCCCAGGCGGGCAGCGATGTCTTGCCACAGGTCAGCAGCCCAAACAGGCTTACCTTTTCTCTGCCACCCATTCCTCTTCCATTCCTTCAGCCACCCCCACAAGGCATTGGCTACCATCCAGGAGTCAGGGTAGAGGTATAGCACTGGCCAGTTCTCTCGTTCTGCTATATCCAGGGCCAGTTGGACAGCTTTTACCTCTGCGTACTGACTGGATTCGCCTTCTCCATCCCTTGCTTCCGCCACTTGCCTTGTTGGGCTCCAAACAGCTGCCTTCCATCTCCGCTTGCTCCCCACAAGCTGGCAGGACCCATCTGTAAATAGAGCATAGCCCTTCTCATTGTCAGGGAGATCGTTGTATGGGGGAGCCTCCTCAGCACGGGTCACTGCCTGCTCTGGTGGCATTCCAAAGTCAGCACCCTCTGGCCAGTTGGTGATCACTTCCACTATGCCAGGGCGTTCGAAGCTCCCCATTCGAGCTCGCTGCGTTATCAGGGCCATCCACTTACTCCAGGTGGCATCTGCGGCATGATGTGGGGTTGAGCCTCTTCCTTTGAACATCCAGGTCAGGACTGGAAGCCTTGGAGCCAGAAATAGAGGTGACTCAGTGCCAATTACCTCAGAGGCAGCCCGGACACCCTCATAGGCAGCTAGGATTTCCTTTTCTGTCGCGGTGTAGTTGGCCTCGGAGCCTTTGTACCCCTTACTCCAGAAACCTAGGGGCCTGCCCCTGGTTTCACCAGGAGCCTTCTGCCACAAGCTCCACGTAGGACCATTCTCACCGGCTGCAGTGTACAGCACGTTCTTGATCTCTGGTCCGGTTCGAACAGGTCCCAGAGCCATAGCGTGGAACACCTCTCGTTTGATCTGGTCGAATGCCACCTGCTGCTCAGGTCCCCACACAAAATCATTTTTCTTCCTTGTTACATGGAAGAAAGGCTTCACAATCTGACTGTACCCGGGAATGTGCATTTTCCAGAAGCCCACAAGCCCAAAAAGGACTGTGTCTCTTTCTTGTTCGTGGGCTGCACCATAGTGGCTACCCTGTTCACCACCTCCTGAGGGATGTGGCGACGGCCATCCTGCCATTGAACGCCCAGGAACTGGATCTCCCTGGCAGGCCCTTTGACCTTACTTCTCTTGATGGCAAAGCCAGCCTCCAGTAGGATATCGATTATCTTCTCACCCTTCTGGTAGACTTCCTCTGCTGTCTCACCCCATACGATGATGTCATCGATGAACTGCAGATGCTCAGGGGCCCCACCTTTCTCTAAGGCAGTCTGGATCACCTCATGGCAGATGGTCGAGCTATGGACCCAGCCCTGAGGCAACCGATTCCACTGATACTGTACTCCCCTCCAAGTGAAAGCAAACTGTGGCCTGCATTCTTCTGCAATGGGAATGGAGAAAAAGGCATTAGCAATGTCAGTTGTGGCATACCACTTGGCCGCCTTCGATTCCAGCTCGTACTGGAGCGCCAGCATGTCCGGCACAGCAGCGCTGATCGGAGGAGTCACCTCATTCAGGCCACGGTAGTCCACGGTCAGTCTCCATTCCCCATTTGCCTTCCGCACTGGCCATATCGGGCTGTTGAAGGGGGAGTGAGCCTTGCTGATCACCTTCTGGCTCTCCAGTCGTCGAATCAGTTGGTGTATGGGGTGCAGAGAGTCTCTGTTGGTCCTGGATTGCCTGCGATGCACTATGCGAGAGGCAATAGGTAGCTTCAAATCCTGCACCTTATGGCTGCCCACCACGGAGGGGTCATCCGACAGCTCGGGCTTGGTGGACAGCTGTTCTTTGCCTGCAGTCTCCACAGCTGCCACCCCAAATGCCCACTTGTGCCCCTTAGGGTCCTTGAAGCATCCCTCCCGCAGAAAGTCAATGCCAAGAATGCAAGGTGCATCTGGACCAGTCACTATGTCGTGCTTTCCCCATTCATTCCCGGTCAGGCTTATCTCAGCTTGCAGTACAGTCAGGTCTTGTGAGCCCCCTGTGACTCCCTGAATGCTTATGGTTCAGCCCCTTTGTACCTCGATGGTATCAGGGTGCATTGGGCCCCTGTGTCCACCAGAGCTCGGTACTTCTGGGCTTCTGAAGTGCCAGGCCATTTCACATACACATCCCAGTATACTCTGTTATCCCTGGCCTCCATCTGGCTGGAGGTAGGGCACCTCTAATGCTGGCGGCGATGTCCACACTTGTCGCAGGGTCCTGTGTTACTAGGGGAAGGGTCTCTTGAGCGAGAGGGACCACTCCGGGAAACTGGGACAGCCCTTCTCCTGGATGAGTTGTCCCCAGTGTGGCCACCTTGCAGTTCCCGCACTCTGTTCCAGAGGGCAGATGTGGGTTGGCCATGCCAGGTGTCCATGTCCTCTCTGTGGTCACAGAGGAACCTCCACAGAGACCCTCTTGACATCCCCCGATTGGCTTGGGGTGCTCTCCTAGGGGAAGGTCGCCTGTTCCTGATTGCTGAAACCTGGATCCATTCTGAGGGAGAAGGGGAAAAGGAGGCATCGCTCCCCCTTTTCAGTTCAGACATGGAGGTCTTGATCTCTTTGACAATGTCTTTGGCCATAGTTTCTATGGCTGAGATCAGGGGTTTCTGATTTACGCTGTCCTCATATTCCCTTAAATCATTGGCAAACTCACAGACAGTTTTAGGACTTCCATCCTGTCCAGTCAGGAGTATCCCTCCTAATGTGGGAGCATATTTCTGAGGAGTCCCCTGGGTGAGTTTCTTTACGAAGGGCCGCCTCATGGGCACCTCATCTGGGTCTGAAGGGAGCTGGCCATCCCCATAAATTATTTCCAGCACAGCCATCTGTCTCAGATAGTGAATGCCCTGTTCCATAGTTGTCCACCTAACTGGGGCCAGGGCAGGTCATCTCTTGAGCGGTACCGGCTCTTGATGGCATTGAGGATCCGGGCCCAGAGAGTGTGTGTTCCATCGAGTTTGGCTAACTCTTTGTCCAGACCAGCATCACGAGTCAGGGAGCCTAAAAGCTTTGCCTCCCTCTTATCCAGGTCCACTGTGTCCACCCCCTCGTCCCAGCATCTCAGGGCCCAGCTCAGTATTGGCTCACCCTCTTTCCTTGCGTAATCCAGACAAGTTTGCCTTAGTTCCTTTCTGGGTAATGATGTGACAGTTATTTCCTGGTCTGACTCATCTTCAGCCACCACTGCGTTCTGTGAGGTGCTGGGGCCTGCTGAGGTTCCTTCCTCTCCATCTGTGCTTGGCGATGATTTTTTACTTCTTTTCCTGCGTGTGGTGACTGGTGCCAGAGAGACTGCATTGGCAGGAGCATCAGGGGTTAACTGTGAAGCTGCTGGTGGTGGGGCAGACCTTTGTGCCTGGGGCTCAGGCTGAGATCTGGCACACTCATTACAACCTGACCCCTCCCTCTTTGTGTTTACAGAGTGCTCACAATGCCCACAGCAGACACGCCCCCCAGTCGTTAAAGAGTGCAAAGGAGTGTGTTATCACCCTCCAAACAGCTCTTAATGGGTTAGCTCGTCCCCCACCCAACACGGTCACAGCAAATGCCCCTGTAAGGATTACATTCAAGCATATGGAGCATATTGCAATGGACAGCAATTTTCCATCACAGGCACATTTATCTACACCATTGATTTCATAGCCTGCTGCAGGAAAATTTCCTGTGTTAGAAAAGTTACCGCTGACAGTGAAACTCAATGAATTCAGGAGATACATGCCCACCTTCATTGGTAAAGTTTTCATCCATTTGATCAGCATCTCTATCATTAACCACACCACATGGTAAGTTATTAATTTGTAGATGTGGGTCCAAAAGATCCAGCCAAACACCCACGCAAAGGCTTGGACCACCAGGCTCTTTAAAATCGCCATCTCTACTTCCAGTCCCTTTTTCAGACAAAGTTTTGCTTTCCCAAGACAAGATTAATTTCCAAGCCCCACGTTGGAGGCACCAAAAATTGTGGTGGTTTGAGCCTTAACTGGAAGTTAAGAGCTCAGGTGGGGGGCAAGGCTGAGAATCTCTCCCTTACTCCCCCCCCCCCTTCCCTTCCCAACAGAGAGGGGAGAAAAGGAAAGAGCAAATCCACCAAACAATAATTTGGAGTTGGCTTGGAAGTAGAGAGGCAAAGAGTTGTCTTTAAGCAATATATATATATATATATATATAATATATATATATATATAACAATAACAGGAAAAAGGTTCACAAGGGCAAGGAACAAGGATGGATGGGAGGGGGACAAAAAACAAGAGAATAATACAAAACCAGCCTTTCTCTGAGGAAGCGTGGAGGCAGCAGGTCTGACCACGTGGCAGAGGAGCAGGAGGGTAGCTGCAGTAGCTCTCGTCCAGCAGAGGCAGAAGCCAGAAAAGCTGGGCCAACAGCTACGAGGTCCTGCTTTTTATACCCTAGCTGGGCAGGGAGGGGGGAGTGGAACAGACTCAGCTTCCCAGGCGAAAAATGCCCTGCAGGGAGCGAAAAGTACCTGCAAGCCCTCCACCCTGCTTTGTTCTTCTGTTCCCAGAAAAGGGTGTTAACCCACCACAGCCCTCTTGGCCACCTGGCACACTGCTGAGTCATGTTCAGCCACCTGTCAGTAAGTCCCCCTAGGTCCCTTTCTGTCTGGCTGCTCTCCAGCCACTCTGACCCCAGCCTGTAGCGCTGCACTCAGTACTTGGCCTTGTTGAATGTCATCATGTTGGACTCTGCCCATCTGTCTAGCTGGTCAAGGTCCCTCTGGAGAGGCCTTCTACCCTCTGACCATTCAACATGTGCTCCCAACTTGGTGTCATCTGCAAATTTACTGTTGACTGACTCAATCTCCTCATCTCAATCATCAGTAAAGTTATTAAACAGGGTTGGGCCCAGCACTGATCCCTGGGGGACACCTCTAGTGACTGGCCGCCAGCTGGATGTGGCACCATTCACCATAAGTCACTGGGCTGGGCTGTCCAGCCTTCCCCACATCCACCTGATCATAGAAGGAGATCAGGATGGTGAGGCCCTTCCTAAATCCATGTTGGCTGGACCTGATCCCTTGGCTGTCCAGAAGGTGCACTGTGATTGCCCCCAAGGTGATTTTCTCCATAATCTTGCCTGGTAATGAGGACAGGCTGACAGGCCTGTAGTTTGCAGGTTTCTCCTTCCAGACCTTCTTCTGGATGGGCATCACATTGGCCAGTTTCCAGTCATCAAGGACAACTACAGTGAGCCAGGACTACTGAAAAATGATGGAGAGCAGCTTGGCAAGCTCATCTGCCAGCTCTCTCAGCACCCTAGGATGGATCCCATCTGGTCCTATGGAATTGTGAGTATCCAAGTGGCTCAGCAAGTCCTCATTGGCCGGGCCACTCTCCATCATTTTTGAGCAGTCCTGGCTCACTGGAGAGGTCCCAGAAGACTGGAAGCTGGCCAACATGATGCCCATCCACAAGAAGGGCCAGAAGGAGGAGCCAAGGAATTACAGGCCTGTCAGCCTGACTTCAGTGCCAGGCAAGATTATGGAACAGGTCATCTGGAGTGCAATCACACAGCACTACCAGGATGGCCAAGGGATCAGGCCCAGCCAGCATGGATTTAGGAAGGGCAGGTCCTGCCTGATCAACCTGATCTCCTTCTATGATCAAGTGACCTGCCTGGTGGATGTGGGGAGGCCTGTGGATGTAGTCTACCTGGACTTCAGCAAGTCCTTTGACACTGTCCCACTCAACAAACTCTTGGCCAAGCTGGCAGCCCATGGCTTGGACAGGAACACTCTGCTGGGTTAGGAACTGTCTGGAGGGCTGAGCCCAGAGAGTAGTGGTGAATGGTGCCACATCCAGCTGGTAGCCAGTCAGTAGTGTTGTGCCCCAAGGATCAGTGCTGGGCCCCATGCTCTTCAACATCTTTATTGATGATCTGTATGAGGGCCTTGAGTCCATCATCAGTAAATTTGTGGACGACACCAAGCTGGGGGCAGGAGTTGTTCTGCTGGAGGGCAGAGAGGCTTTGCAGAGGGACCTCGACAGGCTGGACAGATGGGCAGAATAAAACAGCATGAGACTGATCACATCCAAGTGCCGGGTTCTGCACATTGGCCACAGCGACCCCATGCAGTGCTACAGGCTGGGGTCAGAATGGCTGGAGAGCGGCCAGGCAGAGAGGGACCTGGGGGTGCTGGTTGATGGTAGGCTGAACATGAGCCTGCAGTGTGCCCAGGCGGCCAGGACAGCCAATGGCATCCTGGCCTGCCTCAGGAACAGTGTAGCCAGCAGGAGCAGAGATGTCATTCTGCCCCTCTACACCGCACTGGTTAGGCCACACCTTGAGTCCTGTGTCCAGTTCTGGGCCCCTCAATTTAGGAAGGATGTTGTCTTGCTGGAACGTGTCCAGAGAAGGGCAACGATGTTGGTGAGGGGTTTGAAACACAAGCCCTGTGAGGAGAGGCTGAGGGAGTTGGGCTTGCTTAGCCTGGAGAAGAGGTGACTCAGGGGTGCCCTTATTGTTCTCTACAACTACATAAAGGGAGGTTGTAGACAGGCGGGTGTTGGTCTCTTCTCCCAGGCAGCCAGCACCAGAACAAGAGGACACAGTCTCAAGCTGCACCAAGGGAGGTTTTAGCTAGAGGTTAGGAGGAAGTTCTACACAGAGAGAGCGATTGTCCATTGGAATGGTCTGCCCAGGGAAGTGGTGGAGTCACCATCATTGGAGGTATTCAGGAGAAGCCTTGATAGGATGTTTGGTTGCATGGTTTAATTGATTAGATTGTGTTGGATGATAGGTTGGACATGATGATCTTGAAGGTCTCTTCCAACCTATTCTATTCTATTCTATTCTATTCTATTCTATTCTATTCTATTCTATTCTATTCACTACTTCCTCATTAAATTCAAGGGGACTATACTGCTCCCTGACCCCATTTACCAGTTCAGGAGGCCAGTTATCCTGAAGTCCTCCCGCCTTACTGTGAAAAATGAGACAAGCACCTCAGCCGTTTCCTCATCTTTAGGTACAATGTTACCCTCTGGGTCCAATAAGGAGTGGAGGTTCTTCTTGCCTCTCTTTTTAGCATTAATATATTTATAAAAATGCTTTTTGTTATCTTTCACAGAGGTGGCCAGCTTAAGTTCTAACTGGGCTTTTGCCTCTCTAATTTTTCTCCTGCATAATCTAACAACATCCTTAAGCATATCACTAGAAGCTTCCCCCTCCTTCCAAAGGAGATACACCCTACTTTTTTCCATTAATTCCTTCAGGAGCTGCTTGCTCATCCAGGCTGGTCGCTTTCTCTGCCGGCTCATCTTTCAGCACATTGATACAGCCAGTTCCTGTGATTTCAAGAGCTCCTGTTTGAAGTAAGTCCAAGTGTCCTGGACCCCTTGGTTCTTAAGGGCTGCTACCCAGGGTACTTTGAATTAATTGCTTAAACAAGCTGAAGTTTGCCCTCCAGAAGTCCAAAGTAAGGGTTCTGTTATTGCTCTTCCGTATTTCCCAGCATATTGAAAACTCCACTATCTCATGATCACTGCACCCTAGACACCCTTCTACCATCACATCTCCCACCAGCCCTTCTCTATTTGAGAACAGAAGATCAAGCAGGGCCTCACCCCTGGTAGGCTCAGAGCTGCATCAAGAAGTTGTCCTTTGTACACTCTAAGAACCTCCTGGATTGCTTCCTCTCTGCTGAACTAAGTTCTCAGCAGATGCCTGGCAGGTTAAATTCACCCACTAATACAAGATCTGATGATCTTGAGACATCCTCCAGTTGCTTATAGAATATTTCATCCGCCTTCTCATCCTGGTTGGGTGGTCTATAACAGACTCCAACAAGGTTGTCAGATTTGTTAAGCCTCTGTGGTGGGGTGAGAAAGTTCCCTCCCCACACACAGGGAAAGAAACCACAGCTAGCTCAGTCGGAAAAGCAGATGAAAGCTATATTTACAAGCATAAATGGAATGCAATGAATATATACACAAATATACAATATTTACAATATATACAGGAAAATACAGCAATCAACACAATGCAGAAAAACCTTTTCCCTCCAGCCGGCCAGGGGGGTTCCCTGAACCCCCCTCTCTCCCTCCCTACCTCCCCTTTTTCCCAAAAAGGGTTAGAGAGAGAGAGAAAGGCAATTAAGGAAGAAAAATTCTGTTAGCTAAAAAGCACATGCAAGAATTAGCTTTCTTATCTGGTTAGCTGTTAACTCAAGGCCGTTCTTGCTTCAGAAAGAGAGAAGCCGTCCAGCCCACAGGACAGAGAAGCACAGACTGCACCCAGCCTGAACCCAGACCAGACACAGACTGAACCAACAGAACCCAAACTTAAAATTGCGTTTTTTTACAATCTACCAATGAAATTAGTTTAGACTATCTTGTTTTTGTTCAAATATCAAAAACATTCAGCCAGAGTGTTCAGCAACTGTCTCTTTCTTAAAGGCACAGCCTCAACCGGTCACAATCCACCTCTTCTAAACAATTTCATTGGCTGTTCATACTGTCCATCCAATCTAAAACAATATCTACAATTTGTAAGCGAAGTTCATAGTCCATTCCGGCTATCCTCAGGTGTAGATGATTCAGAAGTCCAAGAAACAAGGAAAATGGAAAACAGTTTGTCTCTTCGCAGACGAAGCGAAGAAAAGGGAAACAGGGAAGCAGGGAAACAGGAAAACAGGGACTCTCAGTTGACTCAGGGCTCTCAGGGTTCTCAGGGTTTGTGCACTGTGGATTCCTCAAGGATTCTTCCTTTGGGCGCAATGTAGCTGTACAACACTCTGAAATTAAACTCTTTCAGCTAAAGTTAGATTTCTTTGTGGAATACACTGAATTTCACCATTCTCTTGCATTACCCAATAAGTGTGACCCGGACCTTCAGCTGAAACCACCCCTCGGACAGGTTTAGCCTCTCCTGAGGGAGAAAATACCCAAACAGTTTTACCTAACAGATTCTTTTCTCTAACAACAGGAACTCTATCACCTTCCACTTTCTCTAGCAGATCTGAGTGTGCAGGTCCAGCTCGGTTCACTGAACCTCTACTATTTACCAGCCAGGTTGCTTGTGCTAAATGTTTTTCCCAGTTTTTCAAAGATCCACCCCCCATGGCTTTAAGAGTGGTCTTCAGCAAACCGTTGTAGCGTTCAATCTTCCCTGCAGCTGGTGCATAGTAGGGAATGTGGAATATCCACTCAATGCCGTGCTCTTTGGCTCAGCTCTTTACAAGGTTGTTTTTGAAATGAGTTCCATTGTCTGACTCGATCCTCTCTGGAGATCCGTGTCTCCACAGGATTTGTCTCTCAGACCAAGAATGGTGTTGCGTGCAGTTGCATGTGGAACTGGATAAGTTTCCAACCATCCAGTGTTTGCCTCTACCATAGTAAGCACATACTGCTTACCAGAACGAGAACGTGGTAGAGTGATGTAGTCAATCTGCCAAGCTTCACCATACTTGTACTTGGACCATCTGTCACCATACCATAAAGGCTTAAGTCTCTTTGCCTGCTTAATAGCAGCACAATTGTCACAGTCATGGATGACTTGTGTGATAGCATCCATGGAAATGTCTATGGATCTGTCACGAGCCCACTGGTAGGTTGCATCTCTGCCTTGATGTCCTGACGAATCGTGAGCCCACCGAGCTAAGAATATCTCACCTCGGTGTTTCCAGTTGAGATCAAGATCAGAGTCCATGTCTACTTGAGAAACTCTTGCAGCTAGATCTGCCTGATGGTTGTGTCGCTGTTCCTCAGTAGCTTTGCTCTTAGGGATGTGAGCATCAATGTGTCTCACCTTCACTGGAATTCTCTCGATTCGATCAGCAATGTCCTGCCACAGGTCAGTTGCCCATATGGGCTTTCCTTTTCTCTGCCAACCATTCTTTTTCCAGTTCTTTAGCCAACCCCACAGAGCATTGGCTACCATCCATGAGTCGGTGTAGAGATAAAGCTTTGGCCATCTCTCACGTTCAGCTATGTCGAGAGCTAGCTGGACAGCTTTTACCTCTGCAAACTGACTGGATTCTCCTTCTCCATCCTTTGCCTCTGCAACTCGGCGTGTTGGACTCCACACTGCAGACTTCCACCTTCGCTTGTTCCCGACCAGACGACAGGAACCGTCTGTGAACAAAGCATATTTCTTTTCATCATCAGAAAGGTCATTGTAAGGAGGAGCTTCCTCAGCATGAGTTACTCTCTCCTCTGGAGGGTCAGTACAGTTGGTACCTTCAGGCCAACTTGAGATCACCTCCACCAGACCAGGTCTTTCAAGATTTCCCATTCGAGCTCTCTGTGTTATCAGAGCCATCCATTTAGACCAGGTAGAGTCTTTTGCATGATGTGGTGTGGAACCCTTGCCTTTGAACATCCAATTCAAAACTGGTAATCTGGGAGCTAAGAGAAGTTGTGATTCAGTTCCAATCACTTCAGAAGCTGCTTTTACTCCTTCATAGGCAGCTAGAATCTCTTTCTCTGTTGGAGTATAATTAGCCTCTGAACCTCTGTAACCTCGACTCCAGAAACCAAGAGGTCATCCACGTGTCTCACCTGGAGCTCTTTGCCACAAGCACCAGGTTGGACCATTGTCACTTGCAGCTGTGTACAAAATGTTCTTAATGGCTGGACCATCTCGGACAGGTCCCAGACCCATTGCTTGAACTACCTCTTGCTTTATCTGGTCAAAAGCTGTTTGTTGTTCAGGTCCCCAGTGGAAATTGTTTCTCTTTTGAGTCACATCATACAGAGGTTTCACAATCTGACTGTATCCAGGAATGCGCAGTCTCCAAAATCCCACTCTCCCCAAGAAACGTAGGGTTTCTTGCTTGTTCATGGGATTTGCCATGGTAGAGACTGTATTTACCACATCCACTGTAATGTGTCGGCGTCCATCCTGCCACCGCACTCCCAGAAACTGGATCTCTCTGGTAGGTCCTTTCACCTTGTCTCGCTTGATGGCAAAACCTGCACTCAGAAGAATGTCAATGACTTTGTTACCTTTCTCGAAGACTTCTTCAGCAGTTTTACCCCAGACGATGATATCATCGATGAACTGGATGTGTTCTGGAGCACCACCTTTCTCCAGAGCATCGTGGATCACTGAATGACAGATGCTTGAGCTGTGGATCCAGCCCATTGGCAATCTGTTGAAAGTGTACTGGATTCCTCTCCAGGTGAAAGCAAACTGAGGCCTGCATTCCTCTGCTATGGGAATAGAGAAGAAGGCATTAGCAATGTCTATGGTAGCATACCATTTGGCCTCTTTGGATTCCAGCTCATACTGGAGTTCCATCATGTCTGGTACTGCTGCACTCATAGGTGGAGTTACTTCATTCAGAGCTCGGTAGTCGACTGTCAGACGCCAGTCTCCATTCTGCTTTCTCACAGGCCACACTGGACTGTTGAAAGGGGAATGAGTTTTGCTGATGACTTTCTGACTCTCCAACTGACGAATCAGTTTCTGAATGGGCAACAAAGAGTCATGGTTGGTTCTGTATTGTCTGTGATGCACAGTCTGAGAAGCAACCGGCAATTTAATGTCCTCAATCTTGTGTTGTCCCACAACTGCAGATTCATCAGAAAGATCAGGTCTAACAGACAGCTTCAGTTTTTGTCCATCAACTTCTACAGATGCTACTCCAAAAGCCCATTTGTAACCTTTAGGGTCTTTGAAACGCCCTTCTCTCAGAAAATCAATTCCCAGAATACAAGGTGCGTCAGGTCCGGTCACAACTGTATGCTTCCTCCACTGTTTACCAGTTAAACTTATATCAACCTCCACCTTAGTTAACTCTTGAGATCCACCAGTGACTCCCAGAATAGTTATAGCTTCTGATCCCTGATAATTTGATGGTATTATGGTGCACTGAGCCCCTGTGTCAACCAAGGCCCTGTACTTCTGAAATTGTGAAGTGCCAGGCCACTGGATGTACACATCCCAATAGATTCTGTTATCTCTGTTATCCCTCTCCTCCCCCTGGCGGGAGGCAGGGCACCCCTAGTTGTGGGGAACATGCCCACATGTGCAATGAGCACAGTGTGCAGTGTTAGAACTGGAGCCACTGTTGGAGCTACTAGAGTTGTCCTGGGGGACTGTAGAAGTAACAGCTACCCTTCTGGTATTGCTACCTCGGGTTCTGCCACTTTGCAGTTCCCTCAGTCTCCTGAAAAGATTAGCAGTTGGTTGACCATCCCATCTGTTCATGTTCTCACCAAACTGATCACGCAGAGTTATCCAAATACTTCCACGTGACTGCCTTGGCGGTCTGTTTTGGTTGGATCTGTTTCGGAATGCCCTGTTTTGGAATGCCCTGTTTTGGAATGACATCCTTGGAGGACGTCTATTCCTCACAGAGGAAACCTGTATCAATCTGGAGGAAGAATTGGAATTATCTCTCTGTGTCAATTGGGAGATGGAATTTATAATTTCATCCTTCATCTCTTTCATGCAATTCTCAATTTTTCCAGACAGAGTTTCAATGGCTGAAACCAAAGAAACACGTGTCATGCTATCCTCCAGTTGTCTCATTTGATCAGTGAATTGGCCAACCGTAGGAGAAGCTCCACCATAATTTCTTGCCACAATCCTGCTTGCCAGAATATTTGCATAATTAGGAGGAGCAAGTTTGATGAGCTTTCTAGCAAGACCAGTTCCTACAGGAATTTCATCAGGATTCAGAGTCTCATGGCCACCATAGAGTACCTCTCTGACCACAAATTCTCTCAGACGCTTAATTCCTTCCTCTATGGTAGTCCAGGGCTTAGGATTCCATGGAAGATCATCTCGGGAAGGATATCTCATGAGGGTTGCCATTAAAAGGCGTATCCACAGAGTAACCTTACCGAGAGTCCTGCCTAGATGTCTATCTATTCCATTATCCTTTGAGAGAGTTCCTAGTTGAGCTGCTGACTTGTCTCCAACCATTAGAGCTGGAGCACCTGTATCGTAGCATCTACCAAGCCAAGCTAGGATTGGCTCCTTATCTGCTCTGATGTAATCTTTACGCACATTCCTTAGCTCTTCTCTTGGGGAAGAACAGTCCAGAATATCATCTGACTCCTCCTCTTCCTCCTCTTCCTGAACTTGTTGTCCCATTAATCTTATTGTCACTCTCCTAAGAATCTCTTTAAGGTCAGGAGTACCACCTCTAGTTGTTCTGCTATTAGCAATTTGCCCTGCATCTCCATCCAGTGATGTTCTCAATAACTCAGCTATATCTTTAAGACAAATCTTCTCCTCCTCCTTAGCAGGGTCTCTTAAAGCAGAAGTTCCCTCACCAGCATCAGCTCCTGGGTCAGCCTTGCTCTTTCCACTTCTTGTATTTAAAACAGCTACCTGCTTAACTGGAGCTGAGTTTGAATTTACAGCTGGCTTAACAGAAGCTGACAGGTTCTGGGACGGATCAGCTGCTGTGGAGGACACTTCCGGTCCTGCTGAAGAAGAAGGAGGAACTGGCTGTGCCTTGCTAATGGCTGCCGAGGACGGGGGAGCCGCCATGTTAGGCGCTGCCGCTGCCGCTGCAGCTTGCTGATTGCCAGAACCACCAACAGCACCGTTCAGAGCAGCCTTTCCGATGGAATTTTTAGCTTTCTCTTTAACTGATACAGATCCTCCATTCTCCTCATCACTAGATATTTCTGGGGTCGAGTTAGAGCTGTTCTTTCTCCTCTTGGGTCTACGCCTAATTACAAAACAGGCCCTAGACACTTTTCTCTCCCGGTATAGAGCATATAACAAGTACGCAATCACCATCACCAGCAGCAGATTCAAACACATCGAATAAATCACCTTCGGATCCCAGCCATCACTTAAAACGACCCTTTCACCTACTGGGATCTTAAACTTGTTTATCTCTATGGGCAGAGTGGTTGAGGTCACATTCCTGTATCTATTAAGCCAAAAGAATCACAGGCACCGGTCATAGAGAAGCTGAATCTTATACTTAAACCATAAATACAATTTATACATCAAGTATCTGCTTAAGCGATCGAAAATCAATCCTAGGACATGCTTATAGATAAGGACCCCAAAAATTGAAAAAAAACAGACACTCTAAAAGCCAAAACACTTTCATCCTTGCAACTCCGACCTGAGCAGACAATAAATCAAGCAACTTTTGCTCTGCTTCTGGACAGCAACTATCCACAAGCCGCGCGTTTGGGCCGCCAATTAAAAATATGTGGTGGCGTGAGAAAGTTCCCTCCCCACACACAAAGAAAGAAACCACAGCTAGCTCAGTCGGATGAAAGCTATATTTACAGGCATAAAATGGAATGCAATGAATATATACACAAATATACAATATTTACAATATATACAGGAAAATACAGCAATCAACACAATGCAGAAAAACCTTTTCCCTCCAGCCGGCCAGGGGGGTTCCCTGAACCCCCCTCTCTCCCTCCCTACCTCCCCTTTTTCCCAAAAAGGGTTAGAGAGAGAGAGAAAGGCAATTAAGGAAGGAAAATTCTGTTAGCTAAAAAGCACATGCAAGAATTAGCTTTCTTATCTGGTTAGCTGTTAACTCAAGGCCGTTCCTGCTTCAGAAAGAGAGAAGCCGTCCAGCCCACAGGACAGAGAAGCACAGACTGCACCCAGCCTGAACCCAGACCAGACACAGACTGAACCAACAGAACCCAAACTTAAAATTGCGGTTTTTTACAATCTACCAATGAAATTAGTTTAGACTATCTTGTTTTTGTTCAAATATCAAAAACATTCAGCCAGAGTGTTCAGCAACTGTCTCTTTCTTAAAGGCACAGCCTCAACCGGTCACAGCCTCCCTCTGATTTTAACCCACAAGCACTCAATCCTTTCATCCCTTACTTCAAATTCTGTGGCATCAAGAGATTCCCTAATATCCAGGGCTATCCCTCCTCCTCTTCTCCCTCGCCTGTCTCCCCTAAAGAGCCTGTGACCTCCCAGTGTGGTATTCCGATTGTGTGAATTGTCCCTGTTGTTTCTGTAATGGCAACTACATCATAGTTTTCCTGATTGTAGTGGGTTGGAATTTCCCAATTACATTAACTAGGCATGACCAGCTCAATTGAAAGCAAATGCAAGCTGTATTTTTGAAGCAAAAACTACACTCTACAATGGAATGCTATGAAAATGTAAATAATAAACAGTTTTAAAAATATTATACAGGTATTTACAGAAAACAGCACGGAAATCCCCCTGGACCCCCTCTGCTATTCCCTGAGAAAGCAGGGAAGTTGCTACACTCCCCCTGAAATTCCCTCTGCTTTCTCCCTGTAATAGAAGTAAAGAAGAGAGCTGTTAAGAGGAATGTTAGTTCTTATCTGCAAGGTCAGCTAGCAGCCATTAAATTCTCCCCAACCGAGCAGAATAGCCAAGAAGCTAGAGAAGAAGGAAAGGAATGAAGTGGAATGTGTATGATTGTTAGGGTACATGTCACAGATTCTGGCCAATGAAATTCGTTTAGAATAATCTTTTGTTTTCCTTTTTACACCCAACTGTGAATTGTTTATATTTTTCTACTTCTCTGCTAGAAATCTTTTAAAGGCATAGCTTAAAACTGCCACACCGGTGAACAAAGACTTCCAGTTCCTCTCATTTGTTACCCATATTGTGTGCATTCAGCTGGGCTGCTGATTTCTCCACTAACTCTGGTTTATGTCCCTCTCTCTCCTCTACAGAGAGACTAGTTTCATCACCCACCCCCTTCAAACCTAGTTTAAAGCTCTCCCAATGAGCCCTGCCAACTTTAGTGCTAGAGCCCTCTTGCCCTTTCTAGATAGATTCACCCCATCTAAGTCCAGCAGGCCAGGTGTGGTAAAAGTGGCCCCTTGATTAAAGAACCCAAAATTCTGCTGCCAGCACCATCCCTTGAGCCATTTGTTGATGACAGGGATTCTCTTGTTCCTCTCAGTGTACACCCCTGCCACTAAGGGAACTGAGCAGAACACCACTTGAGCTTCTGCCCCATCAATTTTCTGAGGGCCTTGAATTCCTTTTTGATTGTCCTGGTGCCCTTCTTATCAATGTCATCACTTCCAGCTTGGATTATCAGCAATGGATAATAGTTAGAGGGCTGGATTAGCTTTGGTAGTCTCCTGGTGATGTCCCTTACCTGGGCCCCATGTAGGCAGCACACTTCCCTGTGGGATGGGTCAGGGCAACACATAGGTCCCTCTGTTCCCCTCAGAAGAGAGTCACCAACAACAATTACCCTCCTCTTTTTCATTAGGGCACTAGTCCCAGTGGTTGTTTGGGACAGATTTGCTTTATGCATCCCCTCAGATGGTTCCTCTTCTATCTTCTCATCCACATTGCCCTCAACCTGCAGGGCCTCATACTTATTATGCAAGGGCAACAGGGGAGGCAAAGATGGCTGGGATGGATTCCCCATGCTTCTCCTAACAGGGACCTGTATCCATTCCTGCCTGTTTCCAGGATTGCCTCCCTCAACTGAGGGGGTCTGTAAAGCCTGCTCCCAAATATCTAACTCCCTTTCTCATTCCCTTATAGTCCTGAGTCTTAATACTTCTTCCTTTCTGTTGAACATATCAAACAAAGATTATCCTTCATTTGAAGTATCTATGGTTCTCCAAATCAAATCCATTTTCTCTATGGCATGTACTATTGGCTAAGCTATATATAGAAAATAATCCAATTTACTAGACATTTCCTGTCTTCATTCTTGCCTGTCAGGCTGCCTAGATTAGTTGTCAACTCTGAGTGCGACATCAGTCTTTGTGCAATTAATCATCTCTAAACAGCCTGCACTATACTGATGTGCTAACCACCAAGTATATTCAATTGTCTCTTTTCATATGCAACTTTGTGCATACGTGGTCTCTGCTGTGCATTACCCTGCTGCAGGAAAATTTCTTTTAACAGTAAGTTGGCCATCTTGCATCTTTCCAACTTTCAGTATATAGAGTTTTTACTTTACATTGAGAACCAAGATGATGGTGTAAAAAGGATGAAACACTAGGCTTTCAGTTGAAAAAAAGCCTTCCTAACCAATGTTTGATGGAACAGTGAAAACTTCGGTGCTGATCCTGCTACCACCACAGACCTTTACAATCCCACTGATAATCTCTGAGTGAGCTCACAACCAGGCATTAGTATTCTACTTTGCTGTCCATGCCAGATGGTATATTGCTGAGTGTCCAGATTTAGTTTCATTTGCATGCACTGCACTGCTTTAATTTCAAAAGCATTACAGGAATGGCAGCTTAGAAGAGTGGCAGCTTAGAAGAGTGGCAGCTGAGTAGAAGAGACTCTACCTTGGTACCAAAGCACCATATAGTGAGGATGGAGAAATGCTAGGGAACAGTGAATATTTGGTGGTATAAATTTAATTCTTGTGTGCATTTTGCTGGTATCTATTCTAATCTGAGAAGGAATTTTGAATAAGTAGAAATTTATGTATTTGTGAATGTGTTGATTTATTTTGAATGATGCTTTCAAATATTTAAAGATCACATACTTCCTAGAACATGATTTTTCAAAAATTACAGTCTAGATTATTACTATCACAGAAACAATTTGAGAGAAGAAGTGGAAAAATCTCAAGACACTTTGCTGCTTTGAACTGTGATGTAGGCAATTTCTGTGTGAAATTATGAAATGAAAACGTGTAAATGTCTTTTAAACAATAACCTGTATTAGAAGAATAGGAGGATGAATTTTTGATGTTAATTTATAATCTAAATAATGTTTTCATCTTTATGAGTGCAATAGAATGTACAAATTAGTAATTAAGATATGGCAAATATGAATATTAATAAAACCATTAATAACTTCTAATTAATATGAAAAATTGCCAAAACAATAATAATTAGGTTCAATGTATGGTTGGAATATATAATATTTAGGCACATATAACAAATTTAACAATTTTAAGCACATCGGGTGGAATAATAGAAAGCGCAAAATGGCATTTGAACATGGGGCAGGAGAGACTCAACAAGAACCATTAAGCCAAAGAGGCAATGAATTAATTACTCACAACTTATTCCACCCAAGCAGCGAGTGCTGCTGCTGTGTATTAACTGTTGAGGCTTTTGGGGGTGCTCTCATGCACCAGACAGGGCTAATTGCCTGCAGGAATGCCACGTGGTCTCAGGGATAATCTGGCTGCAGCAGGATGGTGGGCAGTTTACAATGCTTCTCGCAATAGCCTCTTGCATATTCCTGGGTAAACAGGCATGGCAAAATTCTAGTTGCAAGGGGGATGCAAGGCTTGGCTCCCACTTCTAAAGCTTGTGGCTTCTCTAGCTTGCAGTAAGTAGGCTCGTGGCTTTTATCCCATGCTCTGGACCAGTCAACTCAAGGCCAGGCAACCCAAGGCAAGGCAAATAAGTCAAGACAGCTTCAGACAAGGCAGGTCTACGCAGGTAAGGCAGGTTCAAGCAAGGCAAAGGCAACTAGAAATCGGCCTGTATGTATATGTTGCCTGAGATTCAATTTGGCCTATGGGGCAACTGAAGCCAGCAAACAATTACTCAATAAAAAGGGATTCTGCCAGCCTGTGGCCATAAAAGGCAGAAACGTAGGCCTGGCCTGGGAGAAGCAGTGACCAAAACATGTGCTCTTACCTCAAAAGGAGACTTGTTTACCAGACAGGTTAGGTCCTGTCCTTTTGTTCCGTTTCCCACATTAGCCTGACTTCTGCAGGAAGGATGGTGGAGAGGGGGACTATGTCTAGATGTATCAGGGCCTGTCTGTGTTTGTGCTAGGCCTGTTTGGCCCTACCACCATAACGGGTTTAAAGGACTGTGCAAAGATAATTGATACTACTGTGAGATACTCTTGCCTTTGCTGCACTCCTAAACCCTAAACTCAGAACCTGAAACTGTACACCAATCTTGGATTAACATCTTCATTGGTTTATTGTTACAGGGAGATTTTGCAAGGCCTCAAAGTAAGGTACATGCCCTGTTCATCTTACTCATGGCCTGTGTTGCTGAAGTGAGCACATATTCTAAAACATGGAATGCTTCACAAATTTATGTCATCCTTGTGCAGGGGCCATGTTAATCTTCTCTGTATTGTTCCAATTTTTAGTATATGCACTTGCTTTGGAAGTATATATACTAAAATAAGAACGTCCTGCTCCAGGTGATGCCTGTGGATGTCCACCTGGTTTCTGGAGTCCTGGCTACAAAGGCCCAGAGGCAAATTAGGTTCCAACAGAGAAGGAGATACTAGCTG
The DNA here is from genome assembly GCA_015227895.2 of Colaptes auratus. NCBI lineage: Eukaryota > Metazoa > Chordata > Aves > Piciformes > Picidae > Colaptes > Colaptes auratus. Next base: position 63,384,137 of record CM026897.1, read on the forward strand.
CTTATGAGGCAAATGAAAGCTGTATTTACAAGCAAAGCTACAGTCTACAATGGAATGCAATGAATACATACAAATATGCAGTATTTACAACATTTACAGGTATTTATAATTAATGAACAGTACAAGGATCCCCCCTGGCCAAAGACCAGAGGAAGCTATTAGCTTCTCCCTCCCTGTCCCCCTTACCCCCTTGTAGACAAAGGGACAAGAGACAGAGCAGAGAAGTTAGAACTTAGCCAAAACAATGCAGTCAGGGTCAAGCAGAAGCCAGCAGAAGAACAAAATTGGTATCTCCTAGCCTGAGGAAGCAAGGAGAGAAATTGTTTTGTAAACTAAATCTTATGGTAGATAACTCTCCAATGGGATTGTTTACAGCTATTATTATTTTCATTTTTTACACCCAATAGTGATTTATTTACATTTTACTGCTTTCTGTTCAAGATCTGTGAAAAATTTCAAAGGCATAGCCTGAAACTAACATACAGCCTAATTCTGCATCTTCATACGTAGGCTTGATCAGCTATGCAATGCATAACATTTGGGTTACAGGAAGCTGCATCTGTATATCTTAGAGAACATGGAATTCTATTTTCATATCTAAACTATGCTTATTTTAACACTTTGCTTCACCCAGGACCACACTGGATAACATTTTTATATAACAGGCTATGTGTATATATATATATATATATATATATATAGATAGATAGATATACACGGTTAAATGCATTGTGCAGAAACAAGTAGGGGAGATAAGAGAGATGGAAACAGGTGAAATAGTAATGCCGGAGGGTAAAGTTTGAAGTGCACAGACTAGCCCTGTCACATGGTGTGGTGGGGTGAGAAAGTTCCCTCCCCACACACAAAGAAAGAAACCACAGCTAGCTCAGTCAGAAAAGCAGATGAAAGCTACATTTACAGGCATAAATGGAATGCAATGAATATGTAGACAAATATACAATATTTACAATATATACAGGAATACACAGCAATGAATGTAATGCAGAAAAGCCTTCTCCCTCCAGCCGGCCAGGGGGGTTCCCTGAACCCCCCTCTCTCCCTCCCCACCTCCCCTTTTTCCCAAAAAGGGTTAGAGAGAGAGAGAAAGGCAATTAAGGAAGAAAAAAAGTCTGTTAGCTCAAAAGCACATGCAAGAATTAGTTTTCTTATCTGGTTAGCTTTGTCAACCAAGGTCACTTCTGCTTCAGAAAGAGAGAAGCCATCTAGCCCACAGGACAGAGAAGCACAGACTGCACCCAGCCTGAACCCAGACCAGACTGAACTAACAGAACCCAAACTTAAAATTGCATTCTACAATCTACCAATGAAATTAGTTTAGACTATCTTTTTTTTGTTTAAATATCAAAAACATTCAGCCAGAGTGTTCAGCAACTGTCTCTTTCTTAAAGGCATATCCTCAACCGGTCACACATGGAGAAATAAGTATTTCAAACCCACAGCTTTCAAAACTAAGATTTCCATCATTGCTACCCAAGGCCAGGGGCCTCAGGCATAGTCCAAGCATGGCGGGAACACAGGCAAGATTGACACAGCCATGCACTGTGAGTAACAAACAAGACTACTAATGATGCATTTGTGTTTCAAATGTAGAGGGCAAAGCAACAGACGTACTTTCACTAGCAGGCACCTTCTGTGACCTGCAAATGCTGTGCTATCCTTTACTGGTTGGGAATCCTGGAAATCTGTCTCTATTTCACATGCACCTCCTTTCCCAACTGTGACCTATTGAGAATCACATTATCCATTCAGGAAGGATGTATTGGTAGTAATTTAAGAAGCCGCCATAGAAGAGGCATTAACAAACCAGCTAAACCTGTTTGACCACTGCCCTCTGTCATTTCCACACACCCCTTCCCCCCATTGTGGGGTCCAGGTTTGAGGTTGAGGAGCCAATAGACAGGCATCACTAAGGCTGCCTGGGGGGAGGTGGAGGCTGGATCCATGCCTCACATTTCAGAGAGATGACTGCACGTGTCAGAGACTATTTGAGAAAGCGTGTGCAGTTTGGCTGCCGTACACCATTTTGAACTGATTGGCTAGATTTTAATAGGTACTCTGCCATTGGGCCGTTCAAGCACCTACTTGTGCTGCTGTCTTTATAGCAATTATCTTCTATTGTTCTAACAAGCAAGTGTGAGTCACAGATCTCCTCCACAGGAGAGTGCTCTTCCTCTCTCTTACTTCCTCTAATTTTAGATTTTTACCCTTTGGATTATTCCTGCCTTTTGGATTACAAATTGCAACTCAGAATATCACTTCATTCAGCAAAAGTTTTGGTGATTAACAGTTCTTTAGTAACTTAGATTAATATATCTGGTTATCTCTAAGGTTTATAGCCTGTTTGCCTGTTGCTTAGCTCTGTTGTGAAGCCAAGGGGGTCCATTTTGCCACCTGAGGCAGCACTATCATTTGGTTTTGTGTGTATAAGGGTTTCCAGTTTGTTCCTCCGTATTCCAGGTTCTGATTTTCCTAGACTATTATTCCACTGTTTATTAACATTCTGTCATGCATAATCAACCTACCATCAACCAGGCAAATGAACCTGGACCAAATTAGCTGGGGAAAATATTTTTTTATATCTAATAAATAATATTCATATTTTATCCATTTGATGATAAACTATATCAGAAGCTGGGCAGCTTTCAGAAAAAAATGTATTTTACATTTAGAGGAAAGTATTATTTTGTAGCCTTTCTATATACATTTCACTACACCATGGGGAGTAATAAAGCTTAAGGACTGGAACAAATTATCACCACCCAAATTCAAGAGTTAGAAATTACCAATGAGTAAGATATCAGTTCATACTATACTTACAGTCAGTAACTGCAGAATAGAATAGAATGGTCCAGGCTGAAAGGGACCTTCAAAGGTCATCTAGTCCAACCTCCCCTCAGTCAGCAGGGACATCCTCAACTAGACCAGGCTGCCAAGGGCCTCATCAAGACTCATATTGTGTATCTCCAGGGAAGGGACCTCAACCACCTCCCCACACAACCTGTTCCAGTGTTCCACCACCCTCATAGTAAAGAACTTCCTGACATCCAACTTAAATATGCCCTTCTCTAGTTTGAAGCCATTGCCCCTTGTCCTATAACCACAGGCCCTTGTAAACAGTCTCTGTCCATGCTTTGTGTAGGTTCCCTTCCGGCACTGGAAGGCTGGTACGAGGTCTCTCTGGAGGCTCCTCTTCTCCACACTGAACAACCTCAGTTCCCTCAGCCTGTGCTTATAGCAGAGGTGCTCCAACTCTCTGATAATTTTGTGGCCATCCTCTGGACCTGCTCCATAAGGTCCATGTCCTTCGTATATTGAGGGGTCCAGACTGGTGCACAGTACTCCAGGTGAGGTCTCACCAAAGCAAAGTGGCAGAATCACCTCTCTGAATCTGCTGGCAACATGTCTTTCAATGCAACCCAGGATGTGATTTGCCTTCTGGGCTGCAAGCACACACTGCCTGCTCACATCCAGCTTCTTGTGCATCAGCAACCCCAAATCCTGCTTTCCATCACCTCACACCCAGTTTGTATTGATAGCTAGGATTATATCCAGATCTGAAAGTCCTAGTCCACCAGGAAGACAGTGATGTAGTTGCCATTTCAGAAACATGGTGGGACAATACACATGATTGGAGTACAACATTGGGGGGTTACAGGCTCTTTAGGAGCGATAGGTGAGGGAGAAGAGGAGGAGGGGTGGCTCTGTATATTAGGGAGTTGATGTCACAGAGCTTGAAGTGAAGGATGAAAGGATTGAGAGTCTGTAGGTTAAAATCAGAGGGAGGCTTAACAAATCTGACAACCTTGTTGGAGTCTGTTATAGACCACCCAACCAGGATGAGGAGGCAGATGAAATATTCTATAAGCAACTGGAGTCTGTCTCAAGATGATCAGATCTTGTCCTTGTAGGTGACTTTAATCTGCCAGATATCTGCTGGGAACTTAATTCAGCAGAGAGGAGGCAGCCCAGAAGATTCCTAGAACGTATGGAGGACAGCTTCTTGATGCAGATGTGAGCCTACAAGGGGTGAGGCTCTGCTTGACCTGCTTTTCTCAAATAGAGATGGGTGGTGGGAGATGTGACAGTGGGAGGCTGTCTAGGGTGCAGTGACCACGAGATAGTGAAGTTTTCGATATGCAGGGAGATAGGGAGGAGCACTAACAGAACCCTCACCTTGGACTTCTGGAGGACAAACTTGTTAAAGAAACTTATTTAGAAAGTTCCCTGGGTAGCAGCCCTTAAGAACCAAGTGTGACCGGTTGATGCTATGCCTTTAAGAAAGAGACCTGGTCTGGTGGAGGTGATCTCAAGTTGGCCTGAAGGTACCAGCTGTACTAAACCTCCAGAGGAGAGAGTAACTCGTGCTGAGGAAGCTCCTCCTTACAATGACCTTTCTGATGATGAAAAGAAATATGCTTTGTTCACAGACGGTTCCTGTCGTCTGGTCGGGAACAAGCGAAGGTGGAAGTCTGCAGTGTGGAGTCCAACACGCCGAGTTGCAGAGGCAAAGGATGGAGAAGGAGAATCCAGTCAGTTTGCAGAGGTAAAAGCTGTCCTGCTAGCTCTCGACGTAGCTGAACGTGAGAGGTGGCCAAAGCTTTATCTCTACACCGACTCATGGATGGTAGCCAATGCTCTGTGGGGTTGGTTAAAGAACTGGAAGAAGAGTGGTTGGCAGAGAAAAGGAAAGCCTATTTGGGCAACTGACCTGTGGCAGGACATTGCTGATCGAATCGAGAGAATTCCAGTGAAGGTGAGACACATTGATGCTCACATCCCTAAGAGCAAAGCTACTGAGGAGCAGCAACACAACCATCAGGCAGATCTAGCTGCAAGAGTTTCTCAAGTAGACATGGACTCTGATCTTGATCTCGACTGGAAACACCCAGGTGAGATATTCTTAGCTCGGTGGGCTCATGATTCGTCAGGACATCAAGGCAGAGATGCAACCTACCAGTGGGCTCGTGACAGATCCATAGACATTTCCATGGATGCTATCACACAAGTCATCCATGACTGTGACATTTGTGCTGCTATTAAGCAGGCAAAACGACTTAAGCCCTTATGGTATGGTGACAGATGGTCCAAGTACAAGTATGGTGAAGCTTGGCAGATTGACTACATCACTCTACCACGTTCTCGTTCTGGTAAGCAGTATGTGCTTACTATGGTAGAGGCAAACACTGGGTGGTTGGAAACTTATCCAGTTCCACATGCAACTGCACGCAACACCATTCTTGGTCTGGAGAGACAAATCCTGTGGAGACATGGAACTCCAGAGAGGATCGAGTCAGACAATGGAACTCATTTCAAAAACAACCTTGTAAAGAGCTGGGCCAAAGAGCACGGCATTGAGTGGATATTCCACATTCCCTACTATGCACCAGCTGCAGGAAAGATTGAACGTTACAACGGTTTGCTGAAGACCACTCTTAAAGCCATGGGGGGTGGATCTTTGAAAAACTGGGAAAAGCATTTAGCACAAGCAACCTGGCTGGTAAATAGTAGAGGTTCAGTGAACCGAGCTGGACCTGCACACTCACATCTGCTACAGAAAGTAGAAGGTGATAGAGTTCCTGTTGTTAGAGAAAAAAATCTGTTAGGTAAAACTGTTTGGGTATTTTCTCCCTCAGGAGAGGCTAAACCTGTCCGAGGGGTGGTTTCAGCTGAAGGTCCGGGTCACACTTATTGGGTAATGCAAGAGAATGGTGAAATTCAGTGTATTCCACAAAGAAATTTAACTTTAGCTGAAAGAGTTTAATTTCAGAGTGTTGTACAGCTACATCGCGCCCAAAGGAAAAATCCTTGAGGAATCCACAGTGCACGAACCCTGAGAACCCTGAGAGCCCTGAGTCAACTGAGAGTCCCTGTTTCCCTGTTTCCCTTTTCTTCGCTTCATCTGCGAAGAGAGAAACTGTTTTCCATTTTTCTTGTTTCTTGGACTTCTGAATCATCTACACTTGAGGATAGCCAGAATGGACTATCAACTCTACTTACAAGTTGTAGATATTGTTTTAGATTGGATGGACAGTATGAACAGCCAATGAAATTGTTTAGAAGAGGTGGATTGTGACCGGTTGAGGCTGTGCCTTTAAGAAAGAGACAGTTGCTGAACACTCTGGCTGAATGTTTTTGATATTTGAACAAAAACAAGATAGTCTAAACTAATTTCATTGGTAGGTTGTTGTAGAGTGCAATTTTGAGTTTGGGTTCTGTTGGTTCAGTCTGTGTCTGGTCTGGGTGCAGGCTGGGTGCAGTCTGTGCTTCTCTGTCCTGTGGGCTGGACGGCTTCTCTCTTTCTGAAGCAAGAACGGCCTTGAGTTAACAGCTAACCAGATAAGAATGCTAATTCTTGCATGTGCCTTTTTTTGAGCTAACAGAATTTTTCTCCTTAATTGCCTTTCTCTCTCTCTCTAACCCTTTTTGGGAAAAAGGGGAGGTGGGGAGGGAGAGAGGGGGGTTCAGGGAACCCCCCTGGCCGGCTGGAGGGAAAAGGTTTTTCTGCATTGTGTTGATTGCTGTATTTTCCTGTATATATTGTAAATATTGTATATTTGTGTATATATTCATTGCATTCCATTTATGCTTGTAAATATAGCTTTCATCTGCTTTTCCGACTGAGCTAGCTGTGGTTTCTTTCCCTGTGTGTGGGGGGGAACTTTCTCACCCCACCACACCAAGGGGTCCACGATGGTTGCACCTGCTTCAAACAGGATCTCTTGAAGGCACAGGAACAGGCTGTGCCCATGTGCTGAAAGATGAGCTGGCAGGGAAGGTGACTGGTCTGGATGAGCAAGCAGCTCCTGAAGGAATTAAGGGAAAAACAGAGGCTGTATACCTTTGGAAGGAGGGGAAGGCTTCTCGAGGTATGCTTAAGGATGTTGTTAGATTATGCAGGAGAAATACTAGAGAGGCAAAGGCCCAGTTAGAACTTAAGCTTTTATAAATATATTAATGCTAAAAAGAGGGGCAAGAAGAACCTCCACTCCTTATTGGACCTGGAGGGTAACATTGTACCTAAAGATGAGGAAAAGGCGGAGGTCCTGAATACTTTCTTTGCCTCAATTTTCAACAGTAAGGCAGGAGGAGTTCAGGACAAGTGGCCTCCTGAGCTGGGAGATGGGGTCAGGGAGCAGTGTATTGCCCTGGAAATCCACAAGGAATGAGTCTGGGACTTATTGAGCCACTTGGATACTCACAAGTCCATAGGGCCAGATGGGATCCATCCTAGGGTGCTGAGAGAGCTGGCAGATGAGCTGGCCAAGCTGCTTTCCATCATTTTCCACCAGTCCTAGCTGACCGGTGAGGTCCCAGATGACTGGAAACTGGTCAGTGTGGTCCCCATCCACAAGAAGGGTTGGATGGAGGAACCTGGAAGATCCAGGCCTGTCATCCTGACCTCAGTGCCAGGGAAAATTGTGGAGCACATCATCTGAGGGGCAATGACTGTGCACTTGAAGGATGGCCAAGGGCTCAGGTCCAGCCAACATGGATTTAGGAAGGGCAGGTCCTGCCTCTTCAACCTGATCTCCTTCTATGATCAGGTGACCAACCTGGTGGATGTGGGGAGGGCTGTGGATGTAGTCTCTCTGGACTTCAGCAAAGCCTTTGACACTGTCCCCCACAGCAAACTGCTGGCTAAGCTGTCAGCTCATGGCTTAGACTGCAGCAGTCTGTGTTAGGTTAGGAACTGTCTGGAGGGCTGAGCCCAGAGAGTGGTGGTGAATGGTGCCACATCCAGCTGGCAGCCAGTCACTAGCAGTGTCCCCCAGGGATCAATGCTGGGCCCCATCCTGTTTAATATCTTCATTCATGGTCTGGATGAGGGGATTGAGTCAGTCATAAGCAAATTTGCAGATGACACCAGGTTGGGGGCAGGTATTGATCTGTTAGAGGGTAGAAGGGCTCTGCAGAGGGACCTCAACCGACTGGACTGATGACATTTCACAAATCTAAGTGCCAGGTTCTGCACCTTGGCCACAACAGCCCCATGCACAGCTACAGGCTGGGGTTGGAGTGGCTGGAGAGCTGCCAAACAGAAAGGGACCTGGGGGTACTGATTGAGAGCTGCCTAAACATGAGCCAGCAGTGTGCCCAGGGGTCCAAGAAGGCCGATGGCATCCTGGCCTGCATCAAGAATAGTGTGGCCAGCAGGAGCAGGGAAGTCATTGTGGCCCTGTACTCAGCACTGGTTAGGCCACACCTTGAGTCCTGTGTCCTGTTCTGGGCCCCTCAATTTAAGAAGGACATTGAGATGCTTGAATGTGTCCAGAGAAGTGCAACAAGGCTGGGGAGATGCCTAGAGCACAAGACCTATGAGGAGAGGCTGAGGGATCTGGGATTGTTTAGCCTGGAGAAGAGGAGGCTCAGGGGAGACCTTATTGCTGTCGACAACTACCTGAAGGGTGGTTGTAGCCAGGAGGGAGTTGATGTCCTCTCCCAGGCAAGCAGCACCAGAACAAGAGGAAACAGTCTCAAACTGCGCCAGGGGAAGTTTAGGCTCGAGGTGAGGAGAAAGTTCTTCACAGAAAGAGTTGTTATTCATGGGAATTGGCTTCCCAGGGAGGTGGTGGAGTCACCATCCCTTGAGGTGTTCAAGAGGGGATTGGACATGGCACTTTGGTGCCATGGTTTAGTCAAGAGGTCTGTGGTGACAGGTTGGAGTTGGTGATCTTTGAGGTCTCTTCCAACCTTGGTGATTCTGTGATTTTGGCCTAGGTGCAGAACCCTGCACTTGTTCTTGTTGAACTTCATGATGTTCACCTGAGCCCACCTCTCCAGCTTTTCCAGGTCTCTCTGGATGGCCTCCCATCTCTTATGCATATTGACAACACCACTCACCTTGGTGTCATCTCCAATCTTGCTGATGGTGCACTTGATCCCACTGTCCATGTCATTGATAAGAATATTAAACAGTGCACGTCCCAGTATGGACCCCTGAAAGACACCACTTGTCACTGCTCTCCATCTTGACTTCAAGCCATTGGGCACTACCCTCTGGATACAATCATCCAGCCAATTCCTTATCTACTGATCTGTCCATCCATCAAATCCATATCTCTCCATCTTGGTGAGCAAGATCTTGTGGGGGGACCATGTCAAAGGCCTTGCAGAAGTCCAGGTAGATCACATTCATAGTTCACTCCTATCTACTGACATAGTCATTTTGTTATAGAAAGCCACAAGATTAGCCAGGCAGGACCTGCCTGTAGTAAAGCCATGCTGGCTGTCCTCCGTGTGCCTCAGTATAGCATCTAGGAGGATCTGTTCCATGACTTTCCCAGCCACAGAGGTGAGGCTGACAGGTTGGCAGTTCCCTGGATCTTCCTTTCTACCCTTTTAAAAAATTGCTGTGTTGTTTCCTTTCTTTCAGTCTGCCAGGACTTCTCAGTACATCACATAGGAAGCAGAAATAAGTATTTCCTGTAATGTGTCCTGGTCATATCACCATATTTCAAGGACAATCTCATAGAGGATTTTGTAGCTTTCCAACTATGTGTGTCAGCCCATCTCTGTCGCCATTGTAGGCTAATCTGACCTTATTAAAGACTCTGATTCTGTAGAGGAAAAAGCAGCAGTTTCAGATGCAGACTATTATCAAACCACTAGTTACCGTAATCTCATCATACTTAGTGGTTTCAAGGCTTGTTTTATAGTTTCATAGTTTCATAGTTTCATAGTTTCATAGTTTCATAGTTTCATAGTTTCATAGTTTCAGTTAGGGTTGGAAGGGACCACAAGGATCATCTAGTTCCAACCCCCCTGCCATGGGCAGGGACACTCTACACTAGATCAGGCTGGCTAGAGCCTCATCCAGCCTGGTCTTAAACACCTCAAGGGACGGGGCCTCAACCACCTCCCTTGACAACCCATTCCAGGGCCTCACCACCCTCATGGTGAAGAACTTCCTCCTCACTTGTGAAGATCTTCTATTTAATTTCCTGTTCTATTAAAATGTGATTCCCTACCTCATGTCACACTTCATCCTTCTGTTTTCTCTGCATACTTTGAACAGTAGGACTGCTTCTCTTGGTCCTTCTTGTGCCTGCTTATGTTTGCTATTCCATTGAAGTGAATTACTCCTTATGTTGTGTATTGCGCTGGTCTTTTTACACCCCCTGCCACTGTAACCCAGATCCTTCTGGTCACATCATGATGTTAGTGATTTTCTGCAATGCCCAAGGCTTGTCAGACTTTGTATCAAGCCTTTCATCTTCCTTACCAGTATAACTAAATATTCTATCTCATCTCTGGCCTCATCTGTGTGTCTAGACCTCTAATTTAACCACTAGAATATGTTTTCTTTGAATATTATATTAATTTTCTCTAAGGTTTTTATAAGTATTTCCTTACTCTTCAACCTGCGCCATTACCTTTGTGACCTGGTTGGGGGTGTTAACTTCCACCCTAGTTCTGTTGTCTGACTTTAGAAACTTCACTGACCAGAGACAAATGCTTAAATGTCAGTTCTTATCTGGTCCCAGCTGGCACCAGCTCCAGAGGGCTACAGTACTCTAGGGCATCTGCAACTTAAAAAAGGGTTATTGTTATAGTGTTGTTTCACATGTGAATCCTGGCTGTTAAGAGATGACCAGGTTCATTCATGAACCCACTAAATCCCATGTCAGCATTTTCATCCCCTCTGGATGTAAAAGTAGAGCATGAAAATTGAGTCTCTTCCCCCTCATGAGTTCAGCAGTAGCTCTATAAGAATCTGAAATGTGACCTTCATATGTATGGGCCAGGAATAATTGACAAATTCACTGGTAGTAAAATATGGACATCAACACGTTTAATATACCTGGCACTGGTGTGTTTACGGGTGACCATTTACAGTACTTCAGTGTATTTAACTACAGACAAGCAAAGAAATATAAAAAGCCACAACCTGCCCCCAAAACTTCCAGGTTTTAGCTAAATCAGAAAAGATTGGGAAAATGTTTCTTTGTTTCCACTAAACACATCTGTCTTCTTGTCTGTGTACACTCAAGCAGAAATTCCCAGTCTCTCATGTCTCCAGGGTGTTTGAAAAATGTCTGAAGTCTCTTTAAAGAGCAGATTAGCATGTATCCTAAAAGTTAGACTGTAATACTACTTAACTGCTCTATTTTTCCATTATGGGCCTGTCAGCAGGAATGTGTTGCCCTGTAGTACATGACAAGTGAAAACGCTAGTAACATTGTTTTTCATAGACAGAAAAAATACCGAAGAAGCAGTTTCTTAGCTAAAATGTCACCTCTAAGATATATGGGGCTTACTATATTTTGTTGCCCTGGTAATGAAAGGTGTAAAATGACTCTTTTGCACAGCTCCATCAGAATGATTGCATCCTGTTTTTTTCCATCATATTACAAGAGCTTGTTTTCATTCTCCCTTCCTGACTACATTAAGTGTAAAGAGATTGAATTACTGTGCTGTACCCTCTCCATCTGATATGGATTTAAGAGTTGATATTAATGTACTGAGAATTGTGTTCTTCTTCATGAAAAAAAAGGCTACAAATTATAATGAATTTTGACTTTTATGTATCGACCGCTCAAGTAGTGAAGCAGTGTTTCTGCACCCAAGGGATAGACATAGCATGATCAGCATTTTTCACTTGAACGAATCCAATTGATAAAGCAATATATTTAGTGTCACTTTGCTTGATCTCTAGGTTTAGCAACAGTCATGCTAAAAGTAGACACATTAGTCCATAAATATTACTCATTAAAAATGTGCTAGCTATTGCTTCATACAGCTGTATTCTTTCCAAATTTTCACTGAGCAGGGCAAAAAAAGGCGAAGAGTAATACTGTGTCAAGAGCATGCAAGTGTGGGTAAATGGCTGACAAGTATTGAAAATACATATTTACAGCTAGAAAACCAAATGCAGGACCATTAGGTGTGTGGTGATTAGCTTGTCTCTTAGCACACATGAACTGTGAGATCACATACTACCATTTTCCCATTGATGCTGCATTTCTGGACTGCTGTGGAACCAAGCAAAGAGCCATTACATATGTGTTAAGAGTAGACAGAACGTATTTAATGTTTCTGAACATCATGGTAGCCTTTGGCAAGTGCTTAATTTTCTTGGTTATATAAATATTTTTTTTCAGGGTCACTATGTTAAAAATGAAATATTACTACATATTTACTGCTTAAAAAAAGTCATTTATCCATCTTAAAGAGGATTAATGGCACAAAGAAGATTATTAACAATATAAATCTTTATAATTAAGCACTAGCTATGGAGTATTGTAGTTACATTTCTAATGACTAAACTTTGTGTGTTAAACATTTTGTTTTGCAAGTTAAGCAATATCTTTAAAAACCCACTTGTTTAACCCTGTGTATGTAATTGGGACTTTCACACAGAATATAAATTCTCTATAAGTAATATTTAGTTTAGAATTACAATCTAAACTAAATGCTACTTATACAGATTGAGGGGAACAAAACAAAAGTTTAGCGACTGCTTAAAAGTTGTGTGCAAGATTGAAATACTGGGAAATTGAGATCTATTTTTAGATAGTTTATTACATTTATCTAGGGGTCAATTCAGCAGGGAAATTGCTTGAAAGATATATGTTAAAGGTTCACATTGTTTCTTTTAAAAGTTTCAAAACACTGATCCTAAGTCCTAGAAAGAAAGACTTCGTAGCAATAATTTCTTACTTAGGTTATGTACAGAAATATAAACAGTAGGTATCTGACCTTGAACTTTATACTGATAGTCTTTTAACTTAAAAACTTGCAGTTCTGTATCCTGGAGTGTATAATTAGTAAAATCACCTATTCACTCAGGTGCACATTATTTAGGCACCAAATCTCATAGAAAAAGAAATCTCTTATTGAGTTGAGCTGGAAGTCACAAATGCATATGAATGCTTTGGGAAGTGAGGACCTGGACCTAAACAGTTTCTTCAGTCCCTGCCTTGCTGCTGTTGCTTGTGATGGCCTTGCCTGGTCATCCAACAGCTACATCATGCATGTACTAAAATGACCCTGTAGAAAGGTGATAGGAATAGTTGTATTGGGTTACTGTCTTTAAGAGTTCCCTAAACAACATGAGATTTCCCACTATATCCCCAAGGGGTTTGCAAACCTTCTTTGTAGCCTTATAGTATCTGTAAAACTAGGGTTGGATAGATAAGCTTCATTAATTGGCAATTTTTCCATTTTCTGAAATGCCTCATCTCCTCTCCCATGTTTTCCCATCACTTTTCATGTTTGAGAACTGGATCATATACAGTATGTTTAGGCATGTATTTGTCCAGGATAAAAATCTCTGCTTAAAGAAAGAACATTCTGTAAAACTTAATTCTATTCCCCCAGACTATGCAGTCTCTTTTCTCTTTGTCCACTGAAAACTGAGAGTTAGCAGACTCCACCTGGTGAAGTTAAACAGATTACCTGAGGGGTTAGCAGTCAGACCTGTATCAAGACTGTGGACTCTGAATCTGCTCCCTGGCTGCATGTTCACTTGCTATCAGATCATTCATCAGATCCTCAGATGCCCATGAAACCCTAGATGAAGGTCAGATGAAGATTCCTGTTTGCTTAGCAATGCTGGAATAATAATAATAATAATAATAGTAATAGTAATAGCAACAACAACTATAGTTTCCTAAGAACCAGCAGTGGCTCAGTGTCCAGTTTGTGAACAGTCAACGGTGTTCAGCTTTATAGCGCATGCTGCTATCATCAGAAGCAGTATGTGGTGTAAAGTGCAGACATTTATTTTTATTTTTTTTACTGTGTTGTAGCGATTGCCTAGAGCATAATATTCTCTTTTCGGAGGAGCTGGTATAACAGCGTTTCCATTTTGTGCTCAGTCACTGAAACCATTCCTCATCCATATTTTTAAGAAAGGCGAAGGCCACTGCACTTCACTGCCCTGTAAAAATATTTCCTTTGCAGGATTATGGCAGCAGGAGGAACTAATAAGCATGGTAAGCCCTTTCTGGAGTTTGTCACACCTAGCGGGCTCAGGCGGTCAGCTGAGGAATTTCAGGGTGGCCGGCAGTTTGGGAGACAGGGCATGTTTCAAGGAAAGAAATGGTTGGAGAAGCAAAAAGAGCTAGGGCATAGCAATAAATAAAACCCCAGTCTAAGTTCCCTTACTTTTGAGGTGTTGCTCTTGCTTTCCTGGGTGAAAGAACCTTCTTCCCTGAATTCTCAACAGTATTACGAAGGAAATAATTTTTATTTTGGATTCATGAATAGATTACATTTACACCAAATTGTACTGCTACTCTCATCTGAAGCCTCCTTTATGCAACTCCAGGTGAAATTTCTGATTATCATATTTTCTGGACTAACTTGAGAGAATGAGATGAGGAGAGGGATGGGGGATGAAGTTTTTTTTCTCAACATAATTGGACCACCTGCCTACAATCTTCTCTGACATTTGGATAGATAAAGGACTCCACTTCGTTGAGCTCCCTCAGTCCTTCATTGCTCACGAGCATATGTAAGATTCATTTTAAAAAATGCAAATCTTTCTGTAAGGATAATTAAATGGTGATGAGATGCCCTGCCATAACACAACTCCTCAATGGAAAATGAACTTTGCCTGCTTTACTTATGTGTGTGTCTGAGTGTGTGTGAGATTGTGGATAAGTATTCATCATGCAAACGCATTGACAAATGTAATCTTTCTTCACCTCTATTCACTGTGATCCTTCACAGTAAGGCAGTGAAATTGTCTTCCTGAAACCTCAATATCCCTCTCTTCCAGCCTTTTTCCCCCTAGAAGGTAATTTTAAAATCTCTTTTGACAGTCCTAACTGATCTTATCATAAGTCATCCAACACAAGCACAGGCACAGCACCTAATCAGGATGTTGCTGGCTAATTTAGCCCTGCTGATTTGATCTAACTAGATGGAGTTTTATGATACCCTGTGATTGTAAATATGTCTGCTCTCATTCACAGCCTAGAAAGGCTGGAGGGCCATTACATCTTAATTGGGTAATTTCTTTTTAAATCACTGCAGGCCAAGTTGCTGCTTCCGCAGCAGCCAGTCCAGGACATTGATCTCAGTCCATGTCTGGCTCCAGAAAATTCTGGGAATATGTCTCCCACTTATTTTGGTATTTTGATTTTTAAGGGTCCTAAAGTGCCGCAGCTAGCTTTTAGAAGATAGGCAGTGTGTGTGGGTGCAACCTGGAAACAGATAATACTTTCATGACGGTGCCTGGAGGACCAAGGGATAGAGTTGGATGTAGCAGTCTAAATGGAGAGATTAATGGAGAATGTCTACCTGAGCAAGATATTTGGAGTTATCTTCATGTTTTCTTGTTTCCAGACTTAAAGAGGAGACCAAATTCAGCTTTCTGTAGAGGAAGTATAATAATTATGGACTTGCATTCTTATAAATTAGTAATATTGCCTTTAGAGACATATTAAAAAAATAATCTGATTGATTTGTTTTATGAAGATTCATACATGCACAGGTATGCATACATTTTCATACACATATTTTAATTTCACATTATTTTTTGACGTATTTACAAAATATTTGTCTAGAAAAGAATGGACAACACAAGGAATTATCACAGTTGTTATGGATTAGGTCACTGTTAGAGAAAATATTTTGCTGATATTTATATGACAAAATATATTTTGTGCATATATATGTGCATATATATATATATGATGTAAAATATGTTTTTGGTTCAGGTATGGCTGGGCAATAGTTGAAAGGCTACAGAGTTCATCAGTAAAAGAACTATTTAATTCATACCCTTCTAGATTAAAGCTATGCTAAGTACTAGCCACTGTCACCTGTTTTAGAAGGTTTTTTGGTGGCCTTAGCCCAGTTTCTGCTAGCAAAGAAAATGGTTTCCTTCCAAGCACATCTGTCACAACTTGTACTTCAGGGTAAAGGGCAGAAGAACAAAAGGCAGTAGTAATTTGATGAATACTACTCTGTAATACGGTGCCTTAGAGAAGAGGCACACCAGTAAGGAGTGGGGAAAATACCATGAGTTGATTTTATGGACAAAAAGAAGTCACAGAATCACCAAACCACCAAGGTTGGAAGAGACCTCAAAGATCATCCTGTCACAATAAAATTATATCACTTTATTTTCATATTGGTTTGAGCAACAAGAATAAACCTCCCCAACTGTGTCATTATTAACTATTTTAGTTTACATTACAGAACCTAGCATTTAGAATGCACAGGCTTCTCCGTGACAGTACCAAAAGATGAGCAAGGGAGTGCATGTACTGGTTTTGTAAGGAGAAATGAGACCAGGGAGTGGGGAATCATGGGTTGTGATTCCCCAGACACTGAATCTACTCAGTAAATTATTTTTCCTTCAAAAAGAGTCAGCAATCAGTGATGATTGAAATACCTTTGAACACAGTTGTAATGAAATTCCGTTTGTGGCCCATGCCGGAGTTTCAGCCATTGCTGGTAATGGTCTCCTTCAGAGCAATACAGTCATTGCTGCCTTGTGAGGTACTGTGGGAAGTAGAGACAGACAATCCCTGAACAAAACACTGGGAGTTTGTGTAGAGTTACGCAAGGGCTTATCTGCTCAGTTTCTAGCTCTCTCCTGTGGAAAGAAGAATAAGCTATGCATAATTTGTGAGAAGGATAGAGGGGACATGATAAAGTAAATTTTTATTTCCAAAATGCCAATATGTGTAATAATACTTTGCTAGCATGGTATTTTGTATATACAATGATAAATAGCTTTTCATATTGATTATACTAGATTGTAACTCATTTTGTGAGTCGTCAGATCAAACCCAGTTTTGCATGAGATGATGTAGCATGTAGATGTGAATGAATCAGAAAAACTTCTGCTGTAGAGAAACACCAAGTGAGAAGCAGATGTGCTACTCTAATTGCTCAAAATATCTTCTTTGCATTCAGCACTGCTATTGATCTGCAGTAAGTAAAAGGTGATTTTTGTTGTTATTTGATAGGATAAAAAAAATAAGATCCTTTTGTCATTGAGCTTCAGTTTAAAGTTTATTGCCTGCCAGTAGGATTTCTTAGTTTCCTGTATGATTAAAAACAGAAGAGAGCTTTAGAGGACACATGGTGAAAGGGTATATTTGGCTGTCAGGTTTTGGCCCTGATAATGTGAAGTGCTTCCTATATTAGTCTGAAGTTCTTTCCTCTCTCTTATTTTCATAAAGAAGTTTACACGCATCAGTATCTACATCCAGTTCCTAGAGAATGAAAAAATCCTGAAAAGTGTATCTCCTTTTCCCAGGATTTTTTCCCAATCAGCAGTGCATGTATTTCAGCCTTGCAAAGCATTCTTCACAGTCTTCCTCTCTGCTTCAAAATGAGGCTGCCTGATGGACTCTGATAGCATTGGAGTATCCCACTTAGCTGTAGCACTTGGAACTCCTAGCAGGCTGCTCCCAGTCTCAATGAGCTTCAGGGGAAGGGCAGGTGTTTGTGCAACTTGGGATACAGTAAAATTCAGCACCTGTGTGTTAGTCATAGGACATGGCTTCTACCCATAAATGATCCCTGCTTTGTAGACTAAAAAGGTTGTATCTTTGTAAGACCAAGTCAATTAGTAAGTAAGTCTGAGTGGGATGGGACCATTCAGATTCAATCCCTCTAACCTTAAGGCAGCTAGGAGGTGGAAGTCCACAACCCTGTGAGTCACCCTTATGTAGTCAGTGGTAAGGAAGAGGTGTTTACTTGAGACTATCTAATTTTAGTGATAAGCAGTGTAAGTCAGAAGGATTGCTCCTTACATGTGTCACCTACTCTACAGGGACTGCAAAAGAAGTTCAGAGAACTACGCTGGTGTACAAACACACTTTTTGCAAACACATAGAGCTACTGAGATGAATCCAGAAAGGCTCTTGCTGTGTTTTTCCAGGTAAAATCTACAGAAGTGACATGACAGAAACATACCTTGGCAATATGTTCTTCTAAGAGCTATGTGCATAAATTAGATGTAGGCAAAAACATTTTCATAGTTCTAGCAGCCTCTACAATATTCTGATTTAGAAACCTGTCACATCAAACAATGAAAGCCAAACAAAAGCTCGCAGACTGGCATATGTTTATTTTAAATTAGTGCTGCTAGAGGATTATTTGATTATACAAGCTTAAGTAATTTCTACAGAAAACCCAAGCAAATGAACAGTTTCCTGAATAACTTCAGAAGATCTCTTGGCAGCAACTTTACACCATAGTAGTATTTTGATTTTCCATTTGAGTAGAAAGGGTGAAATCTGTTTAAATGACATGCATTAATGAATATGTCTGCATACTGAATAATGATTACTCTTTTTGCATTTCAATGACCATACTTAAAGAAACATCCAGGGTCCTCCCTTTTGATTTGGAGACAATGTCCTGCTTGGCCTTGGAGAAATGCAAAACAAGAAGTGATGGTTAGACCCTGAAGCAATTTCACAATTGAAAGAAATCACACATTTCTAATAGCGAGGGTGATAAATGCTTTTGACAAATGCTTTTGATAAACATGTTATACTTCTGTTAGATGTAATTTAATGGACCTAAGACATAGATAACTAGATGACATCTTAGAATGTGTGATGTACAGGAGGTGAGATGAGATCTAGCAGTTCCTTCTAGTAACGTTTCCTCCATGCTTTGTCCCACAACCTCCATCATGCTATCTTCATTGTACTTCTTTCTCTGACTTCCTTTGTCTCTGTACTATCTTATAATGTGTTCCACATTTTACAATAATGGAGTCATCATACGATTCTACTCCCAAGACAACACAGTAATTTGAGGTTTGTGACCTTTAAGGTCCCTTCCAACACAAGCCATTCTGTGATTTTATGATTTATTTTCCATCTCTCCCAGGCAACCAGCACCAGAACAAGAGGACACAGTCTCAAGCTGCACTAGGGGAGGTTTAGACCGGATGTTAGGAAGAAATTCTTTATAGAGAGAGTGATTGCCCATTGGAATAAGCTGCCCAGGGAGGTGGTGGAGTCGTCATCATTGGAGGTGTTTAGGAGGAGACTTGATGTGGTGCTTGGTTGCACGGTTTAGTTGATTAGATGGTGTTGGATGATAGGTTGGATGTGATGATCTTGAAGATCTCTTCCAACCTGGTTTGTTCTGTTCTATTCTATTCTATTCTATTCTATGCTATGCTATGCTATGCTATGCTATGCTATGCTATGCTATGCTATGCTATTCTTATTCCTCCAATGATCACATGACAGCCAGACAGCCCTGTTTGTTATCTTGCTGAATTTCCTGCTACCACTTTTTGGCTTCCAGAATACTGAATCAGAGCTTTTAGAAGCACTAGGATGTCTCTCAGCATGCATCATTTCCCAAGACACTCAGCCAAGAAAATTTAGGACATAAAGGAGCAGAAATCTTTTGGCTGCTCCCTATTACTGCGGTGTTTCATTAATCATGCAAAGATGACTGAGATTCTTGTGTCTTGCAGTGTTCAACTCTTGCAATGTTTTCAAATCCAAATGATCCAGAATTCTGTTGCCAAGTGTAGGGTTAATTTTCTACAAAACCAAACCAAACCAAACCAAACCTAACCAAACCAAACCAAACCAAACCAAACCAAACCAAACCAAACCAACAACAAACCCAAACAAACCAAACAAACCCCCCACACACATAAAAAGATGGAACTGCATGTTTGTGCACTGTGGTTGTTTTTTTGGTTTTGTGATTTTTTTTTTCTGTTCTAGGCGAGGAAAAGAGCAGCTAGAATTTACCTACTCCCTTAAAAAAAATTTCTGTTGCTCATTTATTGATGAAAAATGCCCAAGGCACAATGGCTATCAGAATATAGAACTCTTTCTACTTCCTGATCTCAGACTCAAATAAAGAAGACCATAAGAACAACACTAAGAGAAAAAATTTAGCAACAGCATTTGAAAATAAGAAATTATCGAGACATCATGTTGATTAATTTTCTGGACCAGCTATTTAAAATATTTGAAGAAATCACCTTTTTTTGTTGTTTGTTTTGTTTTGTCTTACTTTTATTTTTTAAATTTTTGAAAGATATGTATACAGCTATTTGCTATATAATTTGCTTTAATGAAAACCAAGCCATATTTTTCCTACAACAATAAAGAAATGAGAGAAAGCTTGTGACATGTACTGTCTGCAGTAAAGAAGGATTTGTGTTTACACTACTGGCCAGAATAATTTAATGTATTGTCAGAAGATGAAAGCCATCTTCCTGAAGTAATCTTTCTTCTGCAATGTCTTTGTGCCTTTTCTTCTCAGTTCTTGATATGCAGGAAATAGGTTCCATTCCTACATTTACTTGGATGCCTGCTGGAACTTGTCACAGGTTAAAAAACCCCCACAGTTCCAAATTTTGTTAGAGTCTTTCCTCCCATAGGTATGTCTCCAGAGCAAAGAAAACATTGGAGAAATGTGGATGCTAGTTGTTACTGAACTGGCTACTTTGTCAGGAGATAACCATTTCCAAAGGGTTTCTCTCTATGCAGATCTCAAGATGCAGCCTGGTTCTGAAACTCTAGCTAGTCAGAATACAATTCTACAAATTAATTGATCTAATTTCCTGCCAATGTGATGCCAGCTGTATTTCCTTAAGTACATCAGAAAGAAAAGGCTATTATTTCTGGCTAAATTCCAGTAGGCTCATTACCTTTTGCTTCTTTTAAAATTCCCTCTGCAATTATACTAGATAAGATTATGTTTTTGTCTTCCTTGTACAATTTTTTTTTAATATAGCTATGCACTGTATGTCATTTTCTACATCAGAAAAAGCTGTCTTTTAGCAACAAAGAAAGTAATTTCTCAGAATTCAGTGATCTCTGCATTCCACGAGGATGCATAATATTTTTAAATACTTTTGAGTTTTGCTGTTGATGTTAGCCAGGATTATTATAAAGTATATATAATCAGTTTATAAGGTCTGCCCTACATTTTGGACTGTGCAGATGAAAGGTTCTGTATAAATGTCATTAGATGAAAAACGCGCTTCTGAAGATGGATGTGTGAGACATAGAGAAGAACAAGCCTTTTAGATGAGGGTTTGAGGCAGTCTTTTATATGGAAAATTAATTTATCTGAAAGAACTGGTGGTCAGTACAATGTGTCCCAAAAGAAGATATCCCTCCTTTGCAACAGATAGATTTGTTTTCCCTTAGTAAAGATGCATTTTTAAGTAAAATATGGTATAATGCCAGAAAAAGATTTTACATGAGTGATTATGCTTCTTCAGGCATGATGGGTGCTGCTTTGCACTGCATTATTTTCTTAAACTTCATGGACTGTTTACAGGCATACAATGTAATCTATAATTGAACTAAGCTGTATTAAAGGGTTTGCTACAAGGCTAATATGATAGTGAGTATAATCCAGGAGTTTGTTGAAAAAAAGCCACAGCATAGGAACGTATTTCTTGCATTTTTGGTGGCTGGAAAATAAAAAAGGGAAGGAAGAAGTCCTAGTTAAATGTAGTTGTAAGCTGCACAATATTCCCTCAACCTTGCTTTCTGACTATTCCCATGTATCCACACTGCAGGTTGCAGATGTGGTGCTCGAGGTCGAACTGGGCCAGAGTGAGTTTCTGGGAGACAGCAGAGGGCAGTGCAGAGCTAAGGCTGGCACAGCCTTGTGAGCCCTGTCAGTAATTTCTCCTTGTTATTAAATAAAATCATAGGGCTAATTTAGCCTCAGAGGAAATTAAAACTGCTAATTACATGCATATAAACCACTGAAAATGGGCCTGGTTCTTGCAAAATAAAATAAAATAAAAATCACCCAAATTTTGTTACTTTTATTTAAAATATGATTGTGGAAATGGGCAGGAGTTTGAGGAGATTTTGTGAGGGTTTTATGAATGCATGTGGCTCTATGTGTGTGTTGTGTTTGTGTGTGTGTGTGTGCATGAGTGTATTTGTACGATTGTGTGTCTATATGAGAGTGTAATCTAACCATTTCCACAGCCCATCTCCTGCTCAGTAAACAATAGTGATTTTATTCTCTTTCATTTATCCAAGCCAATGTCTTTACAAATGCTAGGGTAATATTCCCTCGGGTAATATAAGGTCAAAGCTTTAATTGAATCAGGTCAAGGCTCCACACATTATCTCTGATAGCACTTTTAAAAACGTAGCTTCCTCTGCCAAATCATCTACTTCTGTATCACTGTATTGAAGGCAATTCTGACACTAAGAAATTAACATTGGGGATTTTATAAATATACAGTTGCAAGAATTATTGGTTGGTGATGTCAGGCTTGCACTGATCTGTTAATAATCCTAATAAGCAGTTAAAAAACATCTCAGCAAGATCAATGGATTAAGACTTATAAATGTTTTTTTAAGCCATAAAGAAGGATAAACATCTGGTGTTTTAGATCATATGAATGTCTTTAGTACCATGAAATAATTACCTGCTTTGTATGGTTGTTCTTTTAAGACAATTGAAAACTGACCTCAAAACACAGTCCAAAGGACCAAAACAGCTGATATTTTTGTTTCATGCCACAGATTTGGCACCTTGTAGGGCTAAAAGGTTAAACATTAAAATGTAATTGAGCACTCACACTTGCATCAGCATCATGAAGCTTTGCTTTCAAACAAAATGACTGGTGCTATCATGTCATTATAGCAGCAGAAGACCTCTCACACTGAAGTTCTAATTTTCCTGTATGTCCCCATTAATACCTTTGATAGTTTCATGCCTGGAAAGATCTGCACTTTATATCTACAGGGAGAATTGAAGGCTCACCCTAAAAATGCTTGAAATTGTGCAAATAGACTGTGGTTGGGTAGACTAATCAAGGCATTCCTTGGACATCCCACATCTAACAGTGTATTCATGCACTAAAAGAGAAGAATCACCATAAGGTTATCAGTGGTTTTTTTTAGGTTAGAAGACTAACATTTAAGACTCTTTTGGTCTCAGGATGAGAAATCTTGTTATTTAAGAAAGTTAAAATTTGACATATGCCCAGACTGAATGCTGGAGCTATGTCTCTTACTACTTTCCAGTTTATTCCTCTAAGTCTTTTAAAGATTTCTTGAAAAGATAATAATGATCCATTTTACTTATCCATCAAGAGCTTTGAACTGAAGGCTTTTTTCATGAATTGAGAGTTAGAGCATTAAGGGCAGTATGGGTAGAACAGCCAATCAGAACAATGAGTCTCCACTGCTTGAGAAAGCAAGATTAATCTAAATCAAATACTTTACACTATGGCAATTTTAACTAATTCCCTCATGAAAGTATAAGAGATATGTGAAACCCCTGCAGTCAGCATAAACCTCCTGGTAGGGCTAGACAGGTAATACCTTCTAAGCTTGTTAATGTCTTATTCTGCTGGTTTCTACAACTGATTCAAAGAACAGCTGAATACTTCTCAACCTGTCATTACAGAGGAAAATAACTTTCAGCACAGAGATGGAAAAGGTGATGGTATGTTTTATATTTCATGGCTTGATAATACTAGTATGGCTGATGCTGTTTGGACTGATGTAATTAATGCCTTTATTAGTTTTTTCAGTGCATCTGTACTATGTAGACAGAAATATTCAGGGAGTGCATGTAGCAGTAGGATGAGGGGCAATGATTTTAGGGTAGGGTGAATTTAGTTTGGACACCAGGAGAAATTCTTCACAATGAAGGTAGTGAAATACTAGAAACAGGATGCCTGAAAATGTGATGGGGGCTACATCCCTGGAGACATTCAAGGACAAACTTGATGGGATCTGGAGAAATCTGAACTACTTAAAGTTGTCCTTGCTCACTTTAGGGAGGTTGAACAAGATGGGTCCCTTGAGGGTCCCTTCCAACTTGATGCGTTCTATGATTCTTTGATTTTAGGTATGACTCTCTCAAAAGGAGAAGCTTCTTAATTGATTGGTCAACTAAAGATTTCTGTTGAAGATGTCTAGCTTACCTGTGGGAAGGGGTCTTCACAAAGGGAACCATAGGCACAACTGGCTTATGGAGTAGTATGTATTATATCTGAAGATGGAAATGTTACTTTGCAAGATGGGCTAGGTAGGTTGCAGCTCCTTCTGTTTTTTTCTGGAGAGGAAACTTCTATCTGGCTGTTTAAATGTTTTGTGTGGTATATTTTTTATCAAATTGATAGCCATGAATATGATAAAATACATATACAATTTATTAAATATCAAACATTATTTTTCTGAGCCATTTTGACTCAGGTTCATTACACGTGATAGGAGGCTAATAAACGGTAGAATAACAGTCTAGAAAAATCAGAACTTGGAATGCAGAGGAACAAACTGGAAATTTCTTACACATGTGAAACAAACAGTAATGCTGCCCTGGGTGGTGAGACGGACCACCTTGGGTTCACAATGGCGCTAACCAACAGGTAAATAAGCTATAAACCTTAGAAATAACCAGGTGAATTAGCATAAGTTACTCATGAACCGCTGAGCTGTTAACTACCGAAACCTTTGCTGAATTAAGGAATGTTCTGAGTTTGTAGTTGTAATCCAAAGGGAAGGAATAATCCAAAGGTAGTATCCAAAATTAGAGGAAGTGAAAGAGAGTGAGACACTGCTATGGCAAGGATCTAAACACTATACTGCTAGGACAAAAGAAGCAAATTGCCCTGAAGACAGGAGCAAGTAGGTGCTTGTCACTGCCTTGAATCCCATTAATGAACAGAGGGGGAGAAGATGAGAGAGATAAAGAAAATGTGACTCTTGAAATCTTCCACTATAAATTCCCGTTTTGAAAACTGAACAGTCCAATGGCACATGAGCTATTCAAATCCTGCCAGTCAGTTCAAAATATTGTCTGGCGGGCAAAACTACACATGCCTTCTCAAACAGCCTCTGACATGTGCAGTTGCCTCTCTGAAATGTGAGGCTTGGGGTCCAGCTTCTACCCACTCCAGGCAGCCTTAACAGCACCTGCTTATTGGCTCCTCAACCTCAAACCTGGACCCTGCAAATGGGGAGGGAAGAGGAACGGCACTGGCTCAAACAAGTTTAGCTGGCTTGTTAATGCCTCTTCTAGGACATTGTGGTACCAGAATGCATGATTTAGCATTGTTTTTAAAGCAGTAGTATTTTATGATCTTTGCACACCGGAGTCTCAGCAGTTGTACAACAGGAACAGTGAAGCTATACTGATTTACATCATCTGAAAATGTCTTTTTGTCCTGTAAGGCTCCTCTGATTATTGTTAACTGAAGATTCACATAGAAAAGAACACAGTATCATTAACATGTTGAAAAATCTTTGCAAGTCTGAACATCAAAAATGAGGGAATAAGCAAGAAGAAACTTGAAGTAATATGTTCAGAATTATGCAGCCAGAAAAATTAAGAGCATATGATCTTCCCTATTCCAAAAAAAAATATCAGTCAGGATGCCTGTCCAGAAGAATGATAACAAAGGGCATTTGACAAAACACAGGAGGTGCTGCTTTCATTGACAAAGAAATGTGCTTCCCTTCTCATTTTTGGCTGCTTCCTCAGTTTATTTCCAGTTCTGCCACGACAAAACAAATCCCTGGTGGTCATGGCCCTTCTGATGCAGTTGCTAGGTCTCTCTAATAATAAAAACTACTTGGTTAATGTATAAAGCCATGAGGAAAAGGCACAATCTCTTGCTTATATTTTAATTTTTATTACTTCCAGTTTAAAAAGGAAAACAGTACTTACTGAGAACAGAAATATTTACTCTTATTAGAAATTAAATATGCTGTCCTCAGATTTGCTAGTTATGTCTTTTTAAATTTATTTTTTTTTCACACAGAGGTAATTGAAGTAGCATTGTTGTTATTTTTCTTATACTTTTGTTAGAGAAAATGTTTCAGCTTCCAAGAGAAACTCTATTACAGACACTTCTGTGCTAAAAGGAAAGGTATTATTGAGCAGCTAGCAGTTTCACACAGTAAATTCACAACTACTAGATATTGTATCAGTACCCTTGCAGAAGAAAGAATTTAGCCAGTAAACCAAGAATGATAATTTATGTCCCTATCAACTAGCCTGATTCTTGCAATGATGTAAAATGAATGGTTTTTTGAAGCTTAGAGGCCAGGACTAAGCAGAATACAGAATTAACTTGGTTGGAAAAGAACTTTGAGATCATCGAATCCAACTTAACACCCAACACCATCTAATCAACTAAACCATGACACCAAGTGCCTCATCCAGTCTCTTTTTAAACACTTCTAGCAATGGCAACTTCACCACCTCCCTGGGCAGCCCATTCCAATGGCCAATCACTCTTTATGTGAAGAATTTCTTCCTAACATCCATCCTAAACTTCCCCTGGCACAGCTTAAGACTGTGTCTTCTCATTCTGTCTGTCCTGAAGGGACAAAAAGCCTCAAAAATGCTCTGAATCAGACAATGGGGAAGGAGCCAGTAGGTCTGGTTTTTCAGGAAACTGCCCACATTGCACAGGCTTGTCTGAACATGTCCTGGAGTCCCAGTGGGGCAGGTGTGTGTGCCTTTGGCCACATTTGGAGAAAACTCATTCTATAGGTTGAAGTGTCAGGTTTTTATCTCTTAATCTTTGTTATCATTGGCCATCATTGTCTCAGGAAATCTATAAATACTAGCCCAAAGAGCCAGTGCCTTGCCTTGCAAATGTCCAAGCTCTAGGAGAAGTCACATGCCTTGCTTGGAATCTGAGCTGTTCTTCACTTTACCCAGACAGGGCTGCAAGACCCCTTGCTGTATAACTGTGGTGGTTTGAGCATTAACTGGGGCTTAAAGCTCAGATGGGGGCAAGGCTGAGAATTCTTCCACTGTTTCCCTCCTCCTCTTTCCCAATAGAGAGAGAAATAAAGGCAGGGGAGCAAATCCACCAAGAAATAATGTAGGTTCGGCTTGGAAGTAGAGAGGCAAAGAATTTTTCTTTAAACATTATATATATATTTATGTAACAATGACAGGCGGGGCTCACAAGGGTAAGAAACAAGGATGGATGTGAGAAGGAAAAGAAAAAAATATGAGATACAGAACCAGTCCTTTGCAAAGGGTGGAAGCAGCAGGGAGAACCAAGTGGCAGGGGAGCAGCAAGCCAGCAGCAACTCTTTCATCCCCGTGAAGCAGAAGGGAGAGAAAGAGCAATGGCTGCAATGTCCTCCCTCTTATACTCCTGCTGGCCCAGGTGGGGGCGGGGAAGTGGAACAGACCAAGTCAGTTTCCCAGCAGAGAAAACACCCTCCAAGGAGGAGCTGAAAGTCCCTAGGACAGTTTCATTTTACTGCAAGAAGCAGCAAGCACCACTGCAAAGATTGCAGATGAAGAACCCCTCCAAACAGGAGGCAAAGCTACATAGCCAGCAAGTCATGCAAGCCTTGGCAGCAACCTCTTTTCTACAAAGCATTCAGATACAAAGCCTTCAGAGATAAACCCTGTATGTGCCTTAGTGACAAGCCGCAGAAGCCAACAGAAAGTGAAACTGTGCTCCTGCAGCTTTCATGTCATCAGTGTCATTTAGGTTTTGTTTAAATCTCCACATGCACTGTGTGATACCATGATCAGTGAGTAATTAACAAAATCCGATTTTTTATAAGCATCTGTTACACCCTCTTTTTTTCCTTTAGTTCTTTTAGAAGTTCATTGCCCATCCAGGCTGGCCGCCTGCCCCAGCGGCTCATCTTCGGGCACACTGGCACAGCCTGTTCCTGCGCCTTCAAGAGCTCTTCCTTGAAGTAGGTCCAGCTCTGCTGGACCCCTTGTTTTTAAGGGCTGTTTCCCAAGGAACCTTCTGAGTTAGTTCCTTGAGTAGCTTGAAGTCTGCCCTCTGGAAGTCCAAAGTGGAGGTCTTCTTGCTGTCCCTCTTAGCTTGACTGAGTACTGAAAATTCAATTATTTTGTGATCACTGCCCCTAAACACCCTCCGACCACCACATCACCCACCAGCCCTTCCCTGTTGGGCAGGTCTCACTGACAGGGTTTTAATGAGTTTTGAAGGGAGAAGGGGCTGAAACTAGTCCAGCCAGATAGGAGTCTGGGGGCGGTAAGCTGGAGTCAGGGGTGAAACCAGCAGCCCGGCTGAAGTGCATGTATACTAATGCATGAAGTATGGGCAACAAACATGAGGAGCTGGAAGCCTTGCTGCAGCAGGAACGTTATGATGTAGTTGCCATCACAGAGACATGGTAGGACAACTCGCATGACTGGAGTGCTGCAATTGACGGCTACAGGCTCTTCAGGAGAGACAGGCAAGGAAGAAGGGGTGGAGGGGTGGCCCTGTACATCAGGGAGGCACTAGATGCCATTGAGATGGAGATCAGGGATGATTAGGTTGAGTGCTTGTAGGTGAGAATTAGAGGGAAGACCATCAGGGCAGACATCCTGGTTGGAGTCTGTTATAGACCAACCAGGAGGAAGATGTTGATGAAGCATTCTATAGGCAGCTAAAGGCTGTCTCAAGATCGCCTGACCTTGTTCTCATGGGTAACTTCAACCTGCCTGATATCTGCTGGGATCTCAACATAGCAGAGAGGAGGCAATCTAAGAGGTTCTTAGAGTGCATGGAGGACAGCTTCTTATCCCAGGTGCTGCATGAACCTACCAGGGGTAAGGCTCTGCTTGACCTCCTCTTCACCAACAAGGAAGGGCTGGTGGGTGATGTGGTGGTCAGAGGGTGTTTAGGCACCAGTGAACATGAGATAATTGAGTTTTCAGTATTCAGTCAAGCTAAGAGGGGCAGCAAGAAGACCTCCACTTTGGACTTCCAGAGGGCAGACTTCAAGCTACTCAAGGAACTAACTCAGAAGGTTCCTTGGGAAACAGCCCTTAAAAACAAGGGGTCCAGGAGAGCTGGACCTACTTCAAGGAAGAGCTCTTGAAGGTGCAGGAACAGGCTGTGCCAATGTGCTGGAAGATGAGCCGCTGGGGCAGATGGCCAGCCTGGATGGTCAATGAACTTCTAAAAGAACTAAGGGAAAAAAAGAGGGTGTATCATCCTTGGAAGAAAGGGGAGGCAACCCATGGAATCTTTAGGGATGTTGCTAGGTAATGTAGGAAGAAAATTAGGGAGGCAAAAGCACATTTGGAGCTCAGTCTGCCCCTGCTGTGAAGGACAACAAAAAGTCCTTCTATAAATATACTAATAGCAAGAGGAAGGGCAAGGATAACCTCCATTCCTTGGTGGACATGGAGGGGAACATTGTAACAAAGGATGAAGAAAAGGCAGAGATACTTAACACCTTCTTTACCTCAATTTTTACTAGCAGGACAGAATGTCTTCCAGACAGCTGGCCTGCAGAGCTGGCAGAAGGAGCCAGGGAGCTGCATAGTTTTCCTCTGTTCCAGGATGGGATAATTAGAGATCTTCTCAGCTGCTTGGACCCCCACCAGTCCATGTGACTGGATGGGATCCATCCTAGGGTGCTGACAGAGCTGGCAGACGAGGTGGCCAAGCCACTCTCCATCATTTTTGAGCAGTCCTGGCTCACTGGAGAGGTCCCAGAAGACTGTAAGCTGGCCAATGTGATGCCCATCCACAAGAAGGGCCGGTTGGATGAGCCAGGGAATTATAGGCCTGTCAGCCTGACCTCAGTGCCAGGCAAGATTATGGAACAGGTCATCTGGAGTGCAATCACACAGCACTTCCAGGATGGCCAAGGGATCAGGCCTAGCCAGCATGGATTTAGGAAGGGCAGGTCCTGCCTGACCAACCTGATCTCCTTCTATGGTCAGGTGACCCGCCTGGTGGATGTGGGGAGGCCTGTGGATGTGGTCTACCTGGACCTCTGCAAGGCCTTTGACACTGCCCCCCACAGTAAACTCCTGGCCAAGCTGGCAGCCCATGGCTTGGACAGGAGCACACTGCATTGGGTTAGGAAGTGGCTGGAGGGCCGAGCCCAGAGAGTGGTGGTGAATGGTGCCACATCCAGCTGGTGGCCTGTCACTAGTGGTGTGCTCCAAGGATCAGTGCTGGGCCCCATGCTCTTCAACATCTTTATTGATGATCTGTATGAGGGCATCGAGTCCATCATCAGTAAATTTGTGGACGACACCAAGCTGGGGGCAGGTGTTGATCTGCTGGAGGGAAGAGAAGCTTTGCAGAGGGACCTCGACAGGCTGGACAGATGGGCAGAATAAAACGGCATGAGATTGAACACATCCAAGTGCCGGGTCCTGTACATTGGCCACAGCAACCCGATGCAGTGCTACAGGCTGGGGTCAGAGTGGCTGGAGAGCGGCCAGGCAGAGAGGGACCTGGGGGTGCTGGTTGATGGTAGGCTGAACATGAGCCTGCAGTGTGCCCAGGCAGCCAAGAGGGCCAATGGCATCCTGGCCTGCCTCAGGAACAATGTGGCCAGCAGGAGCAAGGAGGTCATTCTGCCCCTGTACACTGCACTGGTTAGGCCACACCTTGAGTCCTGTGTCCAGTTCTCGGCTCCTCAGTTTAGGAAGGATGTTGACTTGCTGGAACGTGTCCACATAAGGGCAATGAAGATGGTGAGGGATTTGGAACAGAAACCCTATGAAGAGAGGCTGAGGGAGCTGGGATTGCTTAGCCTGAAGAAGAGGAGACTGAGGGTTGGCCTTCTTGCTCTCTACAACTACCTGAAGGGAGGTTGTGGACAGGCAGAGGTTGGCCTCTTCTCCCAGGCAGCCAACACCAGAACAAGAGGACACAGTCTCAGGCTGCGCCAGGGCAGGTTTAGACTGGATATTAGGAAGAAGTTCTATACAGAGAGAGTGGTTGTCCATTGGAATGGTCTGCCCTTGGACGTGGTGGAGTCACCATCATCGGAGGTGCTCAGGAGGAGACTTGATGGGGTGCTTGGTGCCATGATCTAGTTGTTTGAGTAGGTTGGATTGGTTGATAGGTTGGACGCGATGATCTTGAAGGTCTCTTCCAACCTGGTTTATTGCATTTTATTGTATTGTATTGTATTTCTTCCTAACATCCAGCCTAAACTTCCCCTGGCGCAACCTGAGACTGTGTCCTCTTGTTCTGGTGTTGCCTGCCTGGGGGAAGAGACCAGCCCCTGCCTTTCTAAAACGTCCCTTAAGGTACTTATAGAGAGCAATAACATCTCCCCTGAGCCTCCTCTTCTCCAGGCTAAGCAACCCCAGCTCCCTCAGCCTCTCCTCATAGGGCTTGTGTTCCAAACCCCTCACCAGCTTCGTTGCTCTTCTCTGGACACGTTCCAGCAAGACAACATCTTTCTTAAACTGAGGGGCCCAGAACTGGACACAGGACTCAAGGTGTGGCCTAACCAGTGCCGTGTACAGGGGCAGAATGACCTCCCTGCTCCTGCTGGCCACAATATTCCTGATACCGGCCAGGATGATATTCTTGGCCACCTGCGCACACTGCAGGCTTATGTTCAGCCTACCATCGACCAGTATCCCTAGGTCTCCCTCTGCCTGGCTGCTCTCCAACCACTCTGATCCCAGCCTGTAGCACTGCATGGGGTTGCTGTGGCCAATGTGCAGAACCTGGCATTTGGATGTGTTAAATCTCATACCGCTGGATTCTGCCCATCTGTCCAGCCTGTCGAGGTCCCTCTGCAAAGCCCTCTACTCTCCAGCAGATCAACTCCTGCCCCCAGCTTGGTGTAATCTGCAAATTTACTGACGATGTACTCAATGCCTTCATCCAGATCATCAATGAAGATATTAAAGAGCCCAGCACTGATCCTTGGGGCACACCACGAGTGACTGACCACCAGATGGATGTGGCACCATTCACCATCACTCTCTGGGCTCGGCCCTCCAGACAGTTCCTAACTCAACACAGTCTGCTCCTGTCCAAGCCACAGGTTAACAGCTTGTGGGGGTTTGCTGTGGGGGACGGTGTCAAAGGGCTTGCTGAAGTCTGGGTAGACCACATCCACAGGCCTCCCCACATCTTCCAGGCAG
This sequence comes from Colaptes auratus, assembly GCA_015227895.2. Taxonomy (NCBI): domain Eukaryota; kingdom Metazoa; phylum Chordata; class Aves; order Piciformes; family Picidae; genus Colaptes; species Colaptes auratus. The sequence goes on from CM026897.1 coordinate 63,415,955, forward strand.
GTCACCTGATCATAGAAGGAGAACAGGTTGGTCAGGCAGGATATGCCCTTCCTTTTGGGTTGGATGCATTGATCTTGAAGGTCTGTTCCAACTTTGTTTATTCTGTTATATTCTATAAATCCATGCTGGCTGGGCCTGATCCCTTGGCCATCCTGTAAGTGCTGTGTGATTGCCCTCAGGATGATCTGTTCCATAATCTTGCCCTGGCACTGAGGTCAGGCTGACAGGCCTGTAATTCCCTGGCTCATCCAACTGGCCCTCTTGTGGATGGACATCACGTTGGCCAGCTTCCAGTCTTCTGGGACCTCTCCAGTGAGCCAGGACTGCTCAAAAATGATGGAGAGTGGCTTGGCCAGCTCGTCTGCCAGCTCTGTCAGCACCCTAGGATGGATCCCATCCAGTCCCATGGACTTGTGGGCTTCCAAGTGGCTAATGAGATCTCTAACAGCTTCCTCCTGGATCACAGGGAACCTATGCAGCTCCCTGACTCCATCTGCCAGCTCAGGAGGCCAGTAGTCTGGAAGACAACCTATCCTGCTATGAAAAATTGAGGCAAAGAAGGTGTTAAGTACCTCTGCCTTTTCCTTATCTTTAGTTACAATAGTCACCTCCATGTCCACTAAGGAGTGGAGGTTGTCCTTGCCCCTCCTCTTTATATTAGTATATTTATAGGAGGATTTTTTGTTGTCAATCACAGCAGTGCCCAGTGGAAGCTCTAAATGGACTTTTGCTTCTCTAATTTTTCTCCTACATAACCTAGCAACATCCTTAAAC